>OZ038502.1:72920570-72940570 GCA_964036315.1 Acanthosepion esculentum | reverse complement strand
ATTAAATAATTAATAAAAACAAAACAAAAAAATCAAATAAATTCTATAGTTTAATAAAACCTTAAAAGCTCAGCCCAATCATTAAATAGAAAAACCTTTTATGGAGACGCCAAAAAAAACAAAAAGAAACAAAAACAAATCCTAATCCATTTCAACACGTTTGTATAAGAAATAGCCATTTGAATAAACAAATAAATAAAGAGATTAATAGACAGATAATACTGAAACAGAATCCTCTCGACACTTAACGACCTGCTGCAAGGCCATAAAAATGCCTTTTTGACCAACTAGACGTCGACCGCCACTATCAGACTTGAAATAGGCACCCCAACATAACTTGACATAAACTTTTCGAAGGGGACTGGTCTGTAGTTTAAAATTAATTCTTAACTAGCTGACCCTAGCCGTTTTCGTAGTAACTAATGTTGCAAGAGGCCATACTTATAAACACACGCAAACCACAAGATAGCTTATCCCCAAATTCTCGCTAGACGACGAAGCGAACCCAACACCTTAATTCAACTTAATTTCAATAATTATATTAAGGGTCTCGGCTCTCGCTTTTGAAACATGAGAACTCTTATGTAGCGAAGGAATCATATTTTTAAAAAATATTATAATATATATATATATATATATATATATATATATATGGTGTTCCAATAAATTGGACCGATATTAAATGATCTCTTTCTTTTTCCTTTCAGATTTAACAACTTTTAAGTCTTTGGCAATTTCAACCTTGGAAAGATTGACAATTAACGTGTTAAAGTTACGAAACCTATTACCATCTGAAAAATCTTTTCCTTTTCGCAGTATGTACTGTAAATTTGTTCAACTTTTTATACAACTGAGATAAATCCCTATTTCTTTCATTTTCAAATTTTTAATATTTTCACTGTTCTCTTCTCCCTATCTGAATGCATACACTTTCTTTCCTTCCCTTTCCCCAATTTTAAATCTGCATATTTCACATACATTTTGTATCTTAAGCCTACTTAAATTTTACCATTTGTAGTTGTGTGTAAGGAGTCGGTCTGAAGAGTTGAGATCTCTCGATCTTAACGAAATAAATATCACCATGGTCTTTTAAGAGTTCGTTTTCTTTATAATTATCTTAAATATATATATAATTAAGTAATTCATCATTATAGATCTGGTCATTATACAAAATTGTATAGACTTAGTTTCGTATTCGACTACTTAGGTTTTTCGAATGCGTAGGCTGATATCTTTAATACGTTCTGTTTAATAAATAAACATGTTGCATCTATTTCAAATAATAAGTCTCCATGACAATAAAGTTTGAAGTAATAAAAATATCAGATTAAAAATTAACCATTAATTCCTTACAAATATACGTATATTCTAGCTGTATACCGCGTCTTCGACCGGGTGTTTCGTTACTTGGAATTTTTGCCGTTCAGTTGGAGCAGGTTAAGTTTAAAGTAAGCCCACCTGAAAACCAATATTAGTAACAACAATTGGATGCCACTGAGGCACATCCCTAAATGGAAGGGGTTAACAAATTGAATTGGGGGTGGCCTTGAAAAGGACCGTTTTTACGTTCTCAATCTTGAAAGGAAATAACCTCTTCCATGGACCGTCATAATAATTAAACACGATATTTTTTATTTATAATATAATTTTTTAAATAATTCTATTAATCTTTTACGTCAGATTTGAACTCTTTAAATTGATTGTACGCTGTTTTTTTCAGACATTATATTTCGCCTTTGTTTTTTGTGCAAAGTGTAAAAAACAATTTATTTTCGATTTTTCACCTTCAAACTGAAATTTTTTCCAGCCAATTTTGAATCAAAACTGGCACTGAAGAATTATCTCTCAAACAAAATATTCCATCGAAATCTGATGAAAATCATGGAAACGCATGAACGACGTCCGGTCACACACACACATTTGAGAATTATATATATATATATATATATATATATATATATATATATATATATATATGTATATATATATATATATATATATATGTATATATATATATATATATATATATATATATATATATATATATATATATATATATATATATAAGTAATTAGGAGGATTTGAGAATTATAATTAAGTAATTCATTGAGTCTAGAAACCTCAACAAAATACAGAAAGCATTGGACGGCCGTTTCGTCCTATATTAGAGAATTCCACTACCGAGAATTCAAACCCGGGCAGTTACGTTGCCGGGCAAACCCCATACCAACTGTTCTAACAGGCCTCGGTGACGATGAGGTAGCGAATCAGACTCGATATAGCACCGCTCGATCACATATTCTGTTGTGGGACTCAACTGAGTTTCCTTTTTTACCCATAGGACTGTTTCCCCTCGTTTCACGACTACTATCACCAAGCCGCTCCAACTGGAGCATTAGAAGCCGTTTCAAGCTTAGGATATACAAGAAATTAGGAGGATTTGAGAATTATAATTAAGTAATTCATCGAGTCTAGACCATCAACAGAATACAGAAAGCATTGGAGCACCTTGGTGATAGTAGTCGTGGCTCCAAGAGGCACAGTCCTATGGGTAAAAAAGGAAAATCATTAGAAGTCCTTATACCGAATAATTCACCTTATTTATTGAATGACCCTCGTATATACAAGGTAACCAAAGAAGTTCTGTCCGTTTTTTGATTAGTCATTGAATGAAGTTGAAATATATACGAAATGCGTGTAGCAATTGTTTTCAAATTCGGACAGCCGGAAGTAGGAACATTAGACATTATAAAAAACACGCGCACCGTGCCCGGCCATCAGTTATAAGCCAGGTAGCTGAGAAAAAGATGGAAGTGTCTAGAGATCTAGTTCGGAGCTGTTTGCTTTACGTCTTCAAAGTGGGCTTATCAGCAGCTTAATCAAGACGCCGCATATGTCAAGCGTTTGGGGATAGTGGTGTGGATGAACGTACTGCAAGGCGTTGGTTTCGAAAATTCAAGTCGCGAAATTTGTCTCAGTGATGAGCCTCGCATTGGACGACCACAAGTCTTGACGGATTCCTGAAGGCGGCCATTGGAGAGGACAGTAGTCTAACGTGTGGGTAACTTGCAAGAGAGTTCAACGTTTTCGATGAAACAGTTAGACTTCACCTGCACAATCTAGGTAAGATATACAAACTGAGCAAGTGGGTTCCGCAAACGCTGTTTGAGGTCCACAAGGGACAACGAGTGGCAGCCTGCGTATCGCTGCTTTCTCGCCACCGTACCGCATCCTTATTCAATCGAGTTCTTGCCTGTGATAAAACGTGTGTTCTGTACTAAACTCCCAAGCGTTCCAGACATTGGTTGTCTCCTCAGGATGCTGTCTCTCACAACGCAAGACCGCCTATGCACCCACGCAATATTATGCTTTGTGTCTGGTGAACAGGTCGTCAAGTGGTTCATTATGAACTGCTACCAACGGGCCCAAGGGTCACTGGAGACCTATACTCGCAGCAATTGAAACGTGTGCAACAGGCATTACGCCAGAAGGTGCAAGCACTGGTGAATCGCAAAGGTGTGCTTTTCCTCCATGACAACGCCAGATCGCATATCGCGCGAGTGGTCAGGGATACCATACAACAACTTGGGTGGGAGACTTTGTGCCATCCACCTTATTCACCTCTACTTGCGCCATCCTATTACCACCTCTTCCACTTCCTGGATGATCATCTTCGTGGGAAATCCTTCAACACTGAAGCAGACTTGCGCAAAGCCTTTACGGACCTCTTTGCGTCAACAGCCCCACCCCCGAGTTATATCGCAAGGGCATTGAACAGCTGGAGACACGTTGGCAGAAGGTGCTGGATGACGATGGCGATTACTTCGAAGACTAAATATAAGTTACACATACTGTGAAGCGTTTTCTTTTTTTCCTTTAAAAACAGACAGAACTTTTTTGGTTAACTTGTATATATATATATATATATATATATATATATATATATATATATATATATATATATATATATGTATGTATTTATGTTTATATATTGTATCTTGGGATACATCATTAATTAAACATATATTGTTAAATTAAACAGACAATGGATGTCTATTAGGTCTGATCATGAGCCGTTCTAATGTTCGTGTATTTGCTTTAATTTCGGGGGAAAATAAAGACAAAAATTGTCCAACATTTGGATATTTTTTCCTTAAGCTGGTCCTTGATCTAAGATTTCGGCACACATAACCAAGTTATTCACCATCGAAGATAATATTTTGTTATGTTTACATACAAGATTACTATGCGGCAATAACGGTCGCGGAATAGCAAACGCAGGTCGTAATTTCAAGATGCGGTTCTATGACGTCATACATCGCGAGAGACGGAAATATTAACAACAGAACCATATGTCTATATGCAATGTAAAGTGTTTTGACTAATTTGGTAGATATTTTTATTGATTGCGGTATGACGTCATAGAACCGCAACTTGAACTTATGACCTGCGTCTGCTATTTCGCGGCCATTATCGTCGCATAACAATCTCTTATATCAACATAACAAAATATTATCTTCGATGGTGAATAACTTTGTTTTGATTTCTGTATAACCACTCTGAGGATGGCTCCTGTGAGTCGAATGCTTTGAACAAGGACCAGTTTAATAAAAAATATCTTAATGTTGGATAAATTTTGTCTTTATTTTCACCTGAAATTAACGCAAAAATACGAACAATAGAACGGTTCATGATGAGACATAATAGGCATTCAATGCCTGTTACATTGAACAATATATGTTTTAATATATTTATATATATATATATATATATATATATATATATATATATATATATATATAGAGAGAGAGAGAGAGAGAGAGAGAGAGATGACTATATATATATATATATATATATATATATATATATATATGACTATATATATATATATATATATATATATATATATGTATATAGTCATCTACAGACAGACTGTTTCGCAATGTAACAGCTCATGAGTGTGACAGGATATGTCGACACCCGACCGACTTGACGACAGTCGGAGACTTCTACCTTTAGGCCTTCAGCGCGCACACCGAATAAAGGGAATTTTTAATGCATTATATACGATTATTGCCCAGTTCATATAGAAGAGCTTTTAGCCTTAAATATTAGCAGCCAACAAATTCCCTTTCTTCCAAAGTACTCAACCTTCGTGAGGGGGTATATATATATATTAACACACACACACACACACACACACACACACGCACACACACACAGACACACACATATATATATATATATATATATATATATGTATCGGTTGTTTTAAAGGTCGATGTCACAATCTAAGAATCCTTATATCACAAACTACAAATGGTAGCATCATTGAACTGGTACCATTTAAAACTAAAAGACTTACACTTTCTTCTGTTAATTTTAATTTAATTAATTTTTTAAAGTTAGATAATATCTGAACACTAAACGGTATGACAGATGGGACGGAATTTGCGTGAAGACTGATCGCGTGTTCTTGCGATGGCCGACTAGGCATCCAAACCACATGCCATGTGACTTCAGTCCTCTGCTCGTATGTGAAAGGCCTCGTGAACGTGCCCATTGCACTTACAAGAAACATGGATGATCTGAATACACGAATAACTGAAGCGTTGACAACAATCGACAACGCTACGCTTGGTCGAGCTTGGCAAGAACTGAATTATCGTTTGGATATGTGTCATGTAACCCGCGGCGCTCACATTGAACACATGTAAAAGAAAAAACTATATAAAAACTTGGAAATATTAGCTTTAAGGGAATATAAATTGTATTTTGATATCCTGAATAGTTTTTAAGATATACAGTGTTGTAATGTGACACAGACTTTTGAATCACCCTGTAAACATATGTTAAATGTCAGATAAATGTCTGTTAACATCATTCTTTTTAATAACAAGACACGTGACTACAGGAAAATACTAAAAATATTTAGTTTGCGTGTGTACATAATATTCTATGCAAATGTAATGAAAATATTTTTGCCGTTTCTCACTAAAATCTGATATTATTCTTGGATTAATGATATAATTAATTACCATTATTTTTATTTATAATATATTTTCTAGATAGAATAATCCTAGCCCTAGAAAATGGTACAAAGTTTACTGAAATTGGTCCGTACTGAGAGAAGTTGTTGGCACTAAAGTAAGCCCACTCTCAATTAAACAGCGATCATCTTGTATTCAAAATGGCGGAAAATTGACCATTGACCAAGATATGACACATACGTCGCGAGATCTTTTAGCCTTTTAAGTGAGGGTATTTTGAAATTGAACAAATTTCTAAAAATCGATTTTAACATTCTCTTTTCTCTTGCAGACGTATCGAGTGCATTAACATGATATATTTTTATCTGACTCAAACAAAGAAAAGGCACACAGTCCTTGTGACATTAGTAGCCAGGAACGTTGGCTTTTAGTTAACGAGTTTCTTGAATGTGACCACTTCAAAGGAAAGACCGACAAACTGCTCTGCACAGACGAAACGGATGGAACCGCATTGATGGCCACTGGATTTACGACGTCTTTGATATTTCTTATGGCTGTGATCAATGGAGGTCTTGATCCGACTTCATTACGTAATGTATCTGGGTTAATGACACCGCCTCGGATTACACCACGAAAATAATTCGCACTCCTTCCCGTTCTTTTTGAAGAGGGGTAAAGATTCCTTCTTTCCCGT
This sequence comes from Acanthosepion esculentum, assembly GCA_964036315.1. Lineage (NCBI taxonomy): Eukaryota > Metazoa > Mollusca > Cephalopoda > Sepiida > Sepiidae > Acanthosepion > Acanthosepion esculentum. The sequence continues at coordinate 72,933,886 of OZ038502.1, read as the reverse complement.
TTAGGATTGGATTATCAGTTCAATTAAAGTATTTTTTCACCATCTTTCACTCCAATTACCCACTTGAATGTTAGTAACATTATCGTCTTGCTTGGGGTGAATTGGTTCAATAAAAAAATATATATTTTTCAACCAACACAACGGTGCATAGCCAATAGAAGGCAGAGGTTAACTGGATGAGATTCTAGTAAGGGTGTAAAGAGAGGAGATCCGAAATGAAAAATATAAAGGATGTGTTGGATAGACAACGGCTGACTCTAGTCTCGAAGATGTTAACATTGTAGTAATTAGGGAAGGATACGTTCGAGAATCTGTCGTACAAAGTAATAGCTCCGGGGAAGGAGAAATCTGAGTGAATAGTAAGTAATAAGTAATAGCTCCGTGGAAGGAGAATTCTGCGGACCATCAAAATTTTTGCACGGACCACCAGTGGTCCGTGGACCCCCGGTTGGCGACCCACTGGTCTATATCGTGCGAGATTTTAGAAATTTAAGGTAGGATAATTTGAAATTGAGCAAACTTCTAAACATCGATTTTAACATTGTCCTTTTTATTGCAGATGTATTGAGTGCCTTAACATGACATATGCCTATCTCGCTCAAACAATGAAAAGGCACGCAGTCCTTTTGATATTAGTAGCCAGCAACATTGGCTTTTAGTTAACGAGTTTCTTCAATGTGACTACTTCAAAGGAATGGCCGACAAACGGCTTGGATGAACCCGCATTGATGGCCACTGGGTTTACGTCGTCTTTGATATTTCTTAGGGTTGTGATCCATTTAGGCCGGACGTCATAACGTAATGTCTCTGGGTTAATGACACTGCCTACATTGCATCACGAAAATAATTTTTCTGTATTGGGGAAATGTTGAAAATTCTGTGAACGAAAGAATTAACGAAATAAATAGCTGAATTTGAAGCAACATACCACCGGAAAATGAAGAAATTTGTCATTGAAACTACATGTATGGAAAAAAGAAGACGAATGTATTGTAGAGGGCTGTGTGTTTGTACGCGTTGTGCATGAACACGTGTATCTCCTGAAATAGGGCCCACTACAAATAAGGCGGGCTCAAGATGTCAGAATATGTATTTTTGTTTAATACAATATTTTAGTTTGTGTGCTCGGTAATTTCTAGTTAACAAAAATTGGTCTTGTGCAGCAAGGATAAAACCATTGGTTTCTGCTTTTAACCCTGCACTACGTAGCCAGTGATGGGTACGGTTTTTGTCTAGGTCAGTTTGTTTGGTACGGGCAGAGTATTGGCCATGAATCGATTTATCTTGCCATTGTTTCTGTATCTTATCGGTTGCACCTGTCTTTGCTTTCTTTTTAAAGCCTTTTGAAGCTTCAGCCGGTTTGTCTACATCAGCTTGTTTGCTACAGGCAGAGTATTCACCGTGAAGCGGTTTATCCTGCCATCGTTTTGTATCTGGTCGGTTGCATTTGCTTTTGCTTTCTTTTTTAAGTATTTTGCTGCTTTAGTCAGTGTATTGTGCTTTTTTTTCTTCACCGATTTACAACTCCATTTTGAACTTGTTTGCTTCCTTAATTACGGAATAGAGACGCTTGATACTTTCATATTCTTTGAAACATTTCATCATTCAATCTTCTGTAGTTTCCAGGTTTCTTTGAATGCCAATACTTGTAGATTTGTAGGACAGTTCTAGTTGAACTAATTCTCTGCCTACTTCGGATCTGGCCACATACAGAACATCAACATCTGTTTTGGGATTATGCATGCGGTAACAAGTGAGAAAACTTCTCGTTTTGGCGTCCATACGCTTAAAGTCAGCTATGGTCCAGTTAAGGATGTTAAAGCTATATTGGGCCACAGGTACAGCCAAAGTGTTTTTGGCTGATATTCTGTTTTTTAGTTCAGTTCGGTATGTAGTATCAGACGCACACGCCTGCAGTACTCCCTTCTTACCCCCTCCTTCATTTGGATATGTTGTATACCATCTCCTTCGCTAATTCCTAGGGACGTATAGGCTTCATCTTGTTCCAGTTCCCTAATCTTTGGGATAAAGTCTAAAACTAATGAGGGTGTTTCTGTAATTCTCCCTTTCTTGAATGTTACTTTTGCACATATTTTATTTCCTTTGATTTCTGGTGTGTACACATTTCTTTCCGCGTGTCGGCCAGAGATCTAAGGTCAAAAATGGCGTCATGACATTTTCCACTGACCTATTGAAAATAAAACACAGGCTTACATATTTTATATAGATAAAGCCCTTTGTAATGTGTGGGCTGTACTCGCGAGAACAATTTTTTTTATTAAGGCAGTGGCTACCAGGAATCACTTCAATGAGTCTATTGGAATAATTTCCAACAAATCTGATGGCTCCAACTATAACAGGGATTGTTGATGTTCCCATGGGTCACATTTTTGAGATTTCGATTTCAAGCTCCTTGTATTATCATTATTATTATTATTATTATTATTATTATTACTCATTTTTCAGCTGTGTCAGTCGCAGCTGTTACTAGAGATCAAGCAATGTCAATATCGGCAAAATTCAAGTTTTCATCTCTGAATCCATGGATATTGTAATTGTCTGAATAGATTAATGTCTTTATTTCTTCTCTATTCATTTCCACTTTACTTTAAGTGTCTTAATAAATGCTAAATCAAACTGATTCATTAATTTCTTCTTTTTGGGTAATAATGTTCAATCTGTACAAGGACCAAGAACTATAGAGTGTTACAGACTTTATGGGGATAATTAGGAGAAGATAGCTGTTAAACTTGGACTTGAAAAGTTTAAGATTGTAGTGATCGGGGAAGCATCCTGTTGGGAGTCGATTAATTTTCTACAATTTCTTTTTAAATCTATCTAACCTATGCCTCAGTATATTTGCCTAAACCACATTTGGTTCTCTTTGATAACCACCAGGATCCACAGCTGATGTAACTTTTTTCTTTCTTTCCAATAAATTTATAACTGGTCTCCTGTCCTAGATTCTGTTATGTCTTTGAATTACGATTATTTTTTTTCTAATGTGATGAACATCCGATCAACAATTCCCAAAAAAGCCAAATCTATTTTTAAACGATTTATCATTAGTTTGACTGAATTTCTTCATTAATTTAATCTCAATCTTTTCCATCTTAAGTTTCTTGTTTGTCTTCATATTTTTTGTGCTTTCCTAGGAAACTGAAAATTTTTGCCCAATTAAATTTGGATTTAATTTTATCACAGATCATCGTGTAGCAGTCATGCGGAAATTCTCAAAACAGGCGTCGCCATTAAGATTGCTTCATTTGTGTAAGATTATTTTTTTTAATCCAGTCGACTTGTTTTAAATAAATTAGTTCTCTAAAACTTAAAAGACGAAAAAAGAATACTTTTTCGCGATGTGGCTCACCTGATAAAGACTCCATTTTCAGAAATATTTCAATAAGGTTAGCATAATATGGCGTACAACAAATAGTGTAAAATGAAAGTAAGAATGTGCAGCGCAATTCTTCCAGAAAGACATAAACTAATTGCCTTGTCTGTCAGTAGGTTTTACGGTACAAACGAGTAAATTCACTCAAAAAAAAAAAGAACACTTCTTGGTAAATGCTTTTATACACGGATATATAACACTGACGACTGTATAAATTATTGGCTCTAGAAAAGCTGTAGATAATGATGTCTATATTTAATTCCAGTATAAACGAGACATCTGCCTACCTACTTAATTGCAGTGCTAGATCTTTTTACTCTAATGTAAAGCGGACCTATGACTACTTTTTTGATCCTAGTTTAAACGGGCTCTATGTTTAGTTTTTTGACCCCAGTGTAAAACTGGGCCTATTTCACCCTTTTTGTTTTCACCTGAGTGTAAACCCCTCTAACGTCTACCATTTCTACCCATTTATAAACTGGGTATATGTCTAACTTTTCGGTTCCATTCTTACCCGAAACTATGTTTAGCTATTTGACACTGGATCAAATCTGACTTATGTCTACACTTTCATACAAACCGGTTGTTTATGTACAATTTTCATTTTCATGAAAACCCACCCTATAAATTCCATTCTTACGGCAACACGGATCTATATCTCTTTTTCTTACCCTAGTGTAAATCAAACGTATGCTAACCTGCAGGGTGCGATTGGCAAAATGTCGCCATATTACATTTTTAATTTCGCGCATGCGCGATGTTTTTTTTTATTTTTCTCGAGTGTACAGTATAACAGGGTCAGTTGGGCGCAGTCTGCGAGAACAAGAACTTCATGAGCCATTCCCTCCGCCCGAAATTTGGATTCGGAAAGAGTCGGATAAGTTTAATGGTGATTACGTAGGTACGGCGGCCTGAAAAAACTCACTCTGATCGTTCTGATAAGAAAACTCCCGAATTTGTTGTTGAGGGACTCAAACTCAACACGGAAGCCTAAATCAAGAGACTTGAACAGGTAGTGTTGACCTGGGCCAAGAAGGTGGCTGCTGGAAGTTCCTATATCTGGCAACAGGAGTCTGCCCCTTATCACAAAAGCAGGAGAACCAAGGCATGGCTATCAGACAAATTCTACGACCACATCACACCTTACATATAGCCACCTAACTCCCCAAACTGTAACCCCATTGATTATTATGTGTGGGGCAGAGTTGACCAAGAGACCAACAAAACTCCTTGTAATGCTAAAGGCAAGGATTATGGCAGCATTCATCAACTTAATCAAGGAGACCGTCCAGAAAAATGCAGGAGATTCCTTATCATCTGGAGACCGTGGTAGAAGCCAATGGCGATTTTATTGAATAAATTTACTATTTAGTATTTCAAGATATTTTTGATAAATATATCTGTGCAAATGAGATGTATTTTTTTTGCGTAATTGTTATAGTGAAAGACACCTTGTCTAGATAATAGACTCTCCCACCTATTATAAGTAGGAGTCAGTAGTAGTCGAGAGGAGGGGAGTAGTGTTCAGCGACCACAACTCGATTACTCTGCGTAACACTTTATTACAAGTTGCTAACGTTTCTGTACGTTTAACCTATTTAGGACGCATTTAGTCCGACTACAAGTTCTATTGTGGAAATAACTCCACAACAGTAATTTAGACGAGAATTTATCTACCATACCCTGTACAGCCAAATCAAGTACCCTCATTGTGAGTGGGAACTTCATATTGTAACAGATGAAAGATATGGTGATTAAATAGTACTATTTTTTTTTGGCAATATTGAAAGTTCAAAGTCACGATTGCCCTATTGAGCAACGTCTGTCTTGTCAGTACCTACACGGGTGACCGCTTGGTAAGACCTGGTGTCATAAGTTTTTCTGTGCGTGTGCTGTAATAGATAATGGGACGGAATTAGAAATCGGAGAGTATTCGAGTTCGAATTTAGGGCGAAATTCGTTATATTCAGTTATGCGCAAATAGCCTTCGGAAATATATGAATTCACGTCTTTTTACTCCATCTATGGGTTAATCAGTAGAACGTGTATCTGTAAAAAAAAATCGTTACGATCTCAAAAAATATATTTGTTAAACATAGAATAAAGTGTTGTTGCCGACACTGTAGTTTGAACATAGATCGCCAGTGAGCAAACACAAGCGACACCATTGTGGAATTAAGTAGATCACGTGACAGTCAAGGAAATGTATGTACGGGAATAAGCTCTCTACACTATACTCTATTACTATACGTTTCGCTATTCCCTATACTATTCACTATTTCTACACTGATCACTGTACGGATTACTATTACGATCACAATTCGGTGGTTACTTTCCGAGCGAGTATTATCAAGCGTTGCTATAGTTGTATCTGTGATTACAAAGTCTCTACTACAAGTAACATTGCGAAAGTGACAACGAGTATTCATTAAAATCAGAAAGGTGGCGACGAGCGTTCGTTGACATCACAAAAAGCTTTAAGTAAGACCTTATTCTGTGGTTACTTTTCCAGCGAGTATTATCGAGCAAGTACTATTAGTGCGAGTGCTATTCGAAGGCGTCTGGCACCAGTATTGTTCAACGGCGTATCTATAGTTGTATCTGCGATTACAAAGACTCTACTACGAGTTTCCATAACGCGCAAAATGTTGATAAGCCGTATAAATAAATCAACGCATTTTCTTTATTGAGCTGTTTGAACGAGTTCGTAGGCTGCATGTTCTGATCAGATCAGCGGCAGCTTTCTTTTGGAAGTGCGTTGTTCTTTAACATTTGCCTAGATTATTAATTATCTGCGAAGGTTCGTCGGGGGACTGTTAAAAAATAGCCTACATTGATCTCGTGATATTGAGAACATTTATCACATACATCTTCCTAAGAGGAAGTAAACCGGAGGCAACCATTAAGCCAATGAGGTAAACTGGGATGTAGTTAACGTCACTGTACTGATAAATGGAGCTACGATTCCTACCCTACCATATTCCTCATGGCATTAAAGAAATTGGGTCGGTGTAATACCGATTCCAGGGTGACAGTGGTCGCGAGAGCTAGGCAAAAATCAAATTTTGTCCTTGGCCGATATGCATAAGTATGTGTATAGCGCTCTCCACGTTAAAACGATCTTGTGTCACATCCAGACTTAGTGGGGAGGCTGAGTAAATATAGCTGAGAAGAAGGACTAGATCCTTACAAATAGCGTCCAGAGTTGCCACTGCATGTTAGCTTGTGTAGCAACAACCTATAACACATCCTAACCTTTGTTATATCTAAGGCAATAAGTTGGCTAACAAGGCTAACGTCGGACATCTTTAAATTACTGAGAGATAAAATATCAGCAATGGACCTAGAAGCGCGAAACATATACTATTTGTCGCTTAGATAGTTTTTTATGGTGATGTGATCTCGTACCACCTTGTTGATAAGAGAATGAAAGTATTTGTTAGTAACAGATATAAGAACAATTAAACAAGAAAATTAATTAAAAAATGTTTTAAGAAAACAAAATACCGGCGACGACCGCGCTGACACTAAATAAGAAAAAGCAAACAAAACAAGTCAGACGTGGTTAGAAATGCAGTGACATACTTACTTTACAACACTTCTTTTTAAAATTACAACTGTTTTTTTTTTATAAAAGTATTCAAATTTTACTAGAACGTTCCTAATGATGATGTGGTTATTTTTTTTAGAACGTTACAGATTAATTTTACGATTACTTTTAGGAATGATTAAAAGTATTGCATTATTCTTTTTCTATCAACTCTTCTGTAAACATTGACAAAATGGGAAAAAGCCAAAAAGTTAATCATGATCTACGTAAACATATTGTTGACCTTCATACAAATGGACTTGGTTGTAGGAAGATATCTAGACAGTTAAATGTGCCATTCAGTTCAGTTGGTACGTTTGTTCATCACTGGAAGACGTGTCATTCCATTTTTCTTTGGTCGTCCTAGAAAGGTAACGGAATGATTATTGGCGTGAAAATTTGGCAACGAGCCCCGATTTAGGCATAATGAACTTCAGGAAGGACTAGAAGTAAGTGGATTAAAAGTGAGTACGGATACAATTCGTCGTTCACTTCGTCGATATGACTTCTTTTCGAGGACACCAAGGAAAATAACAGTTCTTAACCGAAAAAACGTTCGTACTAGACTGGATTTTCGTAAAATGTACTTTAGTCAGGCAAAAGGAAAATTGAACTTTTTGACAAAAATGCTGTGGCAAAGATCTGGAGAAAGAAGAGTACTGAATATTCGCCGAAGAGTACTATCTCAACAGTAAAAGTTGTAGGCGGATCAATAATAATCTGGGGGTTGCTTTAGTGTCCAAGATGGAGGGAACATTGAAATACAAGAAGGGAGGAATGGAGTATATTATAGGGATGATTTGGAGATAAATTTACGTTAGAGTGCACATTCGCTGGGATTGAAACCAGATTGGGTCTTTCAACAAGACAACAATCCTAAACATACTGCAATGCCTTACAAAATCACGGTTAAGTTCAAAGAGAATAGACGTTCTAAAATGGCCAAGTCAATCTCAAGATTTCAATCCGATTTAAGATTTATGGATAGAGCTGAAACTGATAATTCAAAGAAGGAACCAGCAAAACCTGAATGAACTAAAGAAATTTTGTTGTTAAGAATGGAAAAATATTAGCCAAGAAACATACAAGAAATTCGTAGGGGGATACTCTAAACGCCTATTATTAGCAATGATGGTTACGCTACGAATTATTAATGGATGATTTAATAAATGTATTGTAAACATTTGCGTTATTAAATATTGGTTTTGCTTCGTGTGTTATCTTTATTGATTATTTTTATTTTAAAACTGTTTGATTAAAGGCTTAAACATATGTATTATTAGCAGTAAACGTTTCATTATTCTGTGTTACAAATACTTAAAGAACGCTTTTTGTAATTTTTGTAAACTTTTGCATGACACTGTATATATCGAACAGGTTACTAAGGGGGGTAATAATTACATGAAGAGTTCGAATTAATAGGAGTAATATATATGAAAACCAGCCTTCTTTTTTTTTTATTTTTCCGGATATCGACGATTCCTTAAAGATCGTCTTCGTGTCATTGCACCTTTGGGAACCAAAGTAGAATATAGATTCTGGGGATAAACACAGGCGTAAGATTCTCAGCGTAATCCAGCATTTTAGGATGGGTTTCAGACTTGCATTCACTTATTCCTGCAGGGTTGTTTTCAATAGAAATATTTTGTTCTCTTATAGTAGTGCATTCTTTTATTTTTCTTATTTCTTCCTGTTTGGTATCAAATGATGCACAAACCCCGTCGATACACACCGGTCGACGGACTTTATATAAGAATATCGCAGTTTAGCTTCCAGTTTGTGCTATCGATTGCCACATGAAACTTACAAACGGTGAGGAAACGATTATTATTCTTTGCCTATCCATCAAATCTACAAATCAACCATTCGTCCTTCCCTACAATACAGCCGCCATATATGGTCTGGTGGTCCCACTTTTCATCTCGAGGTCCTCGACAAAATCCAGAGACGGATATGCAACATGATTAGTCTTTATCTGGCATCTCGTCTACAGTCACTTTTTCACAGATGAGCTGTGACATTCTTCTGTCTTTTCTACAAGTACTTTTATGGCATCTACTCTGACGAACCACTTCCGCTGGTTCCCGAACTGCATGCATTTGATTTAATTTTACTAGATTGGCATCTCGATCTCACTCTTTCACTGTCGAAACGAGTAAATGTAGCCATCAATTCTACTCCATCTTCTTCTTATCTCGCACCTCCCATCAGTGGAACTCCCTTCCTATCACTTGCTTCCCTGATAGGTATCGTCTTCAAATATTCAAAAGTAATGTCAATCGACATCTTATGATGCCTTGACCTTGACACCGGTCCTTCTCTTTATCCTTTTCCTAAATACTCCTCATTACTCTTAATCTCAGCCTCTGTAACCCATTGCGTGATAGAGACATTTCTGCTTTGCTTGGGTCGATTTGCTTAAAAAAAAGTATAAGCTCTGTTATTTTACATCGAGCGCCGTTTTATTACGACCAGAACTCATTGTGTTCCAATTAAAGCAAGTAATGCATATAACAGGCTCTAAGGAGGCTGATTGGCCAATATTGCGGTAGCGATGGACGCGCGCTCGCGGACAATTTACACGGATTTTGGTAGAATTTCTCTTTCTTAATAGGTCATTATTTATCTTCGATTTGAATGTGTTACCCATTTTCGTCGTATCCGCTGTTGAAAGGCTTGAAGTTCTTTCTTTATGTTTCTGTTCTAGTCGAGAGTTTCCTGTTATCTTCCTCACATAAGCTTATGACTTGTAAATCCCACTATAAATATATCGTCGCTCGAAGATCTGTTAAACTTTTTTTTCTTATTACCTTCTTTCATTGCATCTCTGAATTGCTATGGGCGGGAAATTTTGGAGAACTATCACCGCCAAAGTGATGTAGAGGCACGGCACGCTGAAGAGAAGGATTTGAGAGTTCTTGGCAAATTTAGTGGCGTATCTATTATTCGTTGTCTCTTTTGTCCTCAGATGGAAATTTGGAGTTTTATTTCCCTCACTTAAACTGTTTCCAGCTAAAGCTCGATAGCCAAATCTGGTATCAGGAAAAGTTACCCCGGGAATTTAGCCCCCATAGGACAAGTGACCCTCATTAAGTCCAACATAATAGATGCTACCTTCTGGGAAGAACAGCAATTAAGAGGTGGGTTCACGCTCCCCAAAAGCTCTAATCTCCTGATCTGAGCCCTACTTAGAAAGGTAACTAAGAAATCGCTTAAACAAAGTTATAATGGAGAAGAATGAGAAAGGAGTAACTTTTAACGTGTTAATGTACATTATTTAGATTATTCTATGAAGATGAGGATAACAGTCGGAATAATGTAAATAATCATCATGCCTCATCTCGGAGATATAGACGTGTTAATGCTTGGTAATTAGCAAAAAAAGATAGACGATGTTTTGAAGTAGGTATGGCGATGTGTTTTTTTTTTCTTTTCTTTTAATCATTTCATAAGATATAACACTATTGGAAGATCTTTCTGCTTCCCATAAATGTATTCATCATAAATAAGCTACGTTTCAACACGTTCACTTTGGACGAACTCCATGAAGGTGTGATATATATATATATATATATATATATATATATATATATATATATATATATATAAGTTAAGAAAAAATTGGTAATCGGTATAGGTAGTCCCAAGGAGGATGAATTCCTGAGAGCTCAATGTAAATTTAGAGCTAATAATTTAAAGAAAAAAGACCACTTTAAGGCTCCATGTAATAATTTATTTCACCATAGCCCTTTTAAAGGACGATGGTTCATCAGACTACACTTCCAAAAGCTGAAACGAAAAATGAAACATGAATTAAACATTTACACTTTTGACTGGTAGTATTAAGTTTATGTAATTTAACAGAGAGGGTAATGAGGGGTGGTGTGAGAGACATGATCGAGTTTAGAGAGGGTTTATTTTAATATTTCTATCTATCATACTTAGTATTAGGGGAGGAGCGACCAGACATTGACCTATTTAATCGGTTAACTTACCGGAAGTGATATATTGAAAGGGAAGGGGGAGAAGAGAGAAAAAATAAAAAGAAAGAATGGGAAAGTAAGAGAAAGAAGCTGTCATTTACTAAGAGATAGGAGGCGTGGTTATTTTTAGCAATATATGTAAAGAAAGATTTTAATGTTTGATAGTAATTTAATTTTTTTAAATCACCGAAGAAATTAATTTGATGTTTTAGCAATTTAAATTTTAAACTTTTTACAAATAATTTAGGGATTTAATATGAGTTAAATAGTATAGTTAAAAACACATTCATAGAAAGTACATTAAAAATTATTTAAAGTATAATAGTTTACTGATATTAATCTATCAATATTGTAAATGACTGCTAAGGTAACATCTCTATCAGTTTGAATCTAATATATATATATATACACACTTGGAGAGTTGTAGATACACTGTAATCAGTTCAAACACTGAATTCAAACAGGTCGATGGCTTGTTGATACTTCGTAAAACTGCCAGTTAGGCAGGTCAGGATAAACACATAAAGTTCGAGATGACTTCTTTTTTTGTCATTTTTTTTAAAGCTTATCACCCCAAGCAAGGCTGAAAGCCACTAGCACGCAAGGGGTTACAGAAGGTTTGGAGGAAGCGCAGATAGGAGTTGTAAAGGAGACGATGTGGAGAAAGATAGTGGATCGATCAAGGCAAGGGGGTTACAGAAGATTTGGAGAGAGAGCCGATAGGAATGAAAGGTGAAATGATGTGGAGAAGGGAAGTGGATAGATCAAGGCAACTGGAGATGTCTATTGACGTTACACTTAAATAGTTGGAGATTGTATTTGTCAGGGAAACAGGAATAAGGAAGGGAGTTCCACAGGCGAGATGTGCGAGACATGAAGCTATTGGAGTAGAATAGACGTCTACATCTAACAGATTCAACTGTGAAGGGGTGGGAACGGGATGTCAGCCTCGTAGGACGTTTAAATTCATGAGGCCTCGGAACCAGCGAAAGCAGCTGCTCGGAGCAATTACCGTGAAAGTATTTGTAAAAAAAACAGAGCGAAGCAACGTTGCGTCTGTGAGAGAGCGACTGCAAACGAGATGAAAGATCAGGGCCAATTACATTGCATATCCGTCTCTGGATCTTATCAAGAACCCTGAGGCAAACAGAAGGGGCTCCAGACCCTATATGGCAGCAATACTCCATGCAAGGGCGAATGGTAGTTGCAGAAATTTATTTTTGTTACTGAAGAAAAATCAAAACTTTTAAAAAGAAATTTCAATTTCCATTGTGCGAGATAAAGTTTCCTATTTGGGCCAAGGGTCAGTTACTGTATGTGGGAAATTGTCTGCGGAAGTGGGTAAATGTCCAGGTTCACCTGTTCTATAACCGCTAATCCGGTCTGCTATTTAACCCATAGCTTGGGGAAGACGAAATGAATCTATGACTTTCGCAAGAACATTGGTGCGAAACAGAATTCAACAGTGGATGTGAATTTGAACACGGCCGACCGATTTCTCTTTTCCTCGGCGATAGCCGTTACAATGCCGGCGCAGTTTCTGCTACGAGTTGAGTTGCCATTACGAAGCAGCGTACTCCAGAATTAAACACGTTTTCACGTGCAAACATACGAGTTTCTTTCCTTTTGATTTCTTTAAAAAAAATAAATAAATAAAAAAATAATTGATTTCTTTGAACAGCGATTTTTAGTTTAATTTTAAATTAAATTTAAAATTGTTTTGAATGATTTGCTAGTCAATATATTTGACTGTTTCGTTATTTCTTTTTAATTGTTTATTTCTGAAATCCATTCCTTCTTCATTGTTAAGTCGCTATTGACCGCCTATGTTCTTTATTTGTTTTTATTTTTAACATCTCCAAAATAGGAATTCTGAAGAAAGAATGCTCAAGCATAATTTCCCCTTGAATCAGTATTTTCTCCGTCTTTCATCTTGGCTGAGTGGAAATAATTTAATTTTGATCTGAAATATCTTGCTTTTTTTCCGATATTTTTTTTTTGTATGCATTATATATATATTTTTTTATTTTAATTTATTTATGTTACTTTATTTTTGGTCGTCCTGAAGAACTGTAACCGTAAAAGTCTTTTGAAAACATCATTCTACCCGATTCCTCTCTGTCCACGCCACTTTGCACAACCGAATTCTCTAATCCACCGTTACTTTCTTGAAATTGATACCCCGTTACTACAACCCAACACACCCATTATCAAAACAACGCATATTCCAGAATGAATTCTCGTTATGCTGTGAATATAGCATTTCAAACTACGGACGATGCTCGATGAATCGAGTGTAACGAAACTGTACTAAATCTTAAGAGGTGTAGCGTTTTAGCCATATAGGTTC
>OZ038502.1:72908070-72915570 GCA_964036315.1 Acanthosepion esculentum | reverse complement strand
ACAGAAGACGAAGCAGGTACAACCGTTTGCCTATGCCCCTTTTTTTCTTGAATTTCAAATTCAAAAGCGTGGATTTTACCTTGGTTCAGTCATTAGCGATTCCAGTCGGAAATCCGTTGCATCAAGGTTCATGACTCCTTTTGGATCTTAGACTGGATTTGTGAGCGACATTAGTAGACGTTTTGTCGTCTATTGCAGGATCTGAATTGGACAGGATCTCACGTGTCTGTGGCAGGATAAAAATGTATCTTTCGAGAGAAATTACCGCCTTTTTTACATTTACTATGTGATTGTGTTCGAAACAGATGCACAGGCCATGAACACTATTGTTGTCAGCTGAAATGAAGTCAAAAATAATTCGAGATACTTATGAAACAGATGAAATGGCAAAACATCACATTACTATACTCTAAATCACTCTTGTGTTCGTGTTGTTCTTCCTTGGACCATAACCGTGGCGACGAGGATATTGAAGAAACGAAGTTCTACGCGGAGAATCTAAAAAAAGAAATACTTTTTTGCTATCGGTCGTCCATAATAGAGGTGACAGAGGTGTTGAGAAAAAAAACAAGTTCTACGCGAAGATAAAAAAAAATTATTTTTTTTTGGACACCAGCCTTAACAGTGGTAACGAAGACACGAATTTTACCTGTCAGCCAAAACAGAATCGAATTCTACGCAGGAAAATATTTTCGTACTAAGGTTCCAGAACAACAGGCGACAAAGACCTGAAGTCTACAATGAGAAAAAAGGAAAAATAGTTACACAAAATTACGGTGTAAACATGGAAGTCTTTAAGGCAACCATATTGGAATTAATGAAAATGCAATTCGAGCAGCAACAAAAAAATGAGGAAAGACAGACTAGGCTCGAAGAAAAACAATTAGAAATTCAACAGAAAAACAAAAAAAACTATTGAAAATTCAACAGAAAAACGAAAAGAAGCCACTCGAACTACAAGAATTACTATTACGGGCAGTAACAAATAAAGGAGAAAATTCTGGAAATGAAACGGCATTCTCGCAAAATGCTATATGGAGCTCTATCGAAGCCTTCACTTATGCACCGAACGAAGACAAAATCTTCGCGGCTTACTTCAGAAGATATGAAGATTCATATGAGTTTGATTACGAGAATTGGTCAGACGCGATAAAAGTACGTCTACTACTGAGGAAACTAGAGTCAAGCGAATACACTAAATTCATAGACTACATCCTATTGAGGAAAACGAATGAGTTGACTTTCAAGGAAGCCGTGAAACTTTTAACGGAATTATTTAGTCCGAACACTTCACTATTCCACAAAAAGTGGAAATGTTTAAATTTAACAAAAAAGAATAGCGAAGACTATATAACATTCGCTTCCATAGTAAACAAACACTGCGATGACTTTAAGTTATCTGAACTCAGCCCGGACAATTTTAAATGTTTGATATTCGTTCAAGGCCTGGTTTCGATTAAAGAAGCGGAGATCAGACGGATAATTCTAACAAAACATGAGAGTGAACCACAATTGACGCTACAAAAATTGGCCGAGGACTGTCAGAGATGTATAAGCGTAAAAAAGGACTCGAACGATATCGACGAGTACAACGACAAACACGTTTTTGTCCCTACACAAAAACAAGCCAAACAAATTATTTTACTACAAAAAGTCAAATGAAATCTCAGAAGAAACTACCACCTAGTCCATGCCATCGCTGTGGGACTTTGCATTGGTACAAATATTGTTCATACCGCTATAAGACTTGTCTGTCGTGCAATAAAGTGGGGCATAAACGTTCACATTATAGAACAAACAAAGAAAGCAAAAGCCGAGTAAGAGTCACTAGAACTTACCAAGCGGACGGGATAAATATACGAAAATACGTACAAGTAGAAATGTTAAACAAAAAAAATCAGATTACAATTGGATTCCGGATCAGAGTTAACCATTATTAGCTTACAGACGTGGAAGAAATTAAACAAACCGACCATGTTGATAAAATAGCCAGTTCGGTACAAGGAAGAAAAATCAAATTTGAGGGGGAAATTATCACAAATGTGACATTCAACGGAATGACCAAGAAATTAAAGATGTATGTTCTAAAAAATACGGAAGATTTATTTGGAAGTGACTGGATGCAGAAATCTGACCTCTGGGATTTAACGATAAATACGTTGTGCCAAAAAGGGGAAATGTTATCGACCGAGGCAGAGAAATTGAAGTAGAAGGAGAGTTTATTTTCAGCCGGCCTCGGGAGGTGTAATAAAATGGCGCCCAAAATCGAACTAAAAGAAAATGTACAACCCATTTTCAAGAAGAAAAGAAATGTACCTTTCGCATCATTAGAAAAAATAGACAAAGTGTTGGATAGACTCGTGAAAACCGGTATTTTGACAAAGGTGGAATGTAATCAATGGGCCGCGCCTACGGTTTACGTGAAAAAGAAATCGGGTGAGATACGAGTATGCGCTGATTTCTCGACGGGATTGAATGCAGTGATTAAGGATTATCACTATCCCCTCCCTAGTCCAGAAAAAGTTTTCACAAAGTTGAACGGAGGAAAATTTTTCTCAAAGATAGACTTGAGCGAATCATACCTACAAGTACCAGTAGATGAGGAAAGCTCGAGGTTCTTGTGCATAAACACACCCAAAGGATTATATAAGTTCCAGAGATTACCATTCGGGTTTCTTGTCACGCTGGCGATATTTCAGCAAATAATGGACACTATGCTAGGCGGACTGGATTTCACGATCGCATACCATGATGGCATCCTGATAAATTGCAAAAATATTGAACAACACTGGGAACACGTTCAAGTGGTTTTCAGGTAGATACAAAACTATGGTTTTAATGTGACTTCTTTATGAAGGAGATAAAATGTCTGGGCCATATTATTGACGAGAAGGAAGAAGACCAGACGCAGAAAGGGCCACAGCAATAAAAAAAATGCCGGCTCCAAAAAATTTAGCCGAGTTACAAAGCTTCTTGGGCTTAATAAATTATTATCAAGAATTTATTCCTAAAATGCACAAATTACGCGCGCCCCTAAACGAACTGTTGAAGAAGAAAAAGTTTTGGATGGTAATATGAATGTCAGAAAACTTTCGATAGAATCATTAAGCCTCTAACAGCAGATTTATTTTTAGCGCATTTTGACCCAAAATTGGAAATTATACTCGCGAGTGACTCGAGTGCCTATGGTGTTGGGGCATGTACCTGATGGGATACTAAAACCCATCGCGTATGCGTCAAGAACTTTGAAACCAGCCGAACAAAATTACTCGCAAATCGAAAAAGGAGTGCTGGTGATTATTTTTGCGGTTACAAAATTCCATAGATATATTTACGGTAGATTTTTCACCTCACAGACGGAACACAAGACGTTATTGACAATATTTGGATCAAAGAAAGGTCTACCTGTCTACACTGATAATAGATTGCTAAGATAGGGGACGATTTTATTAAACTATAACTTTAAATTAGGGTATCTTCCATCAAACAAAATCGGGCATGCAGATTGTCTTTTGAGACTAATAACAGGAAACGGAGCCATTAGAATATTCCGTAATTGCAGCTCTATGATATGAGGAAGATATTAGAACATCATTATGTAGTACAATTCGAAACCTCCCCGTCATATTACAGGAAATAAGAAATGAAGCAGTGAATGACGAATTTATAAAGGAAACGAAAACAAAAATTGTAGGAAAAGATAAGCATATATCAGGCAGTTAATTGTTATGCGATAATGTTCTGCTATATAATTAAAGAGTAGTAACCCCGAAAACGCTACAAACGCGAATCCTCAAGGATTTTCACATGGACCACCCATGAAAGAACAGGATGAAATCCTTAATGCGAAGTTACGTGTACTGGCCAAACATGGATCAAGATATTATACATAAGGTGGACAAATGCTAGGGTTGTAACTTAGCAACCATAAGCCATGGCCTAAGACAGATCGACCGTAGTCGAAAATCCATCTTGATTTCGCAGGTCCATTAGAGGGTTTTTACTACTTGATTGTAGTAGAGAGTTACAGCAAATGGCCTGAAGTATTTCGTTGTAGAAAACCTACTTCTGAGACTACAATAAATTGCTTTCACGAGCTGGTTGCTCGTTTCGGAATGGTTAGGACAAAAAGAATTATAATAGTTTTCTCATGTCAACGAACAAACGTTGCCACTTTTGTAATACCAACGAATACTCGTTGTCACTTTCGTAATTCTCGTGGTAGTAGAGACTTTGTAATCGCACATACAACTATAGAAATGCCGTTGAACAATGCTGGTGTCAGACGCCTTCGAATATCACCCGCACTAATAGTACTTGCTCGATAATACTCGCTCGAATAGTACCCACCAAATAGTAAACCGTATAATGATCAGTATAGAGAATAGTATACTCAATAGTATAGACAATAGCGAAACGTATAGTAATAGAGGATAGAGGAGAAATAGCAATCTGTATACCAATAGAAGATAGAGTAGAAAGAGCGATCCGTATAGTAATAGAGGATAGAATAGAAATAGTGATCTATGTCTTAACTACAGTGTTGGCAGCGACACTTTGTTCCTATATGACAAATAGAATAATAATTTTTAATTTGACTTGGTATTTATAAACTCTTCCATGATTGTTTGGTATGAACCAATGGTATGAGGTTTGCACAGACATGCCAAATATCACGCGATAGGTGGCTGCTATCGTTTAGGAATTCCTCTAATTTCATAATGTGTAGCAACTAAACCTGGGATTAAAAGGCAATAGGAAATCCTCTGAAATGTTCAAAGATTTCATCTCGATAGGTGACCTCAGCTCCTTGATGGGACAGAATCTTGTGTGAGTATAGACCGCTTTATCATATGCCGTGAACGATCAAGCAGCTTCTTTACAGGCGATCATTCTGGCCACACTATTCCCCGAAATGCCCCTCAAACTCATTCTGTCTTCTCCCTTCTCATGAGATATTATATGATTATATACATACTTTCATGATACTTTCCAGGGGCGTATAGTATATCCTACATTCGATTTTGAATTTTGTTATTCAAATCATAGACCTGTTTCCAAACATGGATTTCTTTTCCTGGATCTTTCAACTGGACAGACGCATCTGTCTGCATTCCCAGAGCTTTGTTTGATCCCAGTCTCCAGCTGGAAAGTTCACACATCTTTCCGGTCTTTTTTAACAAGAATAGGGGACAACAATTTGTTTGCTTTTTAGGGTTGTGTTTCCGGTTCTTTCGGAAGTATACTTCGACTCTTATACGCTTAACGTCTCCCGCTGAATTCTGAAATTTTAGTCGCTAATTAAAACCTGACCTCTTCAAGTCTAGGTGACTATCTTTCCTGTTACCTTTCCATTTCTTACGCTAATCCAACTCAACACATGAAGCCTCTACCTTGAGTGGCTCTTGTGCCGTGTATTGGGTGAATGTTTCTAAAAAAATAAAATGGCTGCCAGTGCGGATAAATGCAGGCGTGTTAGTACGCATGTATTGCGAGTCTGCTTGAGTGATTACTTGATCGCCGCTGTCATATCACTACGGAACTGCTGATCAGCTCTCCTGATCGGATAGCAACGGGCGGGAGCTGGCTTTCTGTGATATGGAAATTTTTGGTTTGACTTTCTCATGCAAGTCGCCCCAGCCGAATCTAATGGCATTGCTAATGATTTAACAGAGAAATGCATTGTAAATGAGAAAGAGATTGATTTTCAGAGTTAAGTAATTAATGAAAGCGTTACAGAGGGGAATTCTGTTATTTTATTTATAACGCGCAGGAATGACTGAGAAATGATTTATTACAGAAGTAGATATAAAATCAGTGAAATGCGCATTGGCATTGTTCAATAATTGATGGACCATTAATGACTGGAACGGTATTGAAAATTGAGGTATGTCAATGTACTGTTCTGAATAATTTAACAGTTAAGATAAATATGTCTTCAAGCCACTCTGGGTCAGCAATTAATTGTATTAATAATACGTCATTTCCCTTTCTCCCTTTTTGTATGCACACACATTATTGTTGTGTTGGTGCATAATTATCAGGCGTTATTGCAAGCGACTTATTTGTTAATATAACGTTGTTTTGTTTACATTTTTAATAAAAAATATTACTTATTTTTACGTTATAAAAATGCGGATCCATAATCATACGCTCCAAAATGATATTGTTGAATTGTTGTGCTTCTTTTTTTCATAATAAATATTGTTTAAAAACGCCTGTTAATTATGCACCAACCCACTATATTATAATTACTTTTAAAAAAAATATATGATTCCATCGCAACACAGAATGTCTTATGTTTCAAAACGGAAAACTTCAAATCTAGATTAATTTTAAAAATAGAATCTACAACACTGAGCTTCGTTCCATTATCAAGCGAATTTAAGAAAGAATTGCATTGAACGGGTCGTATTGAACACAGTTTTTAAAAAATAAATATAAAATCAAAGAACTCTGAATTATAAATATCACTGTTCTTTCGTATTATTTGATATATATATATATATATATATATATATATATATATATATATATATATATATATATCAAATAAGACACACTACTGTTTCGCTGTATCACAGCTCCTTAGTGCAACTAGTCATCCCAATGCTTCAAGGCAGAACCGAAACCCGACCAATTTGTTGTCAGTCAGAGTTTCTACTGCGGAGCTATCATCACTCAGCAGAAAGAAACAGCTAATTCTAGCGTATTCTTTTTTACGAATGTAAACATATGCCAATCAGTCAGAGTGCTCCAAATTCATTTTACTGAAGAGCTTTGCATTAGCGCAGGCGGTTGTTGATTATAGAATCAGCTTATCTCTCAACAGTGCTCAATTGAAATATATTTTTCAAGAGCTTAATTATGTCATTCGCATACAGTACTGTTTCGCTGTATCACAGATATATATATATATATATATATATATATATATATATATATATATATATATATATATATATATATATATACAAATGAGAGAAAGAACAAATGGAGTAAAAATCTACATTTCGTTTTAAGCTTTTCACCCCAAGTAAGGCTGGAAGCCACTACACGCCGTGGGTTACAGAAGATTTGGAGCGAGAGCAGATAGGAGTGTTAGAGGAAAGAATGTGTAGAAGGATAGTGGATAGTTCAAGGCAAGGGGTTACAGAAGACTTGGAGCGAGAGCAGATAGAAATGAAAGCGGAAAGGATGAGGAGAAGGATAGTGGATAGAACAAGGCAAGGGGTTACAGAAGATTTGGTGCGAGAGCAAATAGAACTGAAAGAGGAAAAGATGTGCAGAAGGATAGTGGATAGATCAAGGCAAGGGGTTACAGAAGATTTGGAGCGAGAGCAGAGAGGAGTGAAATGGGAAAGGATGTAGAGAAGGATAGTGGATAGATCAAGGCAAGGGGTTACAGAAGATTTGGAGCGAGAGCAGAGAGGAGTGAAAGAGGAAAGGAAGTGGAAAAGGATAGTGGACAGATCAAGGCAACTGGAGATGTCGATTGAC
>OZ038502.1:72855570-72903070 GCA_964036315.1 Acanthosepion esculentum | reverse complement strand
CTTAGGGTTTATATATATATATATATATATATATATATATATATATATATATATATATATATATATATATATATATATATATATATATAAGGTGTCCCCAAAAATTTGAAATAATTTTAAAAGCAATTATCTTGAATACTACTAAGTCTAGCTAGTTGAAATTAAACCGTTGACCAAACAATATATCAATTAACTGTAGTCAAATTAGCTTCAAAATTAGGTCTTCAAAGGTCGCATGATATGCGAGCATATACGGTATATAGTATAAAGAACAGGATGTCCCCAAAAATTTGAGATCATTTTAAAAGCAATTATCTTGAAATCTACTAAGTCTAGCTCAATGAAATTGAACAGTTTAGGTGTTGAACATCATTATGTTTATTATGGGACTGATTTTATAAGTGTTCAATATGTGCACCGCCTGTGACACGGCACATGTCCAGTCGGTAGTTAAGCTCTTGCCAAACACGCTGACCTGGGTGATGGTCTACCAAATCCTTTAGGCCTGCATAAGCAGCCTTCTTCTTTAAATTTTAGGTACCAGTTCCAAATTTGTCTGCCAATTTGTGAAGATTTTCTAAATTTTCCATTGAGGGCACGCTGCACAGTCTTGGAGGACTGTGTGCAAGCATAATCCAAGACGCAAAATGACTCCTCGTTGGAAGTCAATGTCATGGCTCAACCTGAAAACAGAACAAAAATAACACATAAAATATAAAACCTTGATCTGTTTCTATACATTCTGTGAAAATTTGAGTTTATTTCAACAAGAATTGACAAAATTATTGGCAAGCGAAATGATGTCAGTGTTGGGGGGCACTCTCTCTCTCTCTCTCTCTCTCTCTCTCTCTATATATATATATATATATATATATATATATATATATATATATATATAAGGGTGTTAAATTTCAGATAGAGTATATATATGAAATGAAATTATGTATAAAGACAAAAGAGGAACTTTTGTTAGCCGTTTCGTAGTGTGAGAAAAGATTTGCCTTGTTAAAGTCCCTCAGACAGCGAAAGGATAAGTTTTCGTCTTGTTTTATTCATAAAAAAACATGCACCCAGTGAAATGTGCATATAAAAAAAGATTGCCTATTCTACAAAGTATTAAATGAAGATTATGTATTCTTTTTGGTATTATATGAATAATGTTTCAATCATTATAATGGATAAATGGGATTTATTTCTGTTAAATCAAATATTTTTCCCCTCACTGTGTGTATATATATATATATATATATATATATATATATATATATATATATATATATATATATATATATATATATATTTGTGTATTTAGGTAGCAATCCTTCTTTCATGCACATTTCATTGAAAACGACGAAGTGCTTTTATTTAGTTTTTTATACAATTTCTCATGCGATCAAACATTTTTTTCTTTACTGATCATAAATTATATAGAAACCGTCCGAATGTTGTTTTTATCCGAGCGCTTTCGGCTATACATTTAGCCATTTTAATTTTCCGTATTATCCTTTCTCCCAAGCGTTTTCGGCCATTTCTTTTGTCATTATGAAAAACAATATACATCTTAAACAGTCAAAACATGGAAAGAAATTAACAGCCAAAACAAACCCACTTGCAAATGGCTAAAGAGTTGGACGGAAGCGATTGAAATAATAGACGCTATGGACATTTTTGTACTCCATTATTTTAACGAAATGGAAAAAATATGAGAATACTGGAAAAACTAAATAAAAATAAAATTAAACCGTCCTTGCGAGTCATATATAACGAAAGATGAATAATATATATATATATATATTAATACATGTCTCATTAAATAATATAGATAAGCGTTGTCTATATATTTTATGCAAGTTTTTTTCATATAGTCTGATAATCTTAATAACATTATATAAAATATATAGAAATAATGTTATTAAGATTATCAGACTATATGAAAAAAACTTGCATAAAATATATAGACAACGCTTATCTATATTATTTAATGAGACATGTATTAATGAAAAAATGCTGCCTAAATACACACAATATATATATATATATATACATATATATATATATATATATATATATATATATATATATATATATATATATATATATATATATATTCATACACAGACAGACGTCCGATTGCTCCAAGCCGGGATCGAGAGCCAAAAAATTTTATTTTAGTCAGATATCTTACATCTAGGCGATCGTGACATTACGTAAAAAGGGAATTTTAACATTTTTTCCAGCTCAGAATACTTAATTCTACTTACTTGTAGAGCAATGTTTATTATCATTTGGAGACGCAGTTTTCGTAAAACCCCGTTTCACTATGAAAGCCTCGAACTGTCAAGATTACTTGGAGACATGACTGGGGCGTTCAGACTAAAGTTTTGGTTTTATCGGAATTTGCGGCTTTTGTGTGGAACATATTCTGTGATTAATTTCCTTTCCTTCTATATTGAATTTGATAGGACAGATCCCTTCGCCTAGATATTTGAAGTGTCTATTATTTACTAATTTTACATCGTTAATTCTTTGATGGATGTCATGTCGGAGCCATCACTGCCTTCATTACAGATCAATGTGTCTGTTTTTGAAAAGTTTATTTTGACGAATTTCTTTATTTACATTATTGCAACTGTTATACTCATTTTCGTTGCTAGATTCACAACGATTCGGCCGTTGTACGCTCCAACCTTTCTCAGGTGATTGGAAATTCGATTAGAATCCTTTATTTCGTTCACCTGGATAGATTGTTCTAGTTCCACTTGCCATATCTCTTCCCGATGTCTCAGTTATTTCTCTTTAACTCAATTCTTTGTTCAAGACTGCTGTGGCTTGGTATGCAGCCTTACTCATTTTCGTTGCTAGATTCACAACGATTCGGCCGTTGTACGCTCCAGCCTTCCTCAGGTGATTGGAAATTCGTTTAGAATCCTTTATTTCGTCCACCTGGGTAGATTGTTCTAGTTCCATGTGCCATACCTCTTCCGGGTGTCTCAGTTATCTCTCATTAACTCAACTCTCCAAGTTTTTGTTCAAGACTTCTGTGGCTTTGTATCGAACTCAAAACACTTTGGGTCTAGTCACGGGATAAAAACAACGTCTTTATCCACTACGCCATGTGTCCTTAAGGAACAAAAAGGCTGGAGCGTACAACGCCCGAAACGTTTTGAATATATCAATAAAGATGAGGATAACAGTCCGAATAATGTTAATAATGCAAGTCATCATATTACCTCATCTTAAATATATAGACAGGTTTAGTTTGACATCTATCACTGAGAACACTTGCTAGATGTCGCTTTTATATTCGATATCATTCCTATCCCAACTGTGAATACCTATGTCATCAGCATAGGCTGATCATCATAAGTACATTGACATCGGGAGGGAAAGCATTATCACTGTCTTCTATAGCAGATTTTCGTCCTGGTTATGACGATAAACTGCATCAGCGTCCAGGGTAAGACGATAAACTACGTCCAACAGAAAGGCCTCTCATCAGGAGGTTTTGAGGAGCGTGGAACCACATCTTAATTGATGGTGTTCCTAGGTCCATCCTGACCCGGGGTGGTAGCACCTGTTTGGGTCCCAGCGATGGGCAAATAGTTAACCCCCGAAACTGAATTAAAAAGCATTATAAAAGTGTAAAAATCGGTTTTAATACGAGAAATACTTTTTAAAAAATTATTACAAGAAATAAATTTTTGAAGAAAAAAAATTGTTACCAGCAATATATTTTTAAAAAAAAAGATATGCCAGCAATACGTTTTTGGAAAATAATGTTACCAGCTATAAATTTTTGAGGAAAAAAATATTACCAGAAATATATTTTTGACAAAACAAAATATTACCAGGAAAAAAGAAAGTTGTCGGCATTAAATAACCCATTGAGGTTGATATGCCGTGAGAGAAAACAAACCAAATTTATTAGGAGAAACTGTTTAAATGTTCAGTACCCAATTTTTTTACATCTGTGATTGTAAATGCGCAGGGCGTAATCTAGGAAATGATTTAATAGACTGGAATTATTTCTTTCTTGCCGTGTACCTGACGAGGTTTGAAATGCTTACTAGTGGTGTCCTCGTTAGACATGGAAGATTATGTTGTTTTATGGACGGAAGAATTGTATTTGTGTAGGATAAATAACAACGGTTGCCCCTGATCTTGCAAAAGTTAAGTGTGTTGGAGGTCATCGAATCGCCGTCTCGGGAATCTTTTCACGCAAACAGCGGCACTTGTGAAGAAGCGAACTTACTTCTTGCCAATCGTATACGAAGAAAATGAGAATGGCTAAACCCCTGTGTGTATGGCATGTAAAATTCTGAACTTGTGGAGCTAAAGTATGTAACACACAGAGGGACATTTTTTTATTGAAAGAGCGATAGATTAGAGAAAGGCTTGGGGTGATGTTTCTGTGTGAAAGGCCTTCTTGATTATTAGATATGAACTTTTCTACAATTCCGTGTATATACTTTGTAACTCCGTTTCGTGTTGAAATATATGCCTGGGCAGCTCCAGCATATATAGAGCACACGTAGGGTTATTTAATGTCTCGTATAAGTTGTGTACGAGAAAAATCACAATAAATTAATAAATGTGCGGTTTACTCTCGAGACAATATGCGATTAATAGTTCAAACGATAGGCAGAAGATTGTCTGGTTTATACTTGAGACAAAAGGCCGGCATGTGTCCAGCTTATATTTAAGCCTAAAGGTTGTCATATTTCTCGTTTTTACATGTGTTAAAAAGCAAACGTTGTTCGGACTTATTACCAGAGTCCACAGGAAAGGAAAATCATGAGATGGGGCTTCACGATCTTCGTAAGAGGAAGCCGGCATGTTGCAGTCACGCTCACTGTGATGATTCTCGCATCATCTCCCCCACTGTCTCTTTCTTCGTGGTTTCTCCAATTCCTTGTTCTTTTTTTTTCTCACTCCATCACTATCTTTTACGTTTCACTTCATATATCTTCATTCTTCTTCTCGACTATCCTCCTCCTCCTTGGTTTCCCTTCCTACGCCATACTCTTATTTTTTATCTTTCCAAATCATCCCCCCTCCTCCTCCTTACCCTCCTCCTCCTCCTCCTTCTTCTTCTTGGTTTCTTTTCCTACATCTTACTCTTCTTTTTTTCTCCTCCACAATCACAAACTCCTTCTTCTTTTCCCTTCACATTCATTACCCTTCTTCTGCTTCTTCGTCTTTCTAGTTGGTTTCTCTTCCTTCGCTTTACTCTTCTTCTTGTTCTGCAACTCAATAACTACCTCCAGCATTATTATTATTATTATTATTATTATTATTATTATTATTATTATTATTTCTTCTTCTTCTTCTTCTTCTTCTTCTTCTTCTTCTTCTTCTTCTTCTTCTTCTTCTTCTTCTTCTTCTTCTTCTTCTTCTTCTTCTTCCATCTTTATCCGTATATTTCTCTTCCTTTTACACCATTTGATTTTTCTTCTTCTTCCATCTTATCAACCTCCAGCTTCTTGTTTTTCTTTGGTTATCATCATCCTCATCCCCCTCATCATCTTCTTCTTCCTTTTTCTTTATAATCCTTACTGATCAACTTCTTTCTCCTACTTGTTTTCTCTTCTTACACCTTACTATTTTAATTATTCTCCTACTCAATAACTACCTGCAGCACATTCTTCGTCTTCTTCTTCGTTTCTCTTCATATTCATTCATTCATTCTTCTTTTTTCTTCTTTTTTCTTATTCTTCTTTTCCGTTTTCTTAGTTTCTCTTCGTATTCGTTCTTCTTCTTCTATTCCGTCTCCTTCGTTTCTCTTCGTATTCATTCTTCACCTTCTTCTTCTTTTCCGTCTTCTTCTTTTTCTCTTCGTATTCATTATTCCCCTTCTTCTTCTTCTTTTCCGTCTTCTTTTTCTCTTCGTATTCATTCTTCCCTTTCTCCTTCTTTTCCGTCTCCATCGTTTCTCTTCGTATTCATTCCTCCCCTTCTTCTTCTTTTCCGTCTTCTTCGTTTCTCTTCGTATTCATTCTTCTTCTTTTCCGTCTTCTTCGTTTCTCTTCATATTCATTTATTCTTCTTCTTCTTTTCCGTCTTCTTTGTTTCTCTTCGTATTTATTCTTCTTCTTTTCCGTCTTCTTCTTTTTCTCTTCGTATTCATTCTTCCCCTTCTTCTTCTTTTCCGTCTTCTTCATTTCTCTTCATATTCATTCATTCTTCCTCTTCTTCTTCTTTAATTTTCTTGTTCATCCTGCCCTCTTCATCGGCATCATCACACCGCTATCTACTGTCAAATTGAAATACTTAGTACAATTAAAATAGCGACGCAAATAGCAATAGCAGAACAAAACAAATTATCCTTTGGCGGCTCTCCGGGGAGACTTTTGACTGATTTATATTTGAGTTGAAGGCGTCGAGTAGCAGGATGGAATAGGATGGAAATAGACATTAAAAGGAGAACGAAAAGAAAAAGTAGAGAGAGAAAGAAATAAAAACAACGGGAAAGAAAGAAAGAAAAAAATTCAGGCAGACAAAAAGAAGACAAGAAGAAATAAATAAACAAACAGGCCAACTATATAGACTTGTGAGATTCTTAGAAAGAAAAAAAATGTATGAAAGAGGCACTGAAAGAAAAGGAAAGACCAAACGAAAGGATAAAGAAAGAAAGAAACAATATAGATTTGTGAGATTTTTTAGAAAGAATGAAAGTAAATATGAAAAAAAGTAAAATGAATGATGATAATATTTGAGGAGAAATAAAAAAAAAAGAAAAATTAGAAATTAAGCCAGAAAAGAATTAAGAAATAAAGTATGAAAGAGAAATATTAGGCCAAATGAAAGAAGACTGAAAGAAAGAACCACAGAAGAATTTAAAGAAAGAAAAAGAAAGTAGAGAAAAATAAAGAAAAATAAAGAAAGAAAAAGGAAGAAAGGAAAATGGAGAAAGAAAGACGAAATATATTAAGAAATAAAGGATGAAAGACAAAAGTTAATCCAAATGAAAGAACCAGAGCAACAAAAATTAAAGAAAGTGAAAGAAAGTAGAGAAAAGAATGAAAATAAAGAAAAAAAAAGAAAGAAAAAAGAAAGGAAAATGGAGAAAGAAATATGGAAAAATATATAGAAAATGCAAAAGAACCAAAAAGAAAAGAAATTTGAAAAAGAATGTGTACAAGAAACAAAGAACGGGTGTCATTAGGTAGGACAGAAAGAATGAAAGACGAATAAAGAAAGAGAGGGAAAGAAAAATATTTTAACAAATAGTGGAAAAAGTAATGGAGACTGAATTAAGGAGAAAAAATGAAGGAAAGAAAGAAAAGAAAGAAAAAGAACTAGAAAGAAGGAAAGAAAGAAAGGCAAAAAAGGCAACGATGTGTGATAAAACGAACATGGCGGCGACAGAGCACTGAGCTTTGAAAAGGAATTGGCGCTCAAATATAGAATCGATACCGGAGCTAATGTTTAGGTCAGGAGAGATGGAACAAGTAAAAAAAAAAGACAAAAAGAAAAAGAATAGAGTGCCAAGGCGCAGTGCGGGTCGGGAAGCTTGAATAAAGACTGATTAGTGGAAAGAATTGCAAACGAGTACGAAGCCTCAAATGATGATTCATCAGATGAAGTGTGAAAGCACTGGACTGCAAAGAAAGAGGTTAGTCGTTCTCTGTTCAAGATAGCCATTCGCAGTAACAAAAATCCTTCAAGAGTATAGAAAATATTAACCAAAAGATGGAAAACATGAGCACGTACAGAGTAAGCTACGGAATAAAGTACAGACATGCCCCCAAACTTAGTGAACTGTAAGCTTGCATACGATTAAAAGAAAGATTTCAATACATGTGACAGTGGGAAGAAACTAGGTGAAAGTTGCCTTAAATCTATCGTCTTTTATGTGCAAAACTGCCTTTCAGGATATTGGCCAACATGGCTCTCTAACACTTCCTATCATATATTGCTGTCGGAAAACATTTTACTACAGGGTGATCCGAAAGTCTTATCTCCCCGACATGATATAATTTTATTTATTTCAAATTTTAGTTTGAAAGAGAGGCTGCGCTCTCTCACAGACGCACCGTTGCCTCGCTCTGTCTTTTTTACAAATACTTTCACAGTAATTGCTCCGAGGAGCTGCTTTCGCTCGTCCCTAGGCCTCATGAATTTAAACGTCCTACTAGGCTGACATCCCGTTCCCACCCCTTCACCGTTGAAACTGTTAGATGTAGACGTCTCTTCTACTCCAATAGCTTCATGTCTTGCACATCTCGCCTGTGGAACTCCCTTTCTTATTCCTGTTTCCCTGACAAATACAATCTCCAACTATTTAAGTGTAACGTCAATCGACATCTCTGGTTGCCTTGATCTATCCACTTCCCTTCTCCACATCCTTTCACCTTTCATTCCTATCTGCTCTCGCTCCAAATCTTCTGTAACCCGCTTGATCGATCCACTATCTTTCTCCACATCGTCTCCTTTACCAATCCTATATGCTCTTCCTCCAAACCTTCTGTAACCCCTTGCGTGCTAGTGGCTTCCAGCCTTGCTTGGGGTGATAAGCTTAAAAAAATGACTGTATGATTTGTTCTATTGTTCTCATTACCTTTTGGTAGTGGGTGAGAAAACGTTCGGACTACCTTGTATTGTAACTTCCATCTATGCTTATCTCCTGTCATTACTTCGTATAGTCTGTTTTTAACTAGATTATTCTCAGGTACATTCTTGCCTACATTTTGTACTGTATGTATTAACTTAGCAGTCTTTCCTCATTATTCTCCAATAATTTAAAATACCATTTGTTTTAGAGAATTTCCTTAAAACCACTTCGTTATATGTTCGAATTCGTCGATAGAACCATATTTATGTCCCTGAGGTAATTGCTCGATGTTTGCTGCCAAATAAGAGATCATCATCAAGAGTGCTTTTATTGCTCTAAACAACAGGTACATCTAAGGGCAGAAGAAACAGACAACCCCTTCCAGGATTATCTGGTGGCGGTGGCTCTCAGCAGTTCCATCAACTCTTTGATGTTTCCTAACCAGCTTTTGCGTTACCGTTACCGCTTGCGTCCGCCTTCAGTAGTACCTTGCATGATGGTCTTAAAGAGGCGGTTAATTCGTGTGAAATTGCCAAACCATACCATCCCCCTGGCGCTTAATAGTGGCGAGGATAGAGTCGTGTCAGTCCAGGAGACATTTAGTCATATTACGAACATAGTCGCTGGTTTTGTGCTCCCAGTCGGAGATGCGGGGGAAATTTATCAAGCATTTCTACTCGAACGCCTGTATCCTTTTTTCCTGCCTCAATCAGGAGTGTCCAGCTGTAACACCCGTAGAGGAGGGTGGATACGACTAGCGATTCGGATAGCTTGAAGTTGTATGGAAGCCGATATTGCTCTTTAGTCGTGGGAGGGATTTTCTGCTCTACAGGTGCCATCTTTTGACAGGGTTGCTCCCAAGTATTTGAAACAGGACACTTCCACTAGTTGTTCGCCTTTCATGGTGACGCGTGCATTGGAAACGCTTGTCAACATTACATATAGGACATATGATATGATATAGCAGTCCTGCAATCTTTTCTTTGTTTCTAATGAAATTTTCCTATGTCTTTATACATTGCATAGATTCTTGAAGACATGTTTCTCTATTCTTATGCGTTTTCAGATATCTATATGAAATTTTCTCTTGTCTGCTACTAATAATAAAGATTATACGGTTCGCATCCTGGGCGGAAAGTTCTTTGAACTCGAGGCCAGTTCCGTTTGTAGCAATGTTGTGCCGCACCTGAAGAGAAATGAACACGATGTCTTCTTGCGTTTACTTGGCATTGTGCAAGTCGTGATTTGGACGATGCGACAGGAGTTTCACGCAGGTGAGAAGTCTTCTTCTTCTCAAATAATTTTGCTTTTTTACACCAGCTTAAAATCATAATGAGAGGGGAAAAGAGGCGACTTTCTTCATTAAAATTGGGGGAAATGTGGTTCAGTGTTTCGCTTTTGGTTTGCTTGAAAGCGGTTAACTTTGAGTGGAATTTGGAGATGACATAAAAATAAGGAATTTGGTCGCCAGGATTAAATATTTGTTATTTACTGTTAGGTTAGTTTAAGTTGTTTTTCTTTTTGTTAAAGTTGTTATATTTAACACGGCATGGATGGTCATCGACGCCTTTATTTTTTGTTCGCCATTTTCCTTTTTTTCTTTGATTTATTCCCCTTCATCTACCCATTTACGTGAGAGTGATTGCAGTAATCTGGTTAAATTGTGGGATGTCGTTGGTTTTCGAGTGACAGTTTTCGTAATTGTTATTGTGTCTAAATGTGTGAGTGCTAGTGTGAGTGATGGTAGAATGGAAATCATTAATTTAATCCCGAAGTTAACTGTTATATATGCCATGATTAGACTGTAGGTTGCCTGATACTAACACTCGTTTTTTTTAGATGTTTAGTTAGTTTTTTTGTTTTTTCTTTCGCATCATGAACATTGGGAATATATATTTTTTAGATTTTTATCAACCCAGGCGTCCATAAAAAAAAATTTACACATGGGATTTGATAGGATTTCTTAAAGTAAGTGTGTCATTGTGATGTATGTGGATAGCAGTGTTTTGTGGATGAGATGTTTTGGGGAAAAGAACAAATGTATGGACCATTGAGTCAGTAAGTGATGGTAGCTGAGTTAGCGATAAGACAGGTGACGGGCGACATCCACACATCCCAACTTGGGAAAATTAGATATTTTTGTATTTAAAACTAGGAAATTAGGCTACATAGCAACTGGTCAAGAGTTTAAGACCATGCTTAAAAGAAGACCATACATAAAAGAAGACCATCCATAAAAGAAGACCATACCTAAAAGAAGACCATACATAAAAGAAGACCATACCTACAAGAAGACCATACTAAAAGAAGACCATACATAAAAGAAGACCATACATAAAAGAAGACCATACTAAAAGAAGACCATACATAAAAGAAGACCATACCTAAAAGAAGACCATCCCTAAAAGAAGACCATACATAAAAGAAGACCATACTAAAAGAAGATTATACATAAAAGAAGACCATACCTAAAAGAAGACCATACCTAAAAGAAGACCATACATAAAAGAAGACCAGACATAAAAGAAGACCATACTAAAAGAAGACCATACATAAAAGAAGACCATACCTAAAAGAAGACTATACTAAATGAAGACCATCCCTAAAAGACCAAAGATAAAAGAAGACCATACTAAAAGAAGACCATACATAAAAGAAGACCATACCTAAAAGAAGACCATACATAAAAGAAGACCATACTAAAAGAAGACCATACGTAAAAGAAGACCATACTAAAAGAAGATTATACATAAAAGAAGACCATACCTAAAAGAAGACAATACCTACAAGAAGACCACACTAAAAGAAGACCATACATAAAAGAAGACCATACATTAAAGAAGACCATCCATAAAAGAAGACCATACCTAAAAGAAGACCATACATAAAAGAAGAACATACATTAAAGAAGACCATCCATAAAAGAAGACCATACCTAAAAGAAGACCATACATAAAAGAAGACCATACATTAAAGAAGACCATCCATAAAAGAAGACCATACCTAAAAGAAGACCATACATAAAAGAAGACCATACATTAAAGAAGACCATCCATAAAAGAAGACCATACCTAAAAGAAAACCATACATAAAAGAAGAACATACATTAAAGAAGACCATCCATAAAAGAAGACCATACCTAAAAGAAGACCATACATAAAAGAAGACCATACCTACAAGAAGACCATACTAAAAGAAGACCATACATAAAAGAAGACCATACATAAAAGAAGACCATACTAAAAGAATACCATACATAAAAGAAGACCATACCTAAAAGAAGACCATCCCGAAAAGAAGACCATACATAAAAGAAGACCATACTAAAAGAAGATTATACATAAAAGAAGACCATACCTAAAAGAAGACCATACCTAAAAGAAGACCATACATAAAAGAAGACCATACATAAAAGAAGACCATACTAAAAGAAGACCATACATAAAAGAAGACCATACCTAAAAGAAGACTATACTAAATGAAGACCATCCCTAAAAGACCATAGATAAAAGAAGACCATACTAAAATAAGACCATACATAAAAGAAGACCATACCTAAAAGAAGACCATACATAAAAGAAGACCATACTAAATGAAGACCATCCCTAAAAGAAGACCATACATAAAAGAAGACCATACTAAAAGAAGATTATACATAAAAGAAGACCATACCTAAAAGAAGACCATACCTACAAGAAGACCACACTAAAAGAAGACCATACATAAAAGAAGACCATACATAAAAGAAGACCATACCTAAAAGAAGAGCATACTAAAAGAAGACCATACATAAAAGAAGACCATACCTAAAAGAAGACTATACTAAATGAAGACCATCCCTAAAAGACCATACATAAAAGAAGACCATACTAAAAGAAGACCATACATAAAAGAAGACCATACCTAAAAGAAGACCATACATAAAAGAAGACCATAGTAAAAGAAGACCATACATAAAAGAAGACCATACTAAAAGAAGACCATACATAACAGAAGACCATACTAAAAGAAGACCATACATAAAAGAAGACCATCCCTAAAAGAAGACCATACATAAAAGAAGACCATACTAAAAGAAGACCATACATAAAAGAAGACCATACCTAAAAGAAGACCATACATAAAAGAAGACCATACTAAAAGAAGACCATACATAAAAGAAGACCATACCTAAAAGAAGACCATACACAAAAGAAGACCATACTAAAAGAAGATTATACATAAAAGAAGACCATCCATAAAAGAAGACCATACCTAAAAAAAACATAGCTAAAAGAAGACCATACATAAAAGAAGACCATACATAAAAGAAGACCATACCTAAAAGAAGACCATACTAAATGAAGACCATCCCTAAAAGAAGACCATACATAAAAGAAGACCATACTAAAAGAAGACCATCCCTAAAAGAAGACCATCCCTAAAAGAAGACCATACCTAAAAGAAGACCATCCCTAAAAGAAGACCATACCTAAAAGAAGACCATACCTAAAAGAAGACCATACTAAAAGAAGATTATACATAAAAGTAGACCATCCATAAAAGAAGACAATACCAAAAAAAACATAGCTAAAAGAAGACCACACATAAAAGAAGACCATACATAAAAGAAGACCATACATGAAAGAAGACCATACATAATAAAAGACTATACCTAAAAGAAGACCATACTAAATGAAGACCATCCCTAAAAGAAGACCATACATACAAGAAGACCATACTAAAAGAAGAACATCCCTAAAAGAAGACCAACCGTAAAAGAAGACCATACCTAAAAGAAGACCATACCTAAAAGAAGACCATACCTAAAAGAAGACCATACTAAAAGAAGATTATACATAAAAGAAGACCATACATAAAAGAAGACCATACCTAAAAGAAGACCATACCTAAAAGAAGACCATACTAAATGAAGACCATCCCTAAAAGAAGACCATACATAAAAGAAGACCATACTAAAAGAAGACCATACCTAAAAGAAGACCATCCCTAAAAGAAGACCATACCTAAAAGACCATACATAAAAGAAGACCAAACATAAAAGAAGACCATACCTAAAAGAAGACCATACATAAAATAAGACCATACTAAAAGAAGACCATACCTAAAAGAAGACCATACATAAAGGAAGACCATACTTAAAAGAAGATCATACCTAAAAGAAAACCAAACATAAAAGAAGACCATACCTAAAAGAAGACCATACCAAAAAGAAGACCATACATAAAAGAAGACCATACCTAAAAGAAGACCATACCTAAAAGAAGACCATACCTAAAAGAAGACCATACATAAAAGAAGACCATACCTAAAAGACCATACATAAAAGAAGACCATACATAAAAGAAGACCATACCTAAAAGAAGACCATACCTAAAAGAAGACCATACCTAAAAGAAGACCATACATAAAAGAAGACCATACATAAAAGAAGACCATCCCTAAAAGAAGACCATACCTAAAAGACCATACATAAAAGAAGACCATACCTAAAAGACCATACATAAAAGAAGACCATACCTAAAAGACCATACATAAAAGAAGACCATACATAAAAGAAGACCATACCTAAAAGAAGACCATACATAAAAGAAGACCATACCTAAAAAAAGACCATACCTAAAAGAAGACCATACATAAAAGAAGACCATACCTAAAAGAAGACCATACATAAAAGAAGACCATACCTAAAAGAAGACCATACCTAAAAGAAGACCATCCCTAAAAGAAGACCATACCTAAAAGACCATACATAAAAGAAGACCATACATAAAAGAAGACCATACCTAAAAGAAGACCATACCTATAAGAAGACCATACCTAAAAGAAGACCAAACATAAAAGAAGGCAATACCTAAAAGAAGACCATACCTAAAAGAAGGCCATACCTAAAAGAAGACCATACATAAAAGAAGACCATACATAAAAGAAGACCATACATAAAAGAAGACCATACCTAAAAGAAGACCATACATAAAAGAAGACCATACCTAAAAGAAGACCATACATAAAAGAAGGCCATACCTAAAAGAAGACCATACCTAAAAGAAGACCATACATAAAAGAAGACCATACATAAAAGAAGACCATACATAAAAGAAGACCATACCTAAAAGAAGACCATACATAAAAGAAGGCCATACCTAAAAGAAGACCATACATAAAAGAAGACCATACATAAAAGAAGACCATACATAAATGAAGACCATACATAAAAGAAGACCATACCTAAAAGAAGACCATACATAAAAGAAGACCATACCTAAAAGAAGACCAAACATAAAAGAAGACCATACATAAAAGAAGACCATACCTAAAAGAAGACCATACATAAAAGAAGACCATACCTAAAAGAAGACCATACCTAAAAGAAGAACATACTAAATGAAGACCATCCCTAAAAGAAGACCATACATAAAAGAAGACCATCCCTAAAAGAAGACCATACCTAAAAAAAGACCATCCCTAAACGAAGACCATACATAAAAGAAGACCATACCTAAAAGAAGACCATACCTAAAAGAAGACCATACCTAAAAGAAGACCATACATAAAAGAAGACGATACCTAAAAGAAGACCATACCTAAAAGAAGACCATACCTAAAAGAAGACCATACCTAAAAGAAGACCATACTAAAAGAAGATTATACATAAAAGAAGACCATACCTAAAAGAAGACCATACCTAAAAGAAGACCATACATAAAAGAATATTATACATAAAAGAAGACCATACCTAAAAGAAGATTATACATAAAAGAAGACCATACATAAAAGAAGACCATGCCTAAAAAAAAACATAGCTAAAAGAAGACCATACATAAAAGAAGACCATACATAAAAGAAGACCATACCTAAAAGAAGA
This sequence comes from Acanthosepion esculentum, assembly GCA_964036315.1. Classification (NCBI taxonomy): domain Eukaryota; kingdom Metazoa; phylum Mollusca; class Cephalopoda; order Sepiida; family Sepiidae; genus Acanthosepion; species Acanthosepion esculentum. Next base: position 72,887,651 of record OZ038502.1, on the reverse strand, counting down.
CCATCCCTAAATGAAGACCATACATAAAAGAAGACCATACTAAAAGAAGACCATACCTAAAAGAAGACCATCCCTAAAAGAAGACCATACATAAAAGAAGACAATACCTAACAGAAGACCATACATAAAAGAAGACCATACATAAAAGAAGACCATACCTAAAAGAAGACCATACCTAAAAGAAGACCATACATAAAAGAAGACCATACCTAAAAGAAGACCATACATAAAAGAAGACCATACATAAAAGAAGACCATACCTAAAAGGAGACCATACCTAAAAGAAGACCATACTAAAAGAAGATTATACATAAAAGAAGACGATCCATAAAAGAAGACCATACCTAAAAGAAGACCATACATAAAAGAAGACCATACCTAAAAGTAGACCATACCTAAAAGAAGACCATACATAAAAGAAGACCATACATAAAAGAAGACCATACCTAAAAGAAGACCATCCCTAAAAGAAGATTATACATAAAAGAAGACCATCCATAAAAGAAGACCATACCTTAAAAAAACATAGCTAAAAGAAGACCATACATAATAGAATACCATACCTAAAAGAAGACCATACCTAAAAGAAGACCATACATAAAAGAAGACAATCCCTAACAGAAGACCATACATAAAAGAAGACCATACATAAAAGAAGACCATACCTAAAAGAAGACCATACATAAAAGAAGACCATACCTAAAAGAAGACCATACATAAAAGAAGACCATACATAAAAGAAGACCATACCTAAAAGGAGACCATACCTAAAAGAAGACCATACTAAAAGAAGATTATACATAAAAGAAGACGATCCATAAAAGAAGACCATACCTAAAAGAAGACCATACATAAAAGAAGACCATCCCTAAAAGAAGACCATACCTAAAAGAAGACCATCCCTAAAAGAAGACCATACATAAAAGAAGACCATACATAAAAGAAGACCATACCTGAAAGAAGAACATACCTAAAAGAAGACCATACATAAAAGAAGACAATCCCTAACAGAAGAACATACATAAAAGAAGGCCATACCTAAAAGAAGACCATCTCTAAAAGAAGACCATACCTAAAAGAAGATCATACTAAAAGAAGATTATACATAAAAGAAGACCATCCATAAAAGAAGACCATACATAAAAGAAGACCATACCTAAAAGAAGACCATACTAAATGAAGACCATCCCTAATAGAAGACTATACATAAAAGAAGACCATACTAAAAGAAGACCATACATAAAAGAAGACCATCCCTAAAAGAAGACCATACATAAAAGAAGACCATACCTAAAAGAACACCATACATAAAAGAAGACCATACCTAAAAGTAGACCATACCTAAAAGAAGACCATACTAAAAGAAGATTATACATAAAAGTAGACCATCCATAAAAGAAGACCATACCTAAAAGAAGACCATACATAAAAGAAGACCATACATAATAAAAGACTATACCTAAAAGAAGACCATACTAAATGAAGACCATCCCTAAAAGAAGACCATACATACAAGAAGACCATACTAAAAGAAGTCCATCCCTAAAAGAAGACCAACCCTAAAAGAAGACCATACCTAAAAGAAGACCATACCTAAAAGAAGACCATACCTAAAAGAAGACCATACTAAAAGAAGATTATACATAAAAGAAGACCATACATAAAAGAAGACCATACCTAAAAGAAGACCATACCTAAAAGAAGACCATACTAAATGAAGACCATCCCAAAAAGAAGACCATACATAAAAGAAGACCATACTAAAAGAAGACCATACCTAAAAGAAGACCATCCCTAAAAGAAGACCATACCTAAAAGACCATACATAAAAGAAGACCAAACATAAAAGAAGACCATACCTAAAAGAAGACCATACATGAAAGAAGACCATACTAAAAGAAGACCATACCTAAAAGAAGACCATACATAAAAGAAGACCATACTTAAAAGAAGACCATACCTAAAAGACCATACGTAAAAGAAGACCATACATAAAAGAAGACCATACCTAAAAGAAGACCATACATAAAAGAAGACCATACCTAAAAGAAGACCATACCTAAAAGAAGACCATACATAAAAGAAGACCATACATAAAAGAACACCATACATAAAAGAAGACCATCCCTAAAAGAAGACCATACCTAAAAGACCATACATAAAAGAAGACCATACCTAAAAGACCATACATAAAAGAAGACCATACCTAAAAGACCATACATAAAAGAAGACCATACATAAAAGAAGACCATACCTAAAAGAAGACCATACATAAAAGAAGACCATACCTAAAAGAAGACCATACCTAAAAGAAGACCATACATAAAAGAAGACCATACCTAAAAGAAGACCATACCTAAAAGAAGACCATCCCTAAAAGAAGACCATACCTAAAAGACCATACATAAAAGAAGACCATACATAAAAGAAGACCATACCTAAAAGAAGACCATACATAAAAGAAGACCATACATAAAAGAAGACCATACATAAAAGAAGACCATACCTAAAAGAAGACCATACATAAAAGAAGACCATACCTAAAAGAAGACCATACATAAAAGAAGGCCATACCTAAAAGAAGACCATACCTAAAAGAAGACCATACCTAAAAGAAGACCATACATAAAAGAAGACCATACATAAAAGAAGACCATACCTAAAAGAAGACCATACATAAAAGAAGACCATACCTAAAAGAAGACCATACATAAAAGAAGACCATACCTAAAAGAAGACCATACCTAAAAGAAGACCATACCTAAAAGAAGACCATACATAAAAGAAGACCATACCTAAAAGAAGACCAAACATAAAAGAAGACCATACATAAAAGAAGACCATACCTAAAAAAAACATAGCTAAAAGAAGACCATACATAAAAGAAGACCATACCTAAAAGAAGACCATACATAAAAGAAGACCATACCTAAAAGAAGACCATACCTAAAAGAAGACCATACTAAATGAAGACCATCCCTAAAAGAAGACCATACATAAAAGAAGACCATCCCTAAAAGAAGACCATACCTAAAAGCAGACCATCCCTAAACGAAGACCATACATAAAAGAAGACCATACCTAAAAGAAGACCATACCTAAAAGAAGACCATACCTAAAAGAAGACCATACATAAAAGAAGACGATACCTAAAAGAAGACCATACCTAAAAGAAGACCATACCTAAAAGAAGACCATACTAAAAGAAGATTATACATAAAAGAAGACCATACCTAAAAGAAGACCATACCTAAAAGAAGACCATACATAAAAGAAGATTATACATAAAAGAAGACCATACCTAAAAGAAGATTATACATAAAAGAAGACCATACATAAAAGAAGACCATGCCTAAAAAAAAACATAGCTAAAAGAAGACCATACATAAAAGAAGACCATACATAAAATAAGACCATACCTAAAAGAAGACCATCCCTAAATGAAGACCATACATAAAAGAAGACCATACTAAAAGAAGACCATACCTAATAAAAGACCATCCCTAAAAGAAGACCATACATAAAAGAAGACAATCCCTAACAGAAGACCATACATAAAAGAAGACCATACATAAAGGAAGACCATACTACATGAAGACCATCCCTAAAAGAAGACCATACCTAAAAGAAGACCATACTAAAAGTAGACCATACCTAAAAGAAGACCATACCTAAAAGAAGACCATACATAAAAGAAGACCATACTAAAAGAAGACCATACCTAAAAGAAGACCATCCCTAAAAGAAGACCATACATAAAAGAAGACAATCCCTAACAGAAGACCATACATAAAAGAAGACCATACATAAAGGAAGACCATACTACATGAAGACCATCCCTAAAAGAAGACCATACCAAAAGAAGACCATACTAAAAGTAGACCATACCTAAAAGAAGACCATACCTAAAAGAAGACCATAGATAAAAGAAGACCATACCTAAAAGAAGACCATACATAAAAGAAGACCATACCTAAAAGAAGACCATACCTAAAAGAAGACCATACATAAAAGAAGACCATACCTAAAAGAAGACCAAACATAAAAGAAGACCATACATAAAAGAAGACCATACCTAAAAAAAACATAGCTAAAAGAAGACCATACATAAAAGAAGACCATACCTAAAAGAAGACCATACATAAAAGAAGACCATACCTAAAAGAAGACCATACCTAAAAGAAGACCATACTAAATGAAGACCATCCCTAAAAGAAGACCAGACATAAAAGAAGACCATCCATAAAAGAAGACCATACCTAAAAGCAGACCATCCCTAAACGAAGACCATATATAAAAGAAGACCATACCTAAAAGAAGACCATACCTAAAAGAAGACCATACCTAAAAGAAGACCATACATAAAAGAAGACGATACCTAAAAGAAGACCATACCTAAAAGAAGACCATACCTAAAAGAAGACCATACCTAAAAGAAGACCATACTAAAAGAAGATTATACATAAAAGAAGACCATACCTAAAAGAAGACCATACCTAAAAGAAGACCATACATAAAAGAAGATTATACATAAAAGAAGACCATACCTAAAAGAAGATTATACAGAAAAGAAGACCATACATAAAAGAAGACCATGCCTAAAAAAAAACATAGCTAAAAGAAAACCATACATAAAAGAAGACCATACATAAAAGAAGACCATACCTAAAAGAAGACCATCCCTAAATGAAGACCATACATAAAAGAAGACCATACTAAAAGAAGACCATACCTAAAAGAAGACCATCCCTAAAAGAAGACCATACATAAAAGAAGACAATCCCTAACAGAAGACCATACATAAAAGAAGACCATACATAAAGGAAGACCATACTACATGAAGACCATCCCTAAAAGAAGACCATACCTAAAAGAAGACCATACTAAAAGTAGACCATACCTAAAAGAAGACCATCCCTAAAAGAAGACCATACATAAAAGAAGACTATACATAAAAGAAGACCATACTAAAAGAAGACCATACATAAAAGAAGACCATACTAAATGAAGACCATACATAAAAGAAGACCATACCTAAAAGAAGACCATCCCTAAATGAAGACCATACATAAAAGAAGACCATACTAAAAGAAGACCATACCTAAAAGAAGACCATCCCTAAAAGAAGACCATACATAAAAGAAGACAATCCCTAACAGAAGACCATACATAAAAGAAGACCATACATAAAGGAAGACCATACTACATGAAGACCATCCCTAAAAGAAGACCATACCTAAAATGAAGACCATACTAAAAGAAGACCATACCTAAAAGAAGACCATCCCTAAAAGAAGACCATACATAAAAGAAGACTATACATAAAAGAAGACCATACTAAAAGAAGACCATACATAAAAGAAGACCATACTAAATGAAGACCATCCCTAAAAGAAGACCATACCTAAAAGAAGACCATACATAAAAGAAGACCATACCTAAAAGAAGACCATACCTAAAAGAAGACCATACCTAAAAGAAGACCATAGCTAAAAGAAGACCATACCTAAAAGAAGACCATCTCTAAAAGAAGACCATACCTAAAAGAAGACCATACCTAAAAGAAGACCATTGCTAAAAGAAGACCATACCTAAAAGAAGACCATCTCTAAAAGAAGACCATACCTAAAAGAAGACCATACATAAAAGAAGACCATACCTAAAAGAAGACCATAGCTAAAAGAAGACCATACCTAAAAGAAGACCATCTCTAAAAGAAGACCATACCTAAAAGAAGACCATAGCTAAAAGAAGACCATACATAAAAGAAGACCATACCTAAAAGAAGACCATAGCTAAAAGAAGACCATACCTAAAAGAAGACCATACCTAAAAGAAGACCATACCTAAAAGAAGACCATAGCTAAAAGAAGACCATACCTAAAAGAAGACCATCTCTAAAAGAAGACCATACATAAAAGAAGACCATACCTAAAAGAAGACCATTGCTAAAAGAAGACCATACCTAAAAGAAGACCATCTCTAAAAGAAGACCATACCTAAAAGAAGACCATACCTAAAAGAAGACCATCTCTAAAAGAAGACCATACCTAAAAGAAGACCATTGCTAAAAGAAGACCATACCTAAAAGAAGACCATCTCTAAAGGAAGACCATACCTAAAAGAAGACCATACTAAAAGAAGACCATACCTAAAAGAAGACCATACCTAAAAGAAGACCATACATAAAAGAAGACCATACCTAAAAGAAGACCATAGCTAAAAGAAGACCATACCTAAAAGAAGACCATCTCTAAAAGAAGACCATACCTAAAAGAAGACCATACCTAAAAGAAGACCATACATAAAAGAAGACCATACCTAAAAGAAGACCATACCTAAAAGAAGACCATACATAAAAGAAGACCATAGCTAAAAGAAGACCATACCTAAAAGAAGACCATACATAAAAGAAGACCATAGCTAAAAGAAGACCATACCTAAAAGAAGACCATACATAAAAGAAGACCATACCTAAAAGAAGACCATACATAAAAGTAGACCATACCTAAAAGAAGACCATACATAAAAGAAGACCATACCTAAAAGAAGACCATACCTAAAAGAAGACCATAGCTAAAAGAAGACCATACCTAAAAGAAAACCATCTCTAAAAGAAGACCATACCTAAAAGAAGACCATACCTAAAAGAAGACCATTGCTAAAAGAAGACCATACCTAAAAGAAGACCATCTCTAAAAGAAGACCATACCTAAAAGAAGACCATACCTAAAAGAAGACCATTGCTAAAAGAAGACCATACCTAAAAGAAGACCATCTCTAAAAGAAGACCATACCTAAAAGAAGACCATACATAAAAGAAGACCATACCTAAAAGAAGACCATACATAAAAGAAGACCATACCTAAAAGAAGACCATAGCTAAAAGAAGACCATACCTAAAAGAAGACCATACCTAAAAGAAGACCATACCTAAAAGAAGACCATCTCTAAAAGAAGACCATACCTAAAAGAAGACCATACATAAAAGAAGACCATACCTAAAAGAAGACCATACATAAAAGAAGACCATACCTAAAAGAAGACCATAGCTAAAAGAAGACCATACCTAAAAGAAGACCATACCTAAAAGAAGACCATACCTAAAAGAAGACCATCTCTAAAAGAAGACCATACCTAAAAGAAGACCATACCTAAAAGAAGACCATACCTAAAAGAAGACCATACATAATAGAAGACCATACCTAAAAGAAGACCATACCTAAAAGAAGACCATACCTAAAAGAAGACCATACCTAAAAGAAGACCATAGCTAAAAGAAGACCATACCTAAAAGAAGACCATACACAAAAAGTAAAAAATTCTCAACAAGAAGATATCACACATTGTTTGCTGGTGTTAATAAAATAGTGCTGGATGTAATGTAAAATATCTATGAAGTATATTTCTGATAATTATGAATATTATCCTTCACTAGTTGCACGACTCAGTTTCATGGACAATGCAATCTTCAGGCTCTGAGTAAAGTCTCTAGTGCCACCAGAGATGGAATATGCATATATATATATATTATATATACACAGAGAGAGAGGTTTGGTTTGGTTTGTTTTACGGTATATCAAAATCAATTGGTTATTTAATGCCGACAAATCTTTTTCCTGGTAATATTTTTCTTTTGTCAAAAATCTATTTCTGGTAATATTTTTACCTCAAAACTGTATTGCTGGTAATATTTTTTTTTCAATAACGTACTTCTTTAATATATTTTTTTCAAAGATTTATTTCTGGTAATTATTTTTAAAAAGTATTTCTGGTATTAAAACCTATTTTTACATTTTCATAATGTTTTTTTTTACCTCAGTTTCAGGTTTAACTATTTGCCCAAAGCTGGGACCCTAACAGGTGCTACAACCCCGGGTCAGAGTGGACCTGAGAACACCAGGAATTAAGAAGTGGTTCCCCGCTCCTCAAAGCGTCCTGATCAGGGGCCTTGCTCTTGGACGTAGTTTATCGTCTTACCCGGGACGCAGATGTAGTTTATTGTCATACCCATGACGGTATATATATATATATATATATATATATATATATATATATATATATATATATATGTGTGTGTGTGTGTGTGTGTGTGTGTGTGTGTGTGTGTGTGTGTGTGTGTATAAAGGAAGTTGAGGGCGGGCTGGTGATGAACACTTTTTGGCTTAGAAGAACTAAGAAACGATGTGGTAAGGACAACAAAGCCGTGGAAAATAAACCGAATGTAAATAACAGATAATAGTTAACATCTTTTCATAAATATCAAATAGATGAAACAACTAATTCCCCCCTCCAAGCGAGAGAGAGAGAGAGAGAGAGAGTACAAAAGACAATCTGTAGGTGACTTTGTTGTTTGAGGTATATATGCCAGTTAATTAGGCTCTACTTTAGATAAGTTACTACGGAAGCGCCTTCAGATGTGTTCGTGCCATCGAAATGTATCCCCCGCTGTACAAGACAAACGCCATTCAAAGAATTAACGGGTGTTAAATCATAGTTCACTTTTCGTGGGTCAGTGAGAGATCGACTGGGTTGAGACCGGGCGAGTCGTAAACTTCTCGTCAGAAGGCTGTGTTCGCTGTCACCTGACCAGAGAAATCGCAGTTCTAAATGACAGTATACATCAACCTACACAGGAACCAGTAATATGAAGAGAGATATGACAGCGGAGCCAAAGGCCAGAGGGCGATATCAGCGGTAATGTCTTCGTGGTAATGATACACAGATGGAACTAATAATAATCTAATAAAGCGGCCAAGATGCGTTGATAGTGAATGAAAGGTTTTATATTACTGTGTTCCTGTAATATATATATATATATATATATATATATATATATATATATATATATATATATATATCTATATATATATATATATATCTATATATATATATATATATATATATATATATATATATATATATATATAAGTTTTTTAATATATATATATATGTATGGAAAAGTTTTGTAATATATATATATATATGTGTATTGGATAAGTTTTATAATATATATATATATATATAATTGATAAGTTTTATAATGTATGTATATATATTTACACACACACACACACACACACATATATATATATATGGATAAGTTTTATATTATATACATACATATATGTGGGAGGTAAATTTCAGATAGAGTATATATGTAAAATGAAAGTATGAATAAAGACAAAAGGGGAACTTTTGTTAACCGACGCTTTTCGTAGTGTCAGAAAAGATTTGCCTTGATGAAGTCCCTCAGACAGTGAAACGCGTCGTCGATGATAAGTTTTCCTCTTGTATTATTCATAAAAAAACATGCACCCAGTGAAATGTGGATATAAAAAAGATTGCCTATTCTACAAAGTATTAAATGAAGATTATGTATTATTTTTCGTATTATATGAATAATGTTTCAATCATTAAAATGGATAAATGGGATTTATTTCTGTTAGATCAAATTTTTTTGAATTTTTATGCATATTTAGTTATTATGCATCTGTGTACAGTTAATTATATGAAAAAGTATGTTTATTCATTAGTTGTAAATATAATAAATTAAAAATTTTTACGTGTACGAATAATTTTCGCCACACTGTATATATATATATATATATTTGTGTATTTAGGCAGCAATCCTTCTTTCATGCACATTTCATTGAAAACGACAAACAAGGTGCTTTTATTTAGTTTTTTATACAATGTCTCATGCGATCTAATATTTTTTTTCTTTAGGGATGATAAATTAAATAAAAACTGTCCGAATGTTCTTTTTATCTGCGCGCTTTCGGCTATACATTTAGCCATTTTCAAGGATTATATTTTAATTGTTAAAATAAGAAATACTTTGTTGTATGTATGTTTTATTGGTTTGTTTGTTGTTATTAATAAGGCTTCCATTATTTTTAGCCTTTTTTGCATGTGGATGATGCTATTATATTAGTGTTGTCGACAAGTATGTTCCGAATAGTGTCCGCTAGGTCTTCGTGAATATTGAAATGAGATCTAATTGAGTTTTTTTCAGAAAGGTGTAGAGTATGTATATATATATATATGTGTGTGTGTATGTGTGTGTGTGTGTGTGCGTGTGTGTGCGTGTGTTTATTTCATTAAACGTCATTTTTAGTGTAAACACGTAATTGTGTAGACGACCCCTTTATTTCCAACCGTATTTTATTATTCGAATCCTGCGTTAGTACGCATTATCTTTAAAAGGGTTGCTGAAGTGTTTCGGCCGGTAGACAAATTAAATTACTGTAAAAAATAAACGGATATTATGCTCAAATAAGGGTACCGAATAAAAATAACTCTTGAAGTAAAAAAAATATGCCGACCTATAATATATATATATATATATATATATATATATATATATATACAGGATGTCCATAAATTTCGTGTGCACTTTAAAAAATTTATAACTTTATTTTTATTTGCGATAGAAATAATCTGTAAAAAATGTTATAAATTTTAATCAACCTAGTTTTAAATATAGCTAAAATAACTAATGAGATTTCAGGCATTACTGTAAAAATGTTGGTAAATGTTTTCCGTGAACTGCAAAATCGTATTACCCTTTGTATTGCTAATGATGGAGGACATGTGGAAAGTTAAATAAAATTTCAATAAAACCTTAAAAAATATAGATTTACTTCTTTCTAATTCTTTTTTACAAATTATTTCTATCGCAAATACAAATAAAGTTTTAAATTTTTTAAAGTGCGCACGAATTTTATGGACACACTCTCTCTCTCTCTCTCTCTCTCTCTCTCTCTCTCTCTCTCTGTATATATATATATATATATATATATATATATTAATCTTTTCACCACAAGCAAGGCTGGAAACAACTAGCAAGCAAGGGGTTACAGAAGGTTTGCAGGAAAAGCAGATCGGAGTGGTGGAGTAATGGATGTGAAGAAAGATAGTGGATCGATCAAGGAAAGGCGGTTACAGAAGATTTGGAGCGAGAGCAGATAGGAATGATAGGGGAAAGGATGTGAAGGGAAGTGGATAGATCAAGGTAACTGGAGATGTCGATTGACGTTACACTTAAATAGTTGGAGATTGTATTTGTCAGGGAAACAGAAATAAGGAAGGGAGTTCCACAAGCGAGAGGTCCGAGACATGAAGCTATTGGAGTAGAAGAGACGTCTACATCTAACAGTTTCAACGGTGAAGGGGTGGGAACGGGATGCCAGCCTCGTAGGACGCTTAAATTCATGAGGCCTGTGAACCAGCGAAAGCAGCTCATCGGATCAATTACGTGAAGGTATTTGTAAAAAAGACAGAGCGAGGCAACGGCGCTTCTGTGATATATATATATATATATATATATATATATATATATATATATATAGAGAGAGAGAGAGAGAGAGATTTAAAGACAACAGACAACTTACTCCGATTAAGCTTTTTTTGTAATTTTATTGTGATCGTACAAGTGTTTTCTGATGAATTCAAATAACCCTTAAGGATCAGTTTTTCTGATGAAACCGAATTCATAAATATTTACATCGTTTACACTACTACATAACTGTCCAGACCCCATACGTTTCACCTATCTGACTACAGCTCTATTAGAAGCCATTAAAAACAAAATCAAACTTACCGGTCTTCATCCGAAATATACTAGTAGAAAATACATAGATAATTACCTTATCCACATGTAAATAATTATTAAAAATAATCGAAGACATAATAATAACAAAGAAAATCCAGCACTTTATAATATTAACTAAAACACGGCAACAGCGTTCTTTGTTCCGAAAATAGAAGATCTCTATAACTCTAAAATCGTACACACAACCCGTACACCCAGTTAAAAAGCAAAAATAAAATCATCCTTGATAATGGCTAAAAGTATAGCCGAAAGGGCTCGGAATTACAGAACATTTGGACAGTTTCTACACACTAGAAAAGAATACACTTGTTAGGACACAAGAAAATTAAAAAAAAAAATATGACAATGTACATTAGATTGGGAAAGGTGTACTTCCTTTGAGAAAATCGGTATTTATTAAAAAGTCCAAAGTGTAAGCCAAACATTTGGCAAGAAATGATAATTCTACTCCCAAGAATTTTTTCCTCGTAAGAGTAAAATATGCTGAATTAAAATGAATTACTTACTTTCGTTTAATATTATATCACTTAGCGGCCTCCTTAGTTTACCTTTCTGTGAAAAGCTAACGTTAAGATTAATTCTCAAATTTAAAACTTAATGATATAATTCATCAACTTAGGAAAGAAAATATCTTCAGTGTTCGAAGCGCGTCGGTAAAAATGTTTTCCAATTGTGTGGAATAAGCTGAAACATTACCATGGAGCGAGAACAAAAGACGAGTAATTAGGAAGACAGTAGTTTACTCAACTGTAATATATATATATATATATATATATATATATATATATATATACTAAATCAAGCGTATTGTTTTTACAAATGTAAATAAATGCCAATCGGCCAAAGTGCTCCATTCATTTTACTGAAGAGCTTTGCATTAGTGCAGGTGGCAATATATATATATATATATATATATATATATATATATATATATATATACATATATATATATATATATATATATACATATTGCCACCATATATATAATATATATATATATATATATATATATTGCCACCTGCATTAATGCAAAGCTCTTCAGTAAAATGAATGGAGCACTTTGGCCGATTGGCATTTATTTACATTTGTAAAAAAAAATACGCTAGATTTAGTTGTGTAACTCTACCGAGTGAAGATAGCTCTGACTGACAACAAATTAGTTGTGTTTCAATCCTGGCTTGAGGCATTCGGAAGTCTAGTCGCACTGTGGAGCTGTGATACAGCGAAACAATACTGTCTGTGAATGACAAAATTTAGCTCTTGAAAATACATTTCAATTGAGCACTGTTGAGTGATAAGCTAATTCTATAAACAACAGCCACCTGCACTAATGCAAAGCTCTTCAGTAAAATGAATGGAGAACTTTGGTTGATTGGCATTTGTTTACATTTGTAAAAACAATACGCTTGATTTAGTTGTGTAACTCTAACGAGTGAATATAGCTCTGGCTGACACCTAATAAGTTGTGTTTCAATCCGGGCTTGAGGCATTCGCAAGACTAGTCGCACTGAGGAGCTGTGATACAGCGAAACAGTACTGTCTGTGAATGACATAATCTCTCTCTCTCTCTCTCTCTCTCTCTCTCTCTCTCTCTCTCTCTCTCTCTGTATATATATATATATATATATATTGTCTAGTCAGGAAGGAAGGACAACAAACATTATCCGCGTGTATGAAAGATCTTATCGACAAATAAGTAGACAGAACATGTCTAAACTATAGAGCGAAACATATCTTTATATATATATATATATATAATTATATATATATATATATATATATATATATATATATATATATATATATATATATATATGTAAACATCTAATAGTTGGCCTCATCAAATTACACTCTTTTTCTTGTACTTCTCGCTTGTGGTACTCCCTAACGTCTTCATGCTTTCCAACCAACTTTAATCCGCAAAAAATTAAATTTATCTACCATTCTCCTGACTACTCTTCTTTAGTTCTCTGCCCTTAGCAATATTCCCATTTCTAACTCTTCCACCCACATAAACCCATTGAGTCTCAGTGGTAAACTCGACATACATACATACATATATATATATATATATATATATATATATATATATATATATATATATATATATATAATTATATATATATATATAATTATATATATATATATATATTATGCATGTATGTATGTATGTGCATATATATATATATATATACACACATATATATATATATATATATATATATATATATATATATATATATATATATATATATATATTACTGTGGCCTTCTTAGGGCCAGAAATAAAGACACAAGAGAGGAATTGAGTTAAACAAATATATTAACAGAAACAGTAATTCAAACATATACAAACGAGAGTGTTACAGCAGGAATTTTCGGTCCGTCTCTCAGAGCTGACTGCTATAAACTTTTCTCAGCAAAAGGCAGTAGCTGATCCTATTTATAACTTGGAGAGTCCATGCGTGCGTGGGTAATTTACCATAACATATATATATATATATATATATATATATATATATATATATATATATATATATATATAAATTTACGTATTTATTCATGTTTCATTATAGACGACAGACAAATTGCTGCGATTATGCTTTTTATTTAATTTTTCTGTTGTTCGAACAAGAGTTTGTTTTGAGGACAGAGAGTGTGTGGTAACTGCCCATATGTTCTGTAATTCCGAGCACCTTCAGACATTATCAAGTTTGATTTTATTTTTAATTTTAAGTAGATGTCTGGGTTGTGTCTGCATGTATCTATAGTTATAGAGATGGTTTATTTCCAGAACGCCGTCAGTACATTGTGACCGTGTTCGTAGTTAATATTATCGAGTGTTGTCATTTTCTTTTTTATTATTAATACTTCCGTTATATTTCATTTATTTTAGATTTAGTTCAGGTTGTGCTTGAATTTCGTACTAGTATATTTCGGATAGTGTCTGGTAGGTTTGCGTGTGTTTGGAAATTAAAACATCCCGATAATTCTAGATAAATGCACACACCCCATACATCCAATTAAAACGTAAAAATTAAATAACCCTTGATAATGTGTAAATGTACAGCTGAAACTGCACGGAATTACATAACATTTGGTACAAATTCTCCATACTCTGTGTCCCAAAAAGTAAACTCTTGTTAGAACTCAAGAAAAATTAAATAGAAATCTGCAGATATTTAGATGGTATCATACGACTTCATATTATAAATTACTTTAAAATATTATTCAATAGTTAGTAATTCTTCGCACGAAAGCGGAAATAATTTACTAGGCCTCATAATGAATGAAGTCATAAAAACAAAAGTGGAAGTGAAAGTGAAAGTAACCGCGTAAACTTTAAATTATCTTCACGGAAGATTTAGATTATGAACTACAGCGTAGACAGTGATTATTCTACTACGGTTTATATTCAAAGGAATACCGATCCTCTGAGTCAACTTCAAGCCGCCAACTGAAACCAACATTTGCAAATGTCTGACAAGAGTTTGAACATCACCTCTCTGATTCTTACAATTTTCCTTCCAATGAACCTTCCATGCTGTCCTTTCTTGCTCGTGTCACTTTTATTACCGCGATACTTCCTATCACCTTGACACCAACTTGGTATTTACGACTCTCCTCATTCACCTTGCAATTCGAAAAACGACCTTTCTAACCTTCTGTTAAGCAAGCACTGTCTATACATCAAAGGTCGATGGGGATCTCATTATGTCTTAGTGAAGATACTGTTGTCAAGACGACATGTATTGTGCTCAGCAATGTGTAAGTATACAAACAATATGTATGGATAATATATATATATATATATATATATATATATATTTCTGTGTGTGTATATCTTTGTGTGTGTCTGTGTGTATGTGTGTGTGTAGGAATGCTAGCATATAAACATGAATAATCAAGTTTCTTTCCTTCTCCTTTCACTTATTTCTCTGAACTCTATATAAATATATCCATGATAGAAAGTTTTGAAAATCTGAATAATTTATCATAATAAAGATATATATATATATATATATATATATATATATATATATATATATATATATATATATATATATATATATATTATAATTATTTTTCATAAAAATATAATTCATCGCGACACAGAAATTAGTTTCCAAACTGGTCAGCAGTATTTAAGTTTAATTCCAATATTAAAAAATAACCACTGGGCGGCAGTTTCATCGCCAAGCAATGTTTTGGATTAACTATGGTATGGAATATTTTACTCTTTTATAGTTTTGAATGGAGATGTGGTCTGCGATTTTTTTCTTAATCAAGGGGTTACTGCTTATATATATATATATATATATATATATATATATATATATATATATATATATATATATATATATATTTTACTATCTTTAAACTTAAATCTTCCATGAATCTCTTCTATTCATATCTGCTCTAGCGTATCAAATGTAAACAAATGACGTCATATATTTTTTAGAATTGGACATAGTCCGACAATTTATTTAAAGACATTTATATTATGTTTAACGTTTCTATGAAAATTTCTCGGACATTCAGGCCGGTAAATGTTATTTAATACTGTTTATTATAAAACAGAGCATTTGCTTAAATACTTGTATCTATAAAAAGAACGTTAAACATAATATAAATGTCTTTAAATAAATTGTCGGACTATGTCCAATTCTAAAAAATATATTACGTCATTTGTTTACATTTGATACGCTAGAGCAGATATGAATAGAAGAGATTCATGGAAGATTTATGTTTAAAGATAGTAAAATCGACCTTGCTAACCAGACGCTGCTCTGTGGCCAAAAGGTTAAGGCACATCACGCGAAATGATGATATATATATATATATATATATATATATATATATATATATATATATATATATATTAATTGATTTAAAATATGTTTTTTTTCGCTATACAGTGATAACCATGTTTCAAAAATGGAAGCTAAAGTCTTCGAATTTAATTTTGTTATTAAATTAAAGACATTAGTTCCATTTCCTCGTCAAGCGAATTTTGGAGTAACTTATTTTTTTACATTTACGGTTTTAAAGGCACGGCAAAGATTCATAATTGAGGGTTTCCAAGGATACCGAAAAATCCATTCATCTAGACAAGGGGTGGTAGGGTGTTCAATTTTTTTAATTTTCGTTGTATCAGTTAATAGATATATTGGGCCACGTGTCCATATAAGTGTATGTGTGTGTGTGTTTGTATATATGCAAATTCAGTCGGGTTTCGATCCTAGCTAGAGGCAACCGGATGTCTAGCCACACTGATGAGCTGTGAAACAGCGAAACAGTCTGTCTGTGGATGACAAAAATATTAGCTCCTGAAAAATCAATTTCGGTTGAGCCCTCTGGTTTGAGGTGCGAATTTGTAAACATTGACTATTTATGCTAATACTGCACGACTCTTCGACAGAATTGAGTCACTCTCAGTCACTGTGTGTTTATCCGAATCTAAAAATAAACACGCTATAATTCACCTTCATCCCGGCTTAGTGGGAGAAGTTCGGACTGACGCAAATTCAGTCGGGTTTCGATCCTAGCTAGCAACACTGACGTCTAGCAACACTGATGAGCTGTGAAACAGCGAAACAGTCTGTATGTGGATAACAAATATATATATATATATATATATATATATATATATATAGAGAGAGAGAGAGAGAGAGAGAGAGAGAGAGAGAGAGAGAGGGAGGGGGGAGACAGATAAATTCGAAAGTGTCAGATAGAGAGAAATAGAGAGCAAAAAATTATTGCTTGAGTGTAAGAAACGGAGATAGAAAGACTGTGACATCGAGAGAAACTTATTTAAGGGTAGATACCGCTTTGGCGATGACGATAAACACCATCCGTCAGCCAGGCTAACGATTGGGAGGTTCTGAGGTGCTTCGAATCACCTCTCAGTGCTGTTGTTCCTAGATCCACGCTAACCCAAAGTCTTAGCATCTGTTAATCTTTTTTCACTATGGGCAACTAGATACCCCAGCAAACTGGTGTCGAAACATTATGAAAGTATAAAAATATCTTTTCATGATAAAAAATACCAGCAATATATTTTTGTATTAAAATAATTATTAGCAATACATTTTTTGTAAAAAAAATTCTAATCTTCCCAAGGAAATTAATTTTCGGATATAAATGATGCATAATGAATTGACATGCCGCTAAATAGATAAGTTACTTACGTGCTATGCGTGATACACGCTTAGGTGATCATGTATCTTTCCAAACATGACTGATGAGGCAGATTTTTTTTATTTCTGCGGTAGACCAGTTGCAATAGAACCTGGGCTGTCTTGCTACTTACCAAAAGCTGGCGAAGAGTATTCATAACTTTCCCAAGGGTATTAGCACGTAAGTGAATTTCAGTCATGTATCTTTCCAAACATGACAGACGAGGCAGATTTCTTCCCGCATTAGTTTGACATTTTTGACGTAGAACAGTTGCTATCCAAGGCTATAGAACACGATCTCTCCTGCTATTTACCTGCTATCATAGCTAGGGGGAGAAGAAGAGGTTTCCCAAGGATATTAGTACGTAAGTGATTGAAATGGATTTTGACTGAAATTCGAACTCGGCTCGCCGATTCCTCAATCTGAGCCGAGTTCGAATTCCAGTCGAATCCATTACATTCACTTGGGAAAGATTGAATCCTCTTTTTCTTCCACTCAGCCATGGGTAAATAGCGGGAGAGACCGATTTCTGTATCCTTGGATGGCAACTGGTCTACCGCAGCAATAAATAGTAACCTATTGCAGGAACAAAAAACTGCCTCATCAGTCATGTTTCGAAAGATACATGATCGCCTAAGCATGTAACATGCGTGGCACATAACAATTGAAACTTGACTAATGCATGTAATAATAATGCAAACACAAAATGTAGTTAGAATAAAATGTATTGAAACAAGAAAGTGTACACAATATTTACATATAGTCTTTTGTATATTCCTGGGAAAACCGTTCCTGGAGAATGTGTTGACTAAGTCGCAGTCGGGCAGAGTCTCTAGTTGGATCTCTTGATTCGCCTCCCTGTCTTCCCGGTACCAACCATATTTATATCGTCGGTACTCCACTATGCAAATTAGGTGGATCCTACCACAACAATAACTAACTGACTTATTTATGTAACGACAATGATCAAAACATATATAGTTTCTCTGTCTGAAGAAAATATATATTTGTATCATTGAGATAGTATTTGCAGGGTTTTTTATTTACTTTTTAATATTGCCGTCATTTGCACAAAATGGCAAAATTAAAGCATCTAAGAATTGAGCTGATGGTACAAGTTTCAATTTTCTCAAAAGAAGGCCAAGAAATTGAAGATTTCTTGATGTGATTCTTTAAAAAGGAAATTAGAAATTGGCGCGAATACTGACAGATTTGGAACACCAAAATTGGCAATTACTGCATGCGATAAATACTTGGTTACTGAGCACAAAATAAATAGAAGGAAAACCGCTCCAGAGTTGACAGCTAATCTTTATTGCTCTCGACAAGAACCAACGTCATTCTCAACTGTGAAAATTTGACTTAGACCAGCGGGACTCAGAAGCTCCATAGCTATCAGGAAATCACTGTTACTGAAGCTGAATAAACAAAAAAAAACTGTTATGGGCTAAAAAAAAAAGCATGGAAACGGGAATATTGAAAGAGTGCAAAATATATCGTGGACAGATGAGATGGAATTTGAACTTGTAGCAAGAGGTGAGTGCATGTGAGAGGAAAGCCAGGAGAAAGGCTGGAGGTTGAATATGTGGTTCTAACAGTTAAGCATGGTGATGTGTCTGCTTTGGGGGAGAGAGAGATTCATGTCAGGCAAATCATAAAAAACAACAAAAATAAAAGAATATCATTCGATTTTGCATGAAGCACCATCTGCTTTACGCATTCTTTTAAAAAGATACATCATTCGACAAGACAACGATACCAAACATTCTTCTAAATTATGCCGCTAAACAAACAACCCATTGAGGGTAGATAACGATATCAAGAACTTTCACAATATCTGAAGCCTTCACCATTGGAGTGATATCGAAGGACACAGGGATCTCAGCATTTATGGCCCTGCAACAGACTTGTCTACAGACACACAGGAAAAATGATATATAAACTTTTATTATTAAATTTCTCAGAATAATTTTGATGATATGACAATTTGGATAAAAAGAAGACAATGGGAAAATATATTTCTTCGCCATTGTCGACGCGTTTCGTCAATCCGACATTTCAAGGCAAGTTTAAAAGCGAAATGTTTTTAGTTACATTCCAATTCAAATATAAAGTTTTCCAAGTTGACATATAGTTAAATTTCTCAGAATAATTCAACATCCAGAAGGAAGCTTACACAGGAGCGTTCCCTTTATATTTGAATTTAATGTAACTAAAAAAAAACATTTCACTTTTAAAACTGCCTTGATAAAGTCGGATTGACGAAACGGATCGACAATGACTAAGAAATATATTCTCCAATTGTCTTCTTTTTATCTATAAATTTTATATACGAGAACCATGTTAGGGAAATCAATGCCAAAGTACTTCAAGGTTCTTATAACATTTCACCTTTCCTGTCAGATTTTCTTTTATCACGATGTGGTAAACCTAATAACAAAAAGAGATAAAAACATAAGAAAAAAAAAACTAAAAGAGATTGGCGATATTAAATTATAGTATAAAATGTCATCGTCTCCATTCCTCCGTGTGTAGTCACATAAACATTACTTTAGCCCGCTGATGACCTAAAGGATGTAACGCGTCACAAGATTTTTTTTCTATAGGCATATGCAAATACACGCATAGTCATACACAAAGATATTATATAAATCTTGCTGGAACTGCCGTAGTTTGACAAAAAGGACCAATTTGTACATCAACTGTTCTCCAACCAATTTGATCTGCTTGCAGATTGTGATTATTATTCGACGCTAGCCAATTTATTATATATAAGGTCAAATACAGGAATAATCAAAGACGATACCGTAGCCATATTCTGTTGTATTTAGACTCGCTAGGCTTACAGTTAATAATGGATTGAATGATGTGTCCTAGTTGCCAAATGTCACATTGAGAGATTTGTATAGTTAGGTTGGTTTTGATTTTATAGCACGAAAGGATTAAGCATGAGCTAAGTTGGCATCTCTTGAGAATTGCAAATGGCTGCTCACAGAACGGAAGGGCTCCGGTAATAATAGTGTTTGCGTGTATTGCCGTGGCTACTCACATCTGTATCGCTTTTATATAAATATGTGTATTGTGTTAGATTTTTCTAGAATCAAGAGCAACATATTGTATATTCAGTGGCTGTGTCAGTGTTTTTGTCAAAAATGCTTGCCATCACGGTATTTGCTTAACAATAAGTTCAAGTTTAAACTTCGTAAAATTATTTAAAATAATCATGGAATCAAGGCTGATTTGTTTTGATAGACTTACAAATTGTGCTATCCGAGGTTTTTTCCAACCGAGTATTACTAGTAGTTTTATATATGGGTGTAAGTTTTGAAGTAGAGTATGAAATTGGTTAATGTCGCCCCATGAGGATTTCCAAAAGATGAAGCAATCATCTAAGTATCTTTTCCAAGATTTAGTGAACTGGGCTTTTATATTTGCCCCATATATTTGTTCTATCTGTTCATAGAGGTTTTCTTCTAGGTAAGCTAATGTTAGGGTGGCATATGTTGGAGCCATTTTTGTTCCCATTGCTGTACCCAGGGTTTGGATATAATTTTTATTGTCAAATTCAAAGGTGTTATTGTTTAAAATTAGATCTATACTATTGATAATGAACTCTTTAGTGAATCTCGGATGTAGTGTTTCTGGATGTTTTTCAATCCAGAATGAGATTGCTTTCTTTCCTATAATTATTTTTAATAATATGTGGAAATCTCCACCCTTTACCTGAAGACGGTCGTAAGACCAGAAACACGTGTTGTAAAACTATGTAAAACTATGAAAAATAAAGAATAATATTTTTTAATAAAAAAGAAAAAACAAAAACCCACATTACAACCAAAAAAGTTTGCGGTACCTCTCTTCTTTTTAATATACACGCTTTTCTCTCGTTGGAACCATTATAACCTCTTCATTTCATTTTATATATATATATATATATATATATATATATATATATATATATATATATATCCGATGCAATGAGAACGGAAATAATATATAAATTCTAACGTTCACAGCATCATTAATGCAAAAGGGAGCTCAAAACCGGGAGTAGAGCAATAATTATTCATTATAATTCTTTTCATATATATAAAAAGATTTTTCTCACTACAAATATGCAACTCCGTTTCGGGGCGTTTCAATTGCACCTCGACTGGTGAGAACCAAAATTGGTTATGAACAATTCTGCCTGTGGTTCTTACCAATCGAGGTGCAATTGAAATGCATCGAAACGAAGATGCATCTTTGTAGTGAGTAAACTGTTTTTATATAATATTAAACTGTTAGTAATACTCGGTGCAAAAAAACTCGGATAGCAGACTCGTAATCTATCAAAACAAATTGGTACCCGAGGAAGAAAATGGAGAAAAAAAAGAAGAAAGAACTAGAAACATTCCTCTTTAGCCAGCTTAACCTGAAGATCCGTTTAGGCGACACTTAGGTAGTTTGTTGCTGACTCTTTAGGATTTATTTCATATATATATATATATATATATACCGGGTGTAACAGCAAAATTATCCATTCCACAAGCTAATGGGTTTTCTTTTTTCCAGGTTTTCAGTGAAGACGTGTTTAGCCATCTTGATAGAGAACAGGTTCAAATCATTTTGTGTCAGCCTCACTATGTCTTACCAACTGAGCAATGGTGATAGGAAAAAGATCATTCAGGCGTTCAGTAATGGTACGAACATTCATAGTCTGGCTTCCATCTTCAAAATCCATTCAAAGTTTAAAGAAGAGGGAACAGTGGAAAGGAAATCCGGATCAGGAGGTAACAAAAGCGAGTGGGATCATCATTTCAACTTATAGCTAAAGAAACCATTTAGAAAATATCCAACTAAATTCGTAAGACATTTGGTACGTGAGAGAGGAGTACTAACTCGTCCGCCATGAATATGAACGGGAGTAGTGGAGGCGTTACGCTAAGAGGAATTTCAGCCATGGCAGTCCAAAGAGCAGTGAAAAAAGACTTGGAAAATGAAATCCTACGTGTTACTCCAGTAAATAAGGTTATAAGGTTATGGTTACTCTTCTCTTATATTTTCCTATCAGGCATCGTCCTCACTTGCATCTAAAGCATTTGCCATTCCACATTTTCTCATATGATTTAACTATCAAATTTCTTTTTTATCTCAGCCTACGATTCTATCACTCCCAAACACAGTAGACGCGAACCCGGAGCTTTTATCTTCTCCCCATTCATACATGTTTTCTCCTCTTCGAACATCGACTAATTCCATTTCCTTTTAATGTTGTTTTTAAACGGCTCATTGATGGATACGTCGAGAGGCTTGCTTGGGGTGAAAAGCTTATATATATATATATATATATATATATATATATATATATATATATATATATATATATATGTCATTCACAGACAGTACTGTTTCGCTGTATCACAGCTCCTCAGTGCAACTAGACATCCGAATGCCTCAAGCCAGGATTGAAACACAACTAATTTTGTGTCAGCCAGAGCTATCTTCACGCGGTAGAGTTACACAACTAAATCTAGCGTATTGTTTTTACAAAAGTAAACAAATTCCAATCAGCCAAAGTGCTCCATTCATTTTACTGAAGAGCTTTGCATTAGTGCATATATATATATATATGTTATTGCATTAGTGCATATATATATATACATATATATATATATATATATATATATATATATATATATATATATATATATATATATATATATATATGAATTGAAACAGATAGATGGGAAGAGATTGAGATAAAAATGATCCATAATTCTCACCATTCACACAACTGTAGGTAGGTCTTCCGACCTATCAATTCAGAAGCATCTCCTTACATCGAAGACTTTTATTAGCAGTATGGGAAGCGAGATTGTACCACCAACAGATTGCTCGCTTTGTCTCTTACAAGCCCTGGTATTCAGCAGCGGTCAAGTATATGATTACTGAAGAAGCACAACATTGCCTAACCTTGGTAATCGAACGATAACCGATGTTCACACACATGCAATACATATATATAGTCAGGGCTGGGTAAATAATTGCAGCGGGCGTTTCGGAAATTAAATATTAAATTTACTATTTCCAGTAAGCAAAGTACACTGTAGTGTATTTACAACACAAATTATATTGAAGGAATTCGCATGATATACGAGATACATATTGAAAACATTTATTATAAGTGAAAAAATGAGGGTTGCACGATACACGAAACACGCGTTACACAAGAGTATATGGTAATTTGCAAATTGGTTGATAAGGCGAAGAAAAAGAACCAGTCAAACAATCAATTATAGATTCTTGACAAAATTCAAAGAAGTATCTGTAATATTAGCTGTCTTGTCCTGGCATTTCAGCTACAGTCCCTTTTCCACCGTCGAATCAACGTAGCCTTTTATAAATGTAACCTCAACTTCTACCCCGAAATTTTCGTTTCTCGCAATTCCTTCCTTTGGATCTCGCTTCAGTTTACTTGCTTCTCGGATAATTTCAATCTTCAAAAATTTAAATGCAATGTCAATCGCCTTCTTCTATCTTCTTGAACCCCGTTTAGATTTTATTCTTTTTTCTTCGGTCCACCTTATACCCAGTTTTTTTTATCTCCCGCCTTTACTCTCTGTAACCAACTGGCTGCCAGTGGCATTCTTGACTTGCTTGGTGTGAAATGATTAAAATAATAAAAAAAGAAGACTTTTTATATCTTGATGATATCTGACACAGTTTTGCCTTTTCTAAACATTTTTTCACTTGAGTAAATAAAGGGTCATTACGTATCCATTTTTATTGATTTAATATACACCGAATTACTTTACTTGAAACATCATTTTTACTGTATTCTTGTTAATTTTTGTTGGTAAAG
Source organism: Acanthosepion esculentum (assembly GCA_964036315.1). Classification (NCBI taxonomy): domain Eukaryota; kingdom Metazoa; phylum Mollusca; class Cephalopoda; order Sepiida; family Sepiidae; genus Acanthosepion; species Acanthosepion esculentum. The sequence goes on along the minus strand of OZ038502.1, from coordinate 72,863,011 downwards.
TCCAGAAATGGCTTCCTTCATTTCTGCAGTCGCAAATGAATAACTTCCATTCAAATGTAAGTGGCTGTTTTTTTCACTCAGTTGAAACTGAATGACGTCGTACTGGATATGATGATAAACTACATTCACGCCCTGGGTATAAAGATAAACTCCATCCAACAGCAAGGCCTCTGATTTGAGGAGTGTGGAACCAAGTCTTAGTTGTCGTTGTTTCTTGGTCCGCCCGAACCGGGAGTGATAGCGCCTGTTACGGTCCCAGCTATGGGCAAATTATTAAACCCCAAACTCTTTGAAAGTGTAAAAATAGGTTGTAATAACAGCAATAGGTTTTTGTGAAAAAATTACCAGCAAAAAAATTTTTCAAGACAGACTGGGTTCTATAGCCTTGGATGACAACTGGTCTACCGCAGAAAGAAATGCGGGGGAAAAATCTGCCATTCGAAAGAAACATGATCGCGTAAGCGTGTATCACGCATGGCACATAACTGACTGACTCCAACCAACTTCCAGTTGCGGCTCAAGTGATGGCCACGCAAACGAGCACAACTCTTAAAATGGAAGACGTCTCATTGACAGTTTCAGACGGAAGAAGACTAAACATCATCCATTTAACTCCTTTTAACAAAAGAAACCCTCGGACCTGGTTCAACCAAGTGCAAGCTATATTGCAGATCTGAAAGATAACTTCTCCACCTACTGTATCACACAGGCGGACGAAAGAATTTCAACAAAAATAAGTTACTCTTTCTAATTTATGATTAAACCCGATGTACAGAGAAACTTCGCTAATTTCAAAACTGCAAAACACATCTGCACGACATAACTATCTGGACAACATGTTCTCCAAGTCAGCAAATATTTTCTTCAACATCAGTGAACCAAAAAAATCTTTAATAGCCATTGTAACTACAGCTACGATAATACGGTCATCAAGTGCACAGCATCCATCTTATCACTACTACCTTTGCTTTGACCCTTTATTTCTCTTAGGCGTATTTACTCTTGACTTCTACCTCCAAAGGGCAGACAACTCAAACATTCTTTTCAGTAAAACAAAAAATACGACTTTCGTTTGGCAAGTTTGTCACGCAAAACACATTTCATCTTTTTTTTAAGAATACCGCTCAGGATTCACAAATAAGCCTATACACAAACCACACGAGAAAATACCACTCAAACACCACGGAAGTCAATACCATTCTCAAATTTAAACATCACTGTTTCTCCTAAGCTAAGCAGAAAAACATGTGAAATAATTCCAAGGTGATCCACTGATCTTTTCAACTCTTCAAACATGAACAAAACTAAGATAATCCTCAAGGATAATTTAATAATACATGAATATAGCATTCGACACTCGGTAGCAATTTCACCAGTATCAGATCGGAAACTTGACAAATCAAAGCTTCTTAAAATTTTATGCACTAATATCATCCACGCACAGTTAAACAAAAAAGGCCTTCCAAATAAAATCAATTCAACGTGGACCATTGGAAAAGAACAAAATTTGAATAATACTAACCGCTGAACTCTCTCATTTATACTAACTACATATCTTCCAAAAACATTTTCTCTGGTAAGCGAGTATTTGTAGCAAAAGAATAGAATTTGCACATAGAGATAACAAATTAAAGCCAAATGTAAACAATTATTAGAAAACATATCTAAAACTACACACCAATTTCCATCTAAGACACACGGACTTTGCACACTACTCAAAATAAACTTTAAAACAAACACAAATATACCAGAGCGCTGGCCATTATGGAAGCGCCTCTTTTGCCACAGATGTCTACAACAATGTCCGTGTTTTTCCGTTATATAGGCTATAAACTAGAACAGAAGAGAGTGAGAGCAAAGAGGAAGGAGGGAGAGAGAAAGAGTGTGAGTTAGAAAGTATACGCTCATAAACACGCTAATCATAGAGGCTACTCGAGAACAAGGCTGATTGCCGGTCCAAAGCTGTGAAAACGACGTCCTGTGAATACAGAAAGAGAACGGACTAGATGATGAAAATAACAAGACCAAACCGATAGGCAACATCAGCCAGCCGGGTTAAGATTACCACTTTTTAACGCTCACCTTCCACGCCTCGTACAATCCTCGGATCAGAAGTAATGGAAAGGTCGTTAGAGAGAGAATAAAAGAATAGTAACCAAGAAAAGAGTAGATTACTCAATTCTAATATATATATATATATATATATATATATATATATATATATATATATATATATATATATATATATATAGTAAAAAGAGAAAGAACAATAAGATATATGATCCGGTCCTCTTATTGTTATTTTATGTTTACAAAAACAGTGCTTAATGTAAATTTACAGAGCATAAATATTTGATTATATTGATCATATAATTGAATTTGAAATGTTTTTGAAACGTGGTTATTCCAGTGTAGCGATGAAAACATATTTTTAAGTCTAATTTAAATTTAATTTATAATATATATATATATATATATATATATATATATATATATATATATATATATATATATATAGTTTTAAGGCGTGCTATATTTATGGGATAACGTGTTCAATAGCAGGGATAGAGTGTTTGTAAATATAAAGGTGAACATTGATTCCACACTCAGAGACGACAGCCTTTTTCATGCTCAACGCAATCATCATACTTGATGATTGAGATTAGCACGAAGCCGTCTGTAGCCTCTGAGTTTTGACCTCAATGTTAACCCTTTTATATATATATATATATATATATATATATATATATAGTTTTAAGGCGTGCTATATTTATGGGATAAAGTGTTCAATAGCAGGGATAGAGTGTATGTAAATATAAAGGTGAACATTGATTCCACACTAAGAGACGACAGCCTTTTTCATGCTCAACGCAATCATCATACCTGATGATTGAGATTAGCATGAAGCCGTCTGTAGCCTCTGAGTTTTGACCTCAATGTTAACCCTTATATATATATATATATATATATATATATATATATATATATATATATATATATATATATATATATATAGTTTTAAGGCGTGCTATATTTATGGGATAAAGTGTTCAATAGCAGGGGTAGAGTGTATGTAAATATAAAGGTGAACATTGATTCCACACTAAGAGACGACAGCCTTTTTCATGCTCAACGCAATCATCATACCTGATGATTGACATTAGCACGAAGCCGTCTGTAGCCTCTGAGTTTTGACCTCAATGTTAACCCTTTTATATATATATATATATATATATATATATATATATATATATATATATATATATATTACAGTTGGCCTCATTAATTTGCAATAGAGCTGGCAAGATATAACCTTAAATTCTCTGGTAAAAATTTATTAACTCACGCTTCTCGCTGGTGGAACTCCCTCTTGGCTCCATCCATGCTTTCTATCCAACTTCAACCAGCAAAAATTTAAATGCAATCCCAATCAATGTCTACTATCCTCCTTATTACACGTTTCTTCTAGCGCCTAAGCCACTTTCCTGTTTCCAACTCTTCCTTACGCGGTAACCCCTTCTTTCTCAGTGATTTTACGGCTTTTGACAGGTTGAATACGATTATATATATATATATATATATATATATATATATATTGAAAAATTATATCATGAATATGTAATAAAATCAGTACAAAAAAAACATTTTGTTTCATATACTTCTGGTGTCTTATCAAGTGATGCTGTTGAATACAGGTTCTACATCCAACATCATCATTTGATAAGATAGCTGAAGAGTTGAAACAAAACGGCTATTTTTGTAGGGATTTTATAACATATTTATGCTATAATTTTCGAATAAATCATATTGGCTCTACTCTGTATTGAGCACTCTTTTAAGAATAGTCTTTTTGGTTATTGAAATTTGTTCCGTATACACCAATGGGTATATATATATATATACATATATATATATATGTAGAGAGAGAGAGAGCGAGAAATTGCAATGGATAAATTCTCGCCATTTCTATTTTTTATTTCGCGCATGTGCGTTGTTTGCTTTTGATTTTGGCGACTGTAAATTATAGTAGGGTCTGTTGGTCAGACTCTGTGAGAACAAGAGCAACCGGACGTAATTCACTTAGCCAGAAATTTGGAAACGGTGTGTTGCACTGCTCGCATTCTCGACGTAAGATCTAATACAAATTTTTCAAAGTTTTGTGTATAAATCTGACGTCATTACAAAGGATTCCGAAAGAATTGGATAAGTCTAATGGAGATTAGGACAGCGATTTGAGTGATAACTTGTGATCGCGACATTATGCCTCCATTCATCTTTTCACAAGGCACCAGATTCAATACGGAAGTCTACATATAGTGTGTTTAGCAGGTATTGCTGCCCTGGGTCAAGAGTGCCCCTAATCGAAGAACCCACGTCTGGCAACAAGACGTTGCACCATCTCACACAAGCCACACAGGCTACAGATCACAGTCACGGGTGTCAGACAATTTCTGCGACCATATAATCCCTTACATCTGGCCACATATCTCCCAGACTGCAGCCAACTTGATTATTACGTGTTGGGTACAGTTGAGTGAAGGACCAACAAAAATTGTAACACGAATCATGAACTGAAGCCAAGAATTATAAAAGTATTCCCCTACTTAAACAGGGATATCGTCCAGAAGAGTTACTAGAGATTCCGAAGTCGCCTGGAGGCTGTGGTTGAGGAAAATGGCGATTTTATTGAACAAATATATTGAGAAGACATTTTTGTGTATTTTTGGTTCATATATCTGTTAAAATGAGATAGCAGTGTTATTTTCATTTTGCGTAAATGAGACGAAAATTTATCCATCACACGCTGTTGATATATATATATATATATATATATATATATATATATATATATATATATATAAAGAGAGAGAGAGAAAGAGAGAGATAGATAGATAGCTACATAGATAGATATAGATATATATGCAGATGGATGGTATTATAAGACTTAATATTATACATTACTTAAAATTACCCGCAGTTATCGTACCATACTTTGTAATTCTTCACACGAAAGCCGATAGAATTTATTGGGTCTATATTAAATGAAGTCATAAAATGAAATTGAAAGTGGAATTAGACGCGCAAGTTTTAAAATATGTTTACGGAAGATTTAGATTAAAGATCTGATTACTCTTCAACGGCTTGTAATCATCGCAGTCTTTCTCATCAAATCGCGACATGAAAGTTGACTTGAATGTCCGCTCATATATTTTTTTTTCATTAACACATATGTTCCCGTTGCCTCTATCCTTAGACATACGTTCATACTAATTTTCATAAATTACCTTCCTAGTGTTATAAGCTCGGTATCCATGCTGAGGACACTACTATTTGGTAATTTTGGTCGTTTCTATATAAAGTCAAATTGGCAGCTGATTTAAATAATGACCTATATTGTTGTTAAATGGGGCAATGTCTAGCTTGCTAATTTTGACGCCTTCAAAACGAATTTAATCTCTTTTAATCGTCAGAGAGAACATTTTATCACCGATCAGCATAGCTGATACTAAACTACACAATAGGTCTCATCATTTTACAGTTAATCTGGCTAAATGTAACCGTAAGTTCTATGCTAGCAGTTTCTTCTACAGCACTTCTCGCTCGTGGAACTCTCTCCATTCGTTTTAAGGGATCATTTTCCTTGCTTCGGGTGAAATGAAAATAAAAAGTGTATGCATATATTTTTTATCTACTCAGTTGAAAATGAATGAAGATTTTTTTTTCTTTTCCTCTAAAACTTGTTCACATGTTCAGTCCATGATATTCTCATAATCATCTCCGACTAACGTTTCCAGCTGACATTAAGCGGAAAGAGTATATATATAAATCAATTGCTAAATCTATAGCTAGGAATGTTTGTTCACTGTATCGTCCTAGATCATTCGTTTCTCGCCAGATGCTATTTTACATATTTATAAGGCTATCATTCGTCATTGCATTGAATATTGCTGTCAAATATGGTCTGGTGCTCCTGCTATTTCTTTAGAGATTCTTGATATAATCAAAAGAAGAATTTGCGATGTTATTGGTCCAGACCTGGCTACCCAACTTCAGTCATTTTCCCATCGCCGTATCTTGCGTGTGCCTTTTCTATAAATACTTTCATGGTAAATGTACTGATTAACTTTCCTCTTTTCATTGGCCTCTTTTATTTCTTTCCCTGTTTTTCTTTAAGTTTAATTCCCCATCCCCTCCCTCGTTAGGTGGTTAGTGATGTCAGTTCGCTGGTGGATGCGGGGCTCCTTTCGTTTCGCGTGAGTGTTTTCGTATTTGTTGTTGTGTTTGAATGAGTGCCTGTCAATGTGTGTGTGCTTGAGATGAATGAATGATTTATACTATTATAGTCCCGCATTGATTTCGCCCAGTGAACTGGTATTTCTGCCACATTTAGTGATTGTGGAGGGGTTTATTACTAATATTATTTTCTTTAGTTTCTTGTAAATATTTTTGTATTCATATTGTAAATACTCATTGGGGTTAGATTTTTAGAATTGTTATTTTATTTCCGTCCCCACACAGACACTGAATTGTAAATATGGGGACTAGTTAGTATTTTCATAGAGACAGTGAGGTATTATGGTGAATGTAGTAAGAAAGGTACGTATGAATGTGTTGTTTTGGTGTAAGGTATATTGTTCGTACGATTGGGTCAGTATTTGCTGCTAGCTAAGTTATAGTTAAGACAGAAGAAGACCGTCCTTTCCCCAATCCCCCCTTCGGCCTTGTGCCACATTTCTATTTATTTTACAGAATAAATATCACTTTCCTCTATGGTACATAGACTTTATGAAATTAAGCACCAGTACTAGATTAGCGGTTAGGTCTCATTATTTTACAGTTTTCCTGGTTAATGCAACCGTAAGTCCTACCACACTTCTCGCTTGTGGAACCCTCTTCCAGCTTGTTGCTTTCCTGTCAATTTTGGTGTTCAAATATTTAAATGCAATTTCAATCGTTATCTTCTGTTTTTGTTTTTAATCTTGCCCTTTTATTGCCGTCTCTCCTTAAGAGTATATTTCTTTATATTTGCTAACACTCAGTAACTCCTTGCATTTTAGGGGCTTTATTTCCTTGTTTCGGGTGAAATGAAAAAGAAAGTGCATGCATATATTTTTATATACTCAGTTGAAAATAAATTAAGTTTAGTCACGTAAATACATTGGGATTCGTATCCGTATGTGATTTTTTTTTTCGTTTTCTTAATTCTTATTCTTTTAATGTTCTTTCGCCTTAAGTGTATATTTTTTTATGTTCGCTACTACTTCGTAACCCCTTACATTTTAGGGGCTTTATTTCCTTGTTTCGGGTGAAATGAAAAAAACAAACACGTGTATGAATATGATTTATCCACTAAGTTGAAAATGAATGAAATTTAGTCACGCATTAGGATTCGTATCCTTAGGTGTACCATACTCCTCGGGACGATATCGAACATGGGACT
>OZ038502.1:72825570-72850570 GCA_964036315.1 Acanthosepion esculentum | reverse complement strand
TAATTCCTTTCGGAAAGGTATGAATCCTCGTCTCCCCCCCCCCACACACACACACAGCTATGAGTAAATAACAGAACAGGTCGCGTTCTCTTGGATAGGCAACTAGTCTAAAGCAGAAAGAAATGGCAATCTACCGCGAAAAAAATAATCTGCCTCGTCAGTCGTGTATCGAATGATACATGATAGACTACGCGTGTTTCACGCATGGCACATAACTGACTGAAATTCACTTACGTGCTAATACTCTTGGGAAAAGTATGAATCCTCATCGTCTCTCCCAGCTATGGCTAAATAGCAGGACAAACCGGGTTTTATAGCCTAGGATGGCAACTGGTCTACCATAGAAAGAAATGGCAATGTACTACGGAAAAAATCTGCCACGTTAGACATGTATCGAAAGATATATGATCGCCTACGCGTGTATCACACATGTCACATAACTGACTGAAATTAACTTACGTACTAATACCTTTCGGGAAGGTATGAATCCTCTTCTTCTCCTAGTTATGAGTAAATAGCAAGACATACCGGGTTCTATAGCCTTGGATAGCAACTGGTCTACCGCAGAAAGAAATGACAATCCATGGCGGAAAAAAAATCTGCCTCGTCAGTCGTGTATCGAAAGATACATGATCGCCTTCGTGTGTATCACACATGACTGAAATTTACTTACGTACTAATACCACTTGGAAAGGTATGAATTCTCCCAGCTATGGGTAAATAGCTGGACAGACTGGGTTCTATAGCCTTGGATGGCAACTGGTCTTCCACAATAAGAAATGACAACCTACAGCGGGAAAATAAAATCTGCCTCTTCCGTCACGTATCGAAAGCATGGCACTAACTGACGGTGAACCGCCTATTTTCTCCAGCATCCTTAGCAACGAATCGTATGTACAAGATCCACTTGAGGTCTGGAGAGAATCCCAACAGGATTTCCAGACATGTAGCTTTCTTGAGAGAACACCCGTTTACCGGGAGACAAAAAAACTCATGGTCTAGTCAGTAATGATAATGATACTAGTTTGACTGTTGACTTAATGGATATGATCAGCGAGTTTTCCCACGTAAGCTTGTTAAAAACGAGGTCAGAAAAGAGACCATATATCGCTGTATCGTCTGCATAGATATTCAGAAAATATCGGAATATACTCTTTGGTAAATCATTAATATAAAACAGAAAGAATGTGTTGGAAAGAGAAGTGAACTTTAGGGTAAGCCTTCATTGGCCTCAAGGTTTTCGGAGAACTGGACATTAACTACTGTTGTCTTAAGAAAACTTTTTCAGTAATTCCATAGCTGGAGATTTTGTATAGAAACCCCTTATGCCGCACTTTTTCAAGGAATTCCATATATCTATTGTGATCAATCTCCTGATGCATTTAGAAATCTGAAATTATGAGTATATTTAATTAGTTTCTAGCGTCAACCACACGCATATCTACATTTCTTTTTACTCTAGTCTAAATTAACTATGCTTATATATATTTTTGGTCTATTTTAAATAGATTTTGTGTAGAAACCTCTTATGCAATACCTTGTCAAGAAATTCAATATATCTATTGTGATCGTTCTCCTGATGCATTTATAAATCTGAAATTATGAGTAGATTAAATATTTAGTTTCTAGCATAAACCACACGCATATCTACATTTCTTTTTACTCTAGTCTAAATTAACTATACTTATATATTTTTTGGTCTATTTTAAATTTGATTATGTTATTTTAACTAGTATTTAACATGTAAATATCTTGATTACTCTTTTAAAGCAATTTTAGTTAAATGGTATTTCTCTTAGTTTTTTAACAGAATTTATTAATCAATCAATATCCCAAATTATTCATACTGTATTTTAGGAGTTTTTTTGTTTTTGTTTTTGTAAATAGTCAAAGTCAGTCCATTTTAAACATTTTGTTAAGTGTAGTTAAGAATAAAAAGGAAAGTTATAAAAAGAGAAAGATCAAACAAATAAGATATAAGAAAGGACTTAAAAGGGTAGGAAGAGAAAGAAATGTAAGTCGTAAGACGAGTCAATATAATAAATCGTTTTTATTTTATTAATGTATAGATATTTATTGGTTTGTTTTCTTTTCTTTTTGCAAAAAAAAAACACCCTGTCTTGGCCGCATGTAGGAATATCATACAACCAAGCATACCCCATCCATAACATCGAATAGCCCAAGTGAAGACTTGATTAGTTGCCGTTTTCTGGGGAACTTAGATAAAGCACGTCCGAAAGCTACTAGCAAATTTACTCTGGGTGGGGGCTGAATACTGATCATATTTATTCAGGTCGACGATCGAAGAAGTCTGTTGTTTATTTAGACCCGAAACTTCTAGTGACATGGGAGTAACAACACTGAAGACGCACCTAGATTTGGCACTTAAAGGTGTAATTTTAACAATCGCTCATATGAATTTCAATCAAAAATTGACGAGACTGGTGCTATAAAAAGAAAACTACGACACATATCAATCCAGTATTTAATTTCCTTCGAATTAGTCTCCTTCTGAAACCACTCGCATTATCCAGAGTCGTTTTCAATGATCGAAGCTTTCCTGGTACGCCTTTTTAGAGATAGCGCTCATTTGCCTCGTCATCGCATGGCGCGAGTTATAGAGAATATGGCGGGTTTTCGACCTGGGGACTGTTGTGTGCTTATCTAGAAACAGTTTTTACAAGCTATCAACCCTGACGGAGACTCCGTGATGTGGTGAGACGACCACACTCTACACACTTCTTTTTTCGCATACTGCTTTAAACAAGCGATGTGAGGGAGAACGTTATAATATAGTGCCCATGCGCGACAGATTTCCATGTCACTCTGTTCCAAGCGTCTTCACTACGCGTACTTTAGCGCCATTATCAGAGCAACTTTCCCGATACTTTTCTACCTTTTTACATGTAAACCGGACCGTATTATACATGTCTGATTCAAGAATAAAACGCATACATGTTCACGTTTATTTGACTCTAATGTTCATGGGAACGAAATCTTTCTGTCTATTTACCTTTAGTGCAAACGTATCTTTGTCTACCTATAAATACGTTGTGATTATTCTTTTATTATATATGATTTATATTCGGTATTGAATTACCCACCAGGTGATGACGTGTCGTCCATTTGACCAACCTGAAACATAGATGCCTTACACCGTTTGTGACAGCACCTCCTGCATCTGGCATTGAAATCGAAGAAGAAGAGCTGATTTGGCACCTTTACAGCAATAAAAAAGTATCGAACGTCTTGTTTCGCGAAACACAACAATGCTGTATCCTCCTTCAGGCTTTTGGCAGATGACGCACAGATCTTTTTATTAGCAAGGAATTTCCCTGGCTGATAAACTTATTGTTTCTTGCTAATGCCCTGTCACGTCTCTCAACCTTGCCAAAATCAGCGCAACAAGGTCTGTGATCAGAACCGCTATTTGCCAAACGTTGGTGTCTATTTGAACAAATCTTACAACTGACGCCTCACCATATTCTTCACGCTCCCCACCCCGTGATATTACGTCTGACAACGTCTCTGCCACCGGTTTCTTGTGGCAGTACCTGACCACGGAACTGTCGGGTATTTCTGAGTCTTTCCCGTTCCTGTTTGTCCCCGTACGGTCATCTATTAAAAAAAAAACGTGCCAGGTAAACCATTCGCTCCGTTATTTTGTCCTGTGAGTATTAAACTCAGCAAGCCGTCTTTCCTCGTTATATGGCCTCAATCTTTTCAATTGTCAGCTACAACTGACTCATCACACTTTTGGAATAACGATGTTACTTTTAGGCACGTGTTTGCAATTTTTTGTTTATAATTCCTGCCCACTTACAAATCGGTTGTACCCTATTTTCAATAAGAAACATATAGAATAGGTACCGAAATCTTTTCAAAGAATAATCTATAGATTTCGCACTTAAACTCTTAATGTTATGTATATTCCTTCGCAAACCTGTGTAAGACATAGATTGATATAGAGTTAAAACGGGATTCTACATAGTAAAAAGATAGTTTTTTCAATAACAATTTTAAAATATTAATTTTGAGACTAGGTTCGTAATATAGACTTTATAACCTCTGGGCATGTTTCCGGACTTAAATATTTTCAAATGATTTTTTTTCGAGTTTTGAAGAAGTATGGTCTCCATTTTTCGAAAGTCGTGACTAATCATCATTAATTACTTGAGCAACCCTGAAATTGGTTGTTTTTTTTTTATTCTTTTACGTCCCATGTCACATCAGGAGACCGGAGGCAATGTCGCTTCCTGGTCAGGTCTGTCAGCAGTTCGTTTCTTGATGATGGTTCGTTAAGTACATATCGTATCCTGCATATGCTGTATCTACATCTTGGGCACCTCGAGTCGGTGTAATGGTTAGCAAGCTTTGTCTCGCTAGAACAATTACGACTGGGTAGTGAGTTCGATCCTCGTGCCTTCGGCCTTGTGCCACTTCTAAGCTACGCTTAGAAAATCAAATGGGGCACGTCAAGGTGGTGTAATGGTTAGCAAGCTTATCGCGCTATAACAATTACGACTGAATAGTGAGTTCGGTCCTCACTGGGCGCCCCTTACTTTCAGCCTTGTGCCACATCCAAGCTACGCTTGGAAAAAAGGGACATTTCGAGGCGGTGTAATGGTTAGCAAGCTTGTCTCGTTAGAACAGTTATGACTGAGTAGTGAGTTCGACATTCGGCCTTGTGCCACACCGAAGCTGTACTTAGATAATCACTATGCTGTATCTACATCGGTGAAAAATAAAAACGGCAGCCTCTCGAAAGTATAGTACCCTACGCTTAATTATTATATTATTTACAAGTGTTGCGGGCCAATGTACGCGTTGAACGATAATGACATATGTCTCTTGAAATGCGCACAAAAAACATAGCAGACTCGGCATGTGAGTCCACATAAAAAAAAGTAAAGAAGCGACAAGAACCAATATATACACAAAGATAATTATTATGATGCAATGATGAAATTATGCAAAACTGGGTTTTTATTTACCTTTTGCGTTAACATAAGTATAAAGATTCTTAAACAAAACATAATGTTAAAAATACCACAGTAAGAAAAAATGTCTGTAAAACAGTCTAAATTTTCAAGGGAAGTAAAAATGTATTTTTGATAAATTATTAATTTTAAAATAAAGAAGAAAATCTGTGAATATTCTTTACAGTCACCACATCTTCTGCTGAATACTTAAAATTAAAACCTAATTAAGTCATACTAACCGCCGCCATTTGTCATCACAAGAGTTTCCGTTTTGTATATATTAGGAGTCACAAAGCGCATGTATGTGTATTCCCGCTTTTTAAAATTCAGAATCGGAACGTCCATCCATATTTTGCTTGACATCGTTGTAGTTCAATACCACAAATCTGGTCTGTTAGATTTTGTCTTGGAGCCTGTCCAACATCCGGCTGCCGATGTGCTTGCCTTCATTCTTCTTTTGATTATATCAAGAATCTCTAAATACAAGCGAGGAGTACAGTAGATGTTACTGCTAGCATAGGACTTACGGCTATATTTAGCCAGGTTAACTGTAAAAATGGTGAGACCTAGCTGCCAATCTAGTACTGGAGTTTAAATTCATAATATCTATGTAACATAGACGAGAGTTTATCCGAATAATTAACATGAAAGTATTTATAGAAAAGGCGCTGGGAAGCTAAATTACAGCGGTGGGTTTTGCCCATTGTACCAACGTTTCCAATCTGCGAAATGTAATTCATCGCACGCTGTATCAGGGTGTAAATCTTAGACCAGTGTCTACCAAACTGTTTACTTTGCCTGGACTGCATTTTTGGAATGAAAATTTGCTCACGCCTCACCAACTGGATGAAAAGGCGCAATCACACCGACGGCAAAGAAAGTTCAGAGAGTGGGCAAAAGGGAGATAACCCTGGTTTCGAGGTCAGAACATTATCATTGATAACTCTCTCCTCCAATATGTGGAGCCGAGTTTCTCTATTCTTAATACTTGATATAATGCAAAATTACCACAGTGATAAAATCTATCAAATATTATTTATATTTATTTATAATGGGACTCATGCATGCAATTACAAGTAATCAATAAAAATATTTTCAATTTTGAAATTATATTGATTTTGGCATGTGAATTTTTTAAAACTGTTTCTAAATCTGATTTTCTTTCAAATTATTTAGCCTCACCTGCTATCCTCTTCAGCCGCATCTATGAAGCGCCCCACACCGTATGGAAATAACTTAATTAGACACAAAGGCTGTGCATGTATGAGACTTACTACGTGAAAAGGGTGGATAAAAACCTTGTAAAATATTTAATATATCTGTTAACCGTGCGTAAAACAGTCAGATCAAAGCTGGTGTCGCCATTTACCGAGTATTAGCTTTATATTCTGTTAGTGTATCTTGGTAATGTCAGTAACATTTTGTATAAATTACCTACCAGTGACCAATGATAATCACCTACTTTCTCGTCTTCAATGAGTTTCTATAGAAGAAGGCAGTACATTAATCAGTTGCCAATAATAGCTCGATGCCATCATTAACTCTGGGACCAATTTATGCCCACCAACAATATACTGTTCTCGATTTCCAGTGCATCCAATACAGAGTATGGCTTGAAAATGGCTTAAACAAAATTTTGCAACTATGATTTCCAAAATTTTCTTATTTCTCTTTGGAAAAATGGCGAATGCGAATATTCTGTTTATATATCTGAGATGGAGTATTGTAACTATTTAAACTATTTACATTGTTCGGACTGTTGTAATCATCTTTACTGTTATATTTACGACGTTTCGACCGTTGTACGCTCTGTCCGTCTTCCGTATATATCTCTATTTCTGGGATGAGGTATCTTAACTATTTTATTTACATTGTTCGGACCGTTGTATACATGTTTACGCTCATATTCACGACGTTTCGACCGTTGTACGCTCTGTCCGTCTTCAGTATATATCTATATTTCTGGGATGAGGTATCTTAACTAGTTTATTTACATTGTTCGGACTGTTGTAATCATCTTTACTGTTATATTCACGACGTTTCGACCGTTGTACGCTCTGTCCGTCTTCAGTATATATCTATATTTCTGGGATGAGGTATCTTTACTATTTTATTTACATTGTTCGGACCGTTGTGTACATGTTTACTCTCATGTTCACGACGTTTCGACCGTTGTACGCTCTGGCCGTCTTCAGTATATATCTATATTTCTGGGATGACGTATCTTAACTATTTACTCTATTTATATTGTTCGGACCGTTGTCTACATCTTTATTGTCATATTCACGACGTTTCGACTGTCCCCGCCTCATATTAGTCATGCTTACTGAAAGAATGAAGCAATACTGGAAACATCACTTGCAAACTTTAAAGTTGACTTTTAAACTCTTAGCAACAGGGACAGCCTAATGTACGAATTACAAATTGGTGTTACCAAAAAAGCAGGAAAAGAATTCAGTCAACACATAAAAATTGAAAGGGACAGGAGTCAAGGTCGTGTTTTTTACTCGAATTATTCATCGATTACAAATAGGCCATCTTAAGGGAATTAGAAGTCCTACCAGGATTTATTATTAGCGTCCACAATCTTAGCAACATTAAATATACTGATAAGACACGGTTGATAGCAGAAACAGATAGTAAATCAGAGGAATTCCTATCGAAGATAGTAAAAGAAAGCGGGAGGAAAGGACTATCTATTCCTATAGAAGATAGTAAAAGAAAGCGGAAAAAAGGACTATCAACTGTAAGACGTAAGTATGTGTGGTTGAAGGGTGCGTACTACAAATTGAAGGCTTCCCAAAACATCATGCAACTACAAAGATTTAAATAAATAGGAACTATTTTAATAGAGAACGGAAAATGTGGCACCGAAAGCCCATCAGTAAATGGGCCTTCCAAAATATAAGCAAATTATGAAAAAAACAGTTAAATTGCTTCAGAAACAAGGAAAATGTAACTCAACTTTTTACGTAATATTGGTCAACCTATATGGCACTGAATGCTGGGTATTCTTTCCACAGATGATGAAGAGATAGAAAGTCATAGAAATATGTTTTTACAGAAGGATTTTCGGAATACCAAGTAATGAACGTTTGAGCAAATGAAGAAAGAGGACTCGGAAAATCGGTTACACACAGGGCCGTTTGTAAGCAAGAGGAAAACAACGCATAACATACTTAGTGAGGTATTTACATTAGTCGGACCATTGTCCTCATCTTTGTCGCCATATTTAAACTTAAAAAATCAGCACATATGCTAGGCCACAAAAATCTCCTGAGCCGACCAAGCATAGAAATAAATACAATATGGGAACCAGTAATAAGGAGTGCCAGAGAAAAGCAATGATAACAAATTTGCAATATGAGCTCTGGTAAAAAATTGCAATGATAACAGCAACATTGCAATATGAGCACTGGTAAAAAAAATGGTTGCTGAAAATATTAGGTTTATAATACCCAGAAATTCATACCCAGATGTCCTCAAGGACACATGGCACAGTGGATAAAGGCGTTGGTTAGATCCAGTGACAGACCCAAAGAGAGTTCAATACCCGGTTAAGGCAGTGGAGAACTTTCAGAGGGAAAATTAGCAGGAGATAACTGATAACTGACATCCATCAAACATGCACGTGGAACTAGAACAGTCTACCCCAGTGATCGAAATAAAGGGTTCAGTTCGAAATTCCAACCACATGAAGAAGGCCTGAGCGTACAACGACCGAAACGTTGTGACAAAAATTGTCAACAAAGATGAGGACAATAGTCCGACTAATGTAAATACTGTACATAATACCTCATCTCAGAAATATAGACAGATACTTAGTGACCATCCATAAAATCATGACGGAACTGGGTTTCAAAAAAAGAACAAAAAAATCAAAATTTATTAAGCGTTACAAAAGAACAGGAAATGGTGGAGAGCCATGATCGCCTAAGTCCTGAGCGGCGCATGAAGAACTATCTCATTTCTACAATTCAATTTCTAAGACTAGTTAGGAGGAATATACAAAAACTAAACGTAGAAGAAACACAAGGAGGGCTAGGAAAATCTGACACTCACTGGGCAGATTGAAGGCAAGAGTATAGCGGCGCACAACCTACCTAATGAACTTGTGTAAATAGTTTGCAGAATAATTATTGAGAGAGACAGCAAAAAGGCAAATCTTACTAAGAGCTATAAAGGACATAGGAGGATGTGGAGAGTCATATCTCCCACGTCCTGAAGGAACAGAAAAGAAGAATCTTATTTGCATTTATATCCCTTACTCTTTGTAAGGCCTTCCATGATTATTAAACAGTTTACATAGAAAACCATTATAAACAACACTTGAAAAATAATAATTCTTTGTACCGAATATCTATCAAAGAATCTGTTTATAATCAGACTTTTACAACATCTGGGCCCATCTCCAAATATAATTTCCATGGGATTTATTATATGTTGAAACATAAACAGCCATCAGCTACTAAAATGACTTTAGGGTTAATACTTGTAACTATTGGAACAAATCAGCAACTGACCCTTTGCCTTTACGTTCAGGACATGGGCGACCAGGTCTCTACATAATTTCCTATCCCTTGTAGCGTTAAACAAGTTTTGATTCTTTTACCCTCGATTCGGCATCAATCCACACTCACTTGCTGAGTAGGTTAATCGTATTTTCTTTCTGTTTCTATCCTATGAGTATTAAATTCCCCGGACATTCTTTCCTCATTATAGTGATTTTCTAAGCACAGCTTAGATGTGGCACAAAGCCGAAAGTTTGGGGCACCTAGTGAGGATCGAACTCACTATTCGGTCGTAAATGATCTAGCAAGACAAGCTTCCTAACCATTACTCTACATTGAGGGGCCCTTCTTTCCTCATTATATTTCTCAGAAATTTCAGCTCTCTCCTGACACTTCTGCCCAAGTATATTACTTTTACCAAATGTTTTTCTTAGTGTTTTCCTGTATGCGTAGTATATGCCGGGAAATTTATAAACAAATTTGCAAAATTATTTGTCCTTTTAAAATCTTATAATCTAGTTTCACTGATCCATATGCAGTTAAAATGGTTTCGTACGTAAGAAAAAATGACTTTTAAAATAGTATAGCGGCGCACAACCTACCTAATGAAATTGTGTAAATAGTTTGCAGGATACTTATTGAGAGAGATAGCAAATGCGCAAATCTTACTAAGAGCTACAAAGGACAGGAGGATGTGGAGAGTCATATCGCCCACGTCCTGAAGGAACATAGTCTTAAATGTTTCTCTGACAGTGAGTTCATAACAGGAAGTCAGTATCGGAGAACTAAATGGAAATGGCGGGAAAAATCTGCTTCGTCAGTCATGTATCGAAAAATACATGACCATCCAAGCGTGTATCTCGCATGGTACATAACTGACTGATATCCATAAGAATTTGTTTTAGAAGTATGAGTAGAGTTAACCATTATTTAGCAAAATGGGTTCAGAAGCAATTTAAGGAAAAATATTCTAGAACGGGATTCTTCTTCTTCTTCTTCTTCTTCTTCTTCTTCTTCTTCTTCTTATTCTTATTATTATTATTATTATTATTATTATTATTTCTTTTGATATCTGTTTTATACATACTTCCTTCCGGGTCCCAGCCAGAGACACAAGGTCATCAAAAACAGACCCTAAGATCACACTCATTTTACATAGTTAAAGCCCATCACCATCTGTGAGTTGAACATATGAGTATAATATTTTGTATTTCCTTAAGTCGTAGGCTACCAGGAATCATTTCAGTTAGTTTATCCAACTCCAACTGGAATTGTTGATGTCCATATGTGCCACATTTTTTAGATTTCCATTTCAAGATCAACTTCATTATTATTATTATTATTATTTTATTTCCTTTGATATCTGGCGTTTACACATTTCTTTCCGGGTCCCGCCCAGGGACCTAAGGTTAGAAATGGCATCATGACACTTTCCACTGAAAAAAAAAAAAAAAAAAAAAAAAAAAAATTACATAGATAAAGCCCTTCGTAAAGTGTGGGCTGTACTTGTCAGAACAATTTTTTGTATCTCTTTGAGGCATGGACTTCCAGGGATCCCTTCAATCAGCCTACTGGAATCTTTTCCAACCAGTCCAAGGGCTCCAACTACAACAGGAATTGTTGATGTTCCCATGTGCCACATTTTTGAGATTTCGATTTCAAGGTCCTTGTATTTTGACAGTTTTTCGAATATCTTCAAAGACACATTGCAGTCTGCAGGGACTGCCATATCAATAAGGAGGCACTTATTTTGTTTGTGGTCTTTAATAACAATGTCTGGGCGGTTGGCTTTGATTGTTCTGTCAGTGTATATTGTGTAGTCCCATAGAATTGTAACAGGTCCTATCTCCGTAACCGGGTCAGGGTGGTGTTCGTACCAATTTCTTCCAGTTTCCTTCCCATAGGAGTTGCAAATTTTCCAGTGCAGATATTGGCCCACTCTGTCATGCCGGTTTTTATATTCAGTGGATGCCAATATCGTGCAACCTGATATAAGATGATCAATGGTTTCTGGATATTTGTCACAGAATCTGCATCTTGGGCTAACACAGTATTTTAGTATATGTGCTTGATAATTCCTAGTTAACAAGCATTGGTCTTGTGCAGCAATTATAAAACCCTCAGTTTCACCTTTCAACCCTGCACTACGTAGCCACTGATGGGTGCGGTTTTTGTCTACGTCTGCTTGTTTGGTACGGGCAGAGTATTTATTATTATTATTATTATTATTATTATTATTATTATTATTATTATTATTATTATTATTTTTATTTCCTTTGATATCTGGCGTTTACACATTTCTTTCCGGGTCCCGCCCAGGGACCTAAGGTTAGAAATGGCACCATGACACTTTCTACTTCAAAAAATAAAAAAATAAAAAAAAAATAAAATAAAAAATAATTACATAGATAAAGTCCTTCGTAAAGTTGGGCTGTACTTGTCAGAACAATTTTTTGTATCTCTTTGAGGCATGGGCTTCCAGGGATCCCTTCAATCAGCCTACTGGTATCTTTTCCAACCAGTCCAAGGGCTCCAACTACAACAAGAATTGTTGATGTTCCCATCATTATTATTATTATTATTACTATTATTATTATTATTATTATTATTATTATTATTATTATTATTTGTGCATGTTATATTTCCTGTTTAGGCCCTATAAGACAATTGTCCTTTAACTGATAGTACATTACTTAGTATATGGGATGGTTATTGTATGTTAATGTTACTTCTTCTTCTTCTTCTTCTTCTTCTTATTATTATTATTATTATTATTATTATTATTATTATTACTTTTTTCTTCCTTCTTTTTTCATTTTATTTTTATTTTTCATCTTTGTCTTCATATCCTTCTTCCATCACTTCTTTTTATTTTTGCTCTTCTTACATTTTTCTTCTTCGTACCCTTCGTATTATTATTATTATTATTTTTATTCATTTTCTTCTTTTACGTGTGTGCAACTTCGAGGGTGGCATCATAGCCATCTACACCTTCCTTTTCGTTTGTAGTCCTGAGCAAATTATTACACTTTAGCATCGCAATTTCCCTTACAACCTCGCCAAGTAGGTTCAGTCGCCATTTCTTTAAGCCCCCTCCTACATTCAAATTGCCCTGGGAATATTAAACTCTTCACGCCGTCCTTCCTCACTATATGTGTCAGAAATTACAACTCTCAACTCTCCACTGAGATACCCACAATATTCTTCATGCCCCTTCACCAGGGAACTTTTGAGCAGCATGTCTACCATGGTTTGCTTGTGTCACTCACTGAAAACGGATACATCAGTGGCTCATGATTTTCAACGGGGAAAATGCAATGTATTTTCGGAAAAAGCTTCTTCTTTTTTCAAACAAAATTGCAATAATTGCTGATGTTAATTAATAAAAATTACTTTTAAAATATTAAAGTGAATTTCATTAGTCCATCCATTAACCTGCGGAAGACGTTCATTAATATACAGTAAACGCGGTGTGTTCGTAATAAAAAACATTTTATAGAATACTCTTAAATATTTATCAGAGAGTGGGTTCATAATATGGCCTTTATAACAACCACGCATATCTCTAAACTTAATAATTTCCATATGATATTTTAGATGTAGAAGCACACATTTTAAATAAACAAAATTGCATTATAAATATTAATGATATATACATACAAGCGATTAAATTGTGATGGGAATTTTGTAGTCATATTATTCCACATATGTATAATTAATATGTGCTATATCTAGAGTATTTCCATATACATACACACACACACACACACACACGCACACACACACACACACACATATATATATATATATATATATATATATATATATATATATATATATATATATATATATATATATACAGAAAGTGATATATATATATATATATATATATATATATATATATATATATATATATATATATATATATATATATATATATACAGAAAGTGATATATATATATATGTATATATAAATAAAAAGGAAAGAACAGTAAGATAAAAAATCCGGTGTTCTTATAGATATTTTTACACAATAGTGCTCTATGTAAATTTTAATTTACAGAGCATTAATATTATAAATTAATAGATTTAAAATATGGTTTTACCGCTACACAGTGATAACCATGTTTCAGAAATGGAAGCTAAAGCCCCTGAATTTAATTTTGTTATTAAACCAAAGACATTAGTTCCATTTCCTCATCAAGCGAATTTTGGAGTAACTTACTTTTTAAAATTTACGGTTGTTAACGTCACAGGAAAGATTCATAGTTTGAGGGTTTCCAAGGTTACCGATAAATCCATTCATCTAGACAAGGGGTGGTAGAGGGTTCAATTTTTAATTTTCGTTGTATCAGTTAATAGTTACATTTGAGAGTGGGGTTATGTTTAGGGATGGGTAGGGATGTATCTTTTAACAAATTCTGACATCCGCTAAATTCATGTCATCTGGGTTTTTTTCTAACGGCAAAAATTCTTATGGTATTTTTTCTATTTGTATATTTAAAGATTTTGAGGGACTGTTTAGGTTAGAATATGTTTTATCCACCTTTCTAAAAAATTATTTTTAATATTTAATATACTATACTTCTATTTAAAAACCAAGTAAATTTATTAGGATTACTTACAGTATTTAAAATTATTTATTCTTATCGAGTATAAGTAAATATTATTTTATTTTATTTTATGTAAATTTTATGACAATGACGGCAAAGGTGGTTAAATTATTTCACTAATTCAATAAACTTTTATTTATAAATTTAGTATTATAAATGTATATATGTATGTATAAAGGACATTTAATGTTCAATATTATATTCTAACTTATTAATTTCATTTGACTTTCGGTGTTCACTTGGATTCTTTTCAGTGTTTGAATTGCTTTGAGAGAGGTGTTATGGTTAGAGTACGTTTTATTTAATTACAATTTTAAAAGATGTTTAGGTTAGAATCTGTTTTATTTAATTTCAATTCTAAAACATTTTAAAAAATTCTACTTTCAAATTTAACTTTTAAATTTAATCGGCTATATTTCTTTATAAACCAAGTAAATGTAATATAATTACCTACATTATTTAAAATTATTTATACCCATCAAATATGAGTATGCATAATTATCAGGTAATTTTTTTATTTTTTTTAATAGATTATTTAAAGATTATTTAAAGAAAACTTTTGGCAATGACGACATAAAATAGCTATTTCATTTCTCTGATTCAGTAAATTTTTATTTTTTATAAACTTAGTAATATATAGTTTCTCATGTATGCATAAAGGACATGGGTCATTTAATGACCTACATATTCTAGCCCTTCTTATTAACTTCCATTTCACTGTAGGTGTTTTATTGGATTCTTTTAGGTGCCAGAAGTACTTTGAGAGAGATGTTTGACTTTGATACTTATTTATCCTAAACGAGGATTGATGTTGGTTGAACCTCTTTTTGAACTCATGGCTAGTGCAACCTATTTAAATTTTTATGTTTTCAGGGTTTTCAATAGAAGATAATTTACATTGGTATACTACTGATTCCATGCAACATTTATTTTGTAGAGGACAGTTTTGAGGGTTTCTACAATTACATAATTTTTGTTCACCCTCATTAGTTGTTGTTTGTATTTTTCCCTTGTCTACAATTTTTTGGTTCTGGTATAAGTGATAATTTAAGATATTAGTATTATGTTTCTTAATAATCTTTTCTAGGTTATCAGTACAGCTATAACTTAATTTTAGTGTATTTCTATTAAAAATAGTACTAAGTTTACTTCCACCGGGAAAATGCTTGAGTATTAATTCAAGGAATTTTTGTCCCAATTTGTTTTTTACCATTTGGTTTTATGGGGGTGTATACCAAATTATTTTCCTACTTCTGTTTTTCCTATGCTTATCGTTTTCATTTTTAATATAAGTTAGTTTTAGGTTTTTGTAGCCACTATCTTTTAGAGCTTTATTATAGAAATTAATATGTTCGTCGAAAATCTTGTCATTTGCTGAATTTGTACTAATTCTTTTTCGGATAGATAAAGGGATATGTTTAATTATAGATGAGGGGTGGTTTGATTTAGGGTGTATATATAAAGGATTCGTATTGAGTTTTTTATAAGGTGTGTATGTATTGTTCTTTAAATCTAATGTTATATCAAGGAAGTTAACTTTTTTAATTTTAGTGCTGACGGTAATTTTTAAACCCATGCTTTTAAATTCTTTATATAATGCCTTTCTAATTCATATATATATATATATCACTTTTTGTATATATATATATATATATATATATATATATATATATATATATATATGACTTTCTGTATAGATATATATATATATATATATATATATATATATATATATATATATATATACAGAAAGTCATATATATATATATATATATATATATATATATATATATATATACAAAAAGTGATATATATATATATATATACAGAAAGTGATATATATATATAGACAGAAAGTTATATATATATATGCAGAAAGTGATATATATATATATATATATATATATATATATATATATATATATATACAGAAATTGATATATATATATATATATATATACAGAAAGTGATCTATATATATATACAGAAAGTGATATATATATATACAGAAAATTATATATATATATATATATATATATATATATATATATATATATATATATACAGTAACTGATATATTTGAAATATATATGAAATATATATATATATATATATATATATATACAGTAAGTGATATACATATATATATATATATATATATATCGCTTTCTGAATATATATATATATATATATATATATATATATGTATATATATATATATATATGTTTGTATGTATATATAATTCGAGTTTGCCTGCTTAATAGAAGGTCTCAGAGAGAGCACGGCTGACACCTATCAAGAACAGAAAATGATATTTCATCTGCGATATTTCCGAATAGTGTTGTATAAACAATAATGTAATGGCTTAATATTTTTGGATAAGTAAAGAAATTTTCGAAATGAAAGTGATATAGAAACTAAAAATGAATACATGTGAAAAATAATAACACTTTTTCTATTTTGATGCCAGTAATACTTTTCCATTCAAGATGGAAGTGAATCTTGAATTTTTGAAATTAAATTGTTTTAGACATTTATCAATATACAAAAAACATTTTCAAAAATATTTCTGTTACTTTTCTCAACTACTTACACATATCTATCTATCTATCTATCTATCTATCTATCTATATATATATATATATATATATATATATATATATATATATATATATATATATATATATATACAGATAGAGAGAGATAAATAGGTAGATATTTTGAATGATATATTTATGAATATTTGTGTGGATGTGGGTTGTTTGTAGGAGCCGGTGTAATTTGCGCTAGGTAAGCTTTTTTTTCAAATATCGTGTCTTCACGCGTTAAGTTCAGAAGTATTTTATGTTTTTTAGAGAGGCAGTAGTTTGACTTGGTTTAATCCTAAATTTAATAACATTTCATCGATGCCATTATACAAAATGCCTCAGAGACACAAGAAAGGAAAATTTGTTAAATTGTTTGGACAAAACAAACATCGAGAAATTAATCAACACTACGGGAGATGAATGATATAAGTGAAAAAAAAAAACGCTTGAATAATGTATCAGAAAGAAAAAATATATATATATATATCGAAAAATATTTTTCGAGCTAGCTACGGATCTAGATCGATTTGCAGATTGATATTTTTTATGATCAAATGACTTTTTAAATTATCGATGAGTTAGCATTTTCTGTTTTAAATGTTGTCTAGGGCGCTGGCCGGTAAAAAAAGTGCATTAACTCAGTTAGGGCTATCCACTAAAGATAAAGTTTGTAGTAATTTTTATTTCTTAGTGGATTCATCTCCAGCTCCTATCCAGCTAATGCAGGTGTTCCTCAAGTCTCCATCCTTGGCCCTACTCTGTTCCTCATATTTATAAACGACCTTACTGACGCCATAGACTCCCAAGTCGGCATCTACGCTGACGACACTACTATTTACCCCTGCCTCAAACAAAAATCTAGTGAGGCGGACAAAATTAACCTGGCAGCTCGAATTGAAAAGGACCTCCAATCGGTTGTGAAATGAGGAGAGAAATGGATGGTCAACTTTAACGCCTCTAAAACAAAACTGCTCTCCATTAACCACCACAAGGATCCATCCCTGCATCCCATTAGAATGTCTGAAGACCAACTTCTCGAGACCTCCTCTCTGCGGCTGCTCGGTCTCACGCTGTCTGCTGATTTGAGATGGAACAAATACATCGAGTCAGTTGCATCATCCACAGGAAGAAAAGTTGTGCCGGGCCAGGAAATTTTTCTCTCCGGAATCGATCCTCCAAGTCTACAAATCGACCATTCGCCCTTGCATGGAGTATTGCTGCCATATATGGTCTGGGGCACCTGCTGTTTGCCTCAGGGTTCTTGATAAGATCCAAAGACGGATAGGGAACGTGACTGGCCCTGATCTGTCATCTCGTCTGCAGTCTTTCTCTCACAGACGCGATGTTGCCTCGCTCTGCCTTTTTTACAAGTACTTTCACGGTAATTGCTCAGAGGAGCTGCTCTCGCTTGTCCCTAGGGCTCGTGAATTTAAACGCCCCACGAGGCTGGCATCCCGCTCCCACCCCTACACCGTGGAAACTGTTAGATGCAGACGTCTCTTCTACTCCTATAGCTTCATGTCTCGCACATCTCGCCTATGGAACTCCCTTCCCTATTACTGTTTCCCTGACAATTACAACATCCAACGGTTTAAGGGTAGCGTCAATCGACATCTCCAGTTGCCTTGATCTATCCACTTCCCTTCTCCACATCCTTTCATTTTTCATTCCTATCTGCTCTAGCTCCGGATCTTTTGTGGCCACCTTGCCTTGATCGACCCACTGTCTTTCTCTTCCTCCACATCCCCTCCCTTGCCACTCCTATCTGCTCTTCCTCCAACCCTTCTTTAACCCCTTGCGTGATAGTGGCCTCCGGCCTTGCTTGGGGTGATATGATTAAAAAAAAAAAAAAATACTGATTTAATGGGAGAGAGATCAGTTGAATCAAGCGGCCAAATCATAATTTCGAAAACGTTGTAACATATTTTGGAAGAGTGTTTGCTATCGTTTGTCATGTTGAATGATGATTTTTTTTTCCATTTATGCGTAAAACAGATGGTATAGCATGTAAAATCGAATGATGTTTTTTTGTTTTTTTTCATGATGTCCTTGACCTGAATCAAATATCCATCCCTCTCCCCACCTGAAACAACAAATCATCCTTCTTAACTTTGGAACCACACATTCATCACCCAACCTTTCTCCACGATATACCTTTTCACGCTTTCAATGTCCCCTTTCATACATTTTGCCCATAACAGTCTTTGTTGTTTATTCACCTTCAGTAACAGCGTTGTGGATTCCGGGATGAAATCCGGTATCAAATAATAACAAACGCCAAGAATGAATATAGGAAAATACATGTATTAAGGTAATAATACAAACTGGTAATACAGGTTAGTAGTTCCAGGAATGCGGGGTTAGTAGACAAATACATATATATATATATAGTCTTTGGTATCGACGTATCGCTGTATGACTTCTTACTGAGTCTAAGTGCTCGTTACTGTGACTCTTGCCGCTACGTTATCCTACCGACCGACTCGACTCTTACTACTACTGTTACTTGACTTAACGTACTGACTGTCCGGGTATTCACTGGTAGTAGTATATGTATACCTTGGGTGAGTCTATTTGTGTAAAAAGGGGAGACCCCTCAATAAACAGGGATTTTTATGGCTATGGAACTCATAATTTCCATTGATCTAAGTTAAGTTTTCACAGTTGAGAATGGCGCTGATTCTTGTCTAGAGGAATGAAGATTAGTTGTCAAATTCGGAGTAGTTTTCCTTCTATTTCTTTTGTTCTTAATAAACAATGGTTTATCTTCTGTAACATTTGCCAATCTTTGTTCTACACCTCATTTTCTGTTAGGATTTGCGCCAATTTCTAATTTTGTTT
This sequence comes from Acanthosepion esculentum, assembly GCA_964036315.1. Lineage (NCBI taxonomy): Eukaryota > Metazoa > Mollusca > Cephalopoda > Sepiida > Sepiidae > Acanthosepion > Acanthosepion esculentum. Next base: position 72,831,034 of record OZ038502.1, on the reverse strand, counting down.
CCAAAGATTGCTGTACGCCATGTCTAGACATTTTCAATTTCTTGACGTTTTGTCTTTGAGAGTAGCCTTCTTGGAATAAAATTTAAACTTGTGCCCTCAACTCAATATTTAGCTGCTTTGATTTTGCCATTTTGTGCAAATTACGTCAATATTAAAAATAATTTTAAAAATAACGTTTAAATTACTGTCGTGATTTCACAAGCTTATGACTAAATTACAGCTGTATGGACCCATCCCTGATATTCCTACAGTCTTACGCGAACGAAGATTGCGCATCGCAAGTCACTGCTGGCAAGCAAAACAAGGACTCACGAATGATCTGTTCTGAACACTTAGCCATGAAGTAAGAAGGATTGGTCGCTCAGCAACCATCTACATTGACCAGCTATGTTATGAGAGAAAATGACCTCCTTGATACCGGGGCGTGATGGTTGGCGTGATAGTCACTTTCATGTCAGAGCTAACTCAACCGAATAATAAAATATAAATAACTGTCGTAATTGCCACATCTTTTTCTTCAAACAGAGAGCCGTCCTTGGTATGACGATAAACTACATCCGCGTCCTGGGTAAGACGATAAACTACATCCAACAGCAAGGCCTATGATCAGGAGGTTTTAGGAGCGTGGAACCACCTCTTAATTGCTGGTATTGCCAGGTCCAACCTGACCCTTGGTGGTAGCAGCTTTAATGGTCCCAGCTATGGGCAAATAGTTAACACCCAAACTTGTGTAAAAATAGGCTTTAATACCAGAAATATTTTGTATTAACATTATTACCAGCAATAATTTTTGAAGGAAACAATATTATCAGCAATACTTAAAAAAATACCAGTAATACAAACAGCTATACATTCTTTTAAAAAAATGGAGAATGTAACTCAGAATACAAAATAGTGTGAACAAAATATTACCAAGTGAATAATTTAAAAAAGAAAAAAAAAATTTTTACGAAAATAAAACCATCCAAGATTGTAAATTCCCTAAAAGAAGTTGGATTGTACTCAAAAATATATGTAATTGAAAAATGGCTCAAATATATATGTATACATACACACCTTTTTTACCAAACTATCGCAATGAATCTATTACAAAAATTTTGTTGGCATTAAATGACCCACTAACGTTTTGATATGCCATGAAAACAAAACAACCAACCAAACAAATTCAAAGAGACAGAACTACATATGTTGTTTACAATTTTAGTCAGCGCTGAGTTAACACTTAGTAACTGGGTTAATATTTAACTTACTTGAAAATGCTGGTAATCTGAGAAAGTCTATGTGAGGAGTCAATGGTGACAATAAAATATAATGTTTCCAATACACAATAATCATTATTTGGGAAAATGTACTATGGCGAGACGAATACATATTTGAGCTTTTCGGTATTAGAGAATGAGAGAAATACAAAATCAAACACACTGCAGTTCCTGAAAATTTGTCCCATTAGTGTATGTGTAATATATATATATATATATATATATATATATATATATATATATATATATATATATATATGTATGCCACACTTCTTTATCTCCTCTCTCTCTCTCCCCATCTTGTGCTGTATCGGAAATGAATATTTTGCTAGAATAAATCTTGAACGCAAAAAGTTGTGATGGAGAGAGAAATAAATATCTTATTTTGAAAATATTAAAACCTCAAATAAAAAGTTACTTGAAAAAATGCGGAAAGTCGTATAAAGTGGAAAGAATTTGAAAATAAAATAAAATCGTAAAGCTAAATACATACAAACACAACCAATTTCAGAAATTGAATGATCGATGCAAGGATTGCGAGGTTGAAATGAAATTAAAAGAGGGCGAAATATTGATAAGTTCTTTCTGTTTTTTTTTTGTTTTTTGTTGTTTTTTGTTGTTTTTTTTACAATCGATAAACTGAAAAATGCAGAATTCAAGAAAGTATGGAAGAGAATACCAAAACCAAAATCAAGATAGAGAAAATAAAATAAAGAACACGGAACTATGAACACACCACGAAAAAAAAATAGTCTGGTTAAAGCAAAGAGAGATGCATTTCCTATAAACACTGAACGATTTATTAAATTTATCATAAATAGCCTTTTCCAAAAGACAGGGAACTTAAGAATCTATGCAATATTGGCAAGTACAAAAAGAAATCCTAAAACAGAAATAAAAACATGCTAAATGACAGATATATACATATGTACAGGAAATGAAATATAAAAAAATGAAGGCAATTTACCAATAAAAAAATGACAGTTTTATCAAATTTCTTAAGATATTTTAAGTAAGGTTCTTTCTAAGGTGCGTTCTTCCATAAATCGCTTCTAGCTTATCGAAATTAACATCTCGCCAAATGTATTACCATGTGTGTTTTTTCACTCACCAAATACTAGCCTCGAGAGTAACTCATGATAGAGGGTTACTGAATAAGATTTCTGACATGAATTGAAACGGAATTTGAAGGAAGTGTAAACTATTCGAATAGGGACGATAGCGACTTAATGTTAATGTTAAGTTGTGTATCGCCGAGGAAATCATATATATACGGATAACTATAGATATTAAGTTGTCGCATATAAAACTGTACATTTTCTGGTTGGTTGTTGACCCGATCGTCTAACCTGCTTAGTATATAGAAAAGACTTATTCCTGGCTCTTTTTCTTTACAGATAATTCTTCCTTCAATATATTGTTACTCATAAACCCAATGAAAATGATTACAATAAAACGAAGTCGAGTTTCCTTACACTTTGAGTACAAACTGGGGAAAATAACCATTTTGCATCGAATCATTACATGCGATGACAAAGGGATACTCTTTGACAACAGCAAGAGAGTCACCCAGTGGTTAGATGCACTTGAATTACCAAAACAGTTTCTAAAACCTCCACTGAACCCTAAAAAGTTAATGGTTACTGTATGGTGGTTTTTGAAAGGAGTTATTCATGTACATTCTTGCCTCAAGGGAAAACAGTAACAGCAACGTCGTATTGTGGGGAAATTGAGTGCATTTACAGAAACTAAAAAGAAAATTCCTAGACTTGTGAATAGAGATGACCTAATTTTGCCGCAAGAATGGCTGCACGCTTCTCAATCTACTGTCCAAATCTGCAAAGCCTGAATCATGAAATTTTGCCTCATCATCTATATTCACCTGATTATCTGCTGATCATCCTTTATTTAATCATTTTTAGTTTTTCATACACAATAAAGCATTCTTCAATAAGGAAGGGGTAATCGAAGCATTTGAACTGTTTATCACATCACAGGATGAGAACGTTTTTCAATATGGAATCAAGAATTTAGAGGTACGTTCGAGAACAGTCAATCGTCATCATGGTGCCTATTTCAACAAAACAAATTAGTTATCTTACTTTCCAGAAGCGTTTTAAGTATTTCAAGCAAAGTGTGTCATTTGTTGATGACAAACTTATATATATATATATATATATATATATATATATATATATATATATATATGATAGAAATTGTTAGGAGGATTTGATAATTATAATTAAGTAATTCATTGAGTCGGAAAGAAACCTCAACAGAATGCAGAAAGCACTGGACGGCCGTTTCGTCCTATATTTCGGACTCATCAGCAGTGCGCATGCAATACCGAGAATTGAAATCCAGACAGTTAGATTATCAAGTAAACGTCATACCAACTGTTCAACGGTGACAAAGAGATAGCAAATCCCGGATGTCTGAACGTGAAATCAGTTCGTGCCGTTGATTTGAAAACTTGTTAGCATTTATATATTTAATTATTGCAATTTTTCTTGCATACACATATTGCATCGGTCCCAGAAGTTGTTGGGGGTTTGAAACCAACAGATGATTTCCCATTTGATTAGTGTGGTGAAGCCAGTGTCCGTAATATTCCAATAATGCTAGGATAGAGCAGTTTAGCGTCTGAAGCAAGCATGTGAAAAGGAATATCGGTGAATGCATAGTCTTTGTTTCCAATCTCCAGAGAATATCCCGATGTATGTTGTTTTTTTGTTTTGTTTTTTTTTGTCGTTAATGTTTTCTTTCGGATAAATAGTAGCTTGGTACACCACATTTTTCCGAATTACATGTACCTCAGACTGGGCAATTGGACCCGGTTTTACAGTCACAATAGGGTTTATTTTCTGAAGTTTTGTCGTCCTGGGATGATTTTTGTATTTGGTTGTTGTGTGTGCTAATAATGTTCTGCATGTTTTGGTGCAGCAATATGCATCAGTTATTTTTCTTCTTTCTTTCTTCTCTTCTCTCTTGCTTCCCCTTCTCCTTATCAATCTAATATAACAGTCCGGTGTATTGTCTCCATTTACTAAGCGATTTCGGTTTAAATAGTTGAATATATAGATATTCACGAAATAATTATAACCGAAATGAATCTTTAATTTTTTTCTTTGATTATATACATATATATATATATATATATATATATATATATATATATATATATATATATATATATATATATATATGTATGTGTGTGTGTGTGTGTGTGTGTACCGTTTTAAGGTGTGCTATATTTATTGGATAAACACTATAACTATAACAACTAGTGGATTTGACAAACCTATTCATGTGAAGAATTGATTTAAAAATATATATATTTTATCAATTTCAAACGAAGGCGGTACTGGCTGTTCTGTCAATGAATGCAGAAAGTCTCCTTTTAATGAAAGATGTGAGACTTGGTTTAGCATTATCATTGCTCGTTCTGGTTGCATTCTGATTATGAAGTAAAAATTTCTTCTTCTAAAAACGTGAACAGCGTCTACCTTATTCCTGTTCTAACTCTGCCACTATATGCGGTTAAAATCTAATTTTAGTATTTATCATGTCCAGTATATAAAATTATAGTATTTATGGCGCAGTCTAAAAGAAAGCAGCCTCACGGTGTTGCTGCTATAAACAAACTGAAATTTGAAGTCGCTTTCGTCACTGTATCGAGTGACATCATTAAACAGACAGCCATGTGACACACGTGACTTATCGCCACGAAAGCAAGATAAACGCCTTATTTATCCCGACACCATTAAAAAAACAAATCACTAAACTTTAACTTACACTATATATACTTGCGTCTTAGTGGCATTATCCCCATGCTTCGTGTGAAATTATTAAAAAGAAAATCTCATGTAGATGAACAAAAGTATTCATCGCTCAACGTGCTCTAGATTCAACTTCTTTTTTTTATCTACGACACTAGATTTATTGTGACTGATCCATACATCGATCTAAAAAAAATAGTATAAAGGAAATAAAACGTATGTTTTGCAACTTCAAATCTTTCTAGATTTAAATTATGATTTAAGAAAATAAAGCCTTTCATCCTTTCTGGCAGTAAGCATTTAAAATATTAGCTGTTCGCAGTTCAGATTTTATGGAATATAGGAATTCGACAATGTTGGGTGTTTTTATTCAGGGGATATACAAGAAGTAACATGTCTCCTTCAACCGCCTGCTACTCCGACACG
>OZ038502.1:72805570-72820570 GCA_964036315.1 Acanthosepion esculentum | reverse complement strand
TATTTGAAATCTAATGTAACTTGTCTCACAGATATTGTCCATTTATTCATCATTCCAAGAGCGGCTGATATTATGGAGAATGTATTAATAATCATATTCCATTCTGTGCAAAATATGACCTGCGAGAGAATTCTATAGGACTAGCGAAGGGGTTTTCAAAATGAGTAAAATTATGTATTCATTAGAATAAATTCGTTCCGTGGAAGGATGACTTCATTGAAGGAATATTTCCCTGTTTTTACTTTCTTTCTTCTTTAATTCGCTGGAGAAAAAGAAAAAGAAAACAATTCTCTCGCTTTCCTTCTTTCTGCGTATATCTGTTACTATCTCACTTCCACTAAAATCCTTTTCATTGGACTTATTATTGAACAGAGTCGAATATGCCTAATATTGTTAATGTTATGGAATTTTCCAAAATCGTTGGTTCCATTACATATTCCCCACTGATGATGAACATACTATGACAATCTTATTTACACATTTTATTAAATTCTTTGACAGGCGCTAGATATTTACCAGATTCTTAATCGTTTTTTTTTTTTTATTTTCAACGAGTCTTCTGTTGACAGAAAGACAACTGAAAAATTGGCGCTGAAAATTCTCAGATTTGATTGCGTTATATTTAGCTATACGAATGTTCTCAACTATTACTCAAGTAATACAGTTTGCAGAATTCACGTTAGAAAACTATTCCCACTCACTTAAGTCTATTATATTCTTCCACAATAAATTTGCTATTTTCATAATATGAAAGCAGTAAAGAAAAGCAAAATATATATATCCTCGAAGAAGTCCAGAGGTATGGGAACAGCTGAAATTTAGTGTATACTTAAATTTGCAGAGAACCCTCAGGTGAACTTTAGAGTATACCTACATTTTCAGACCACCTCCCCCTTTTCCTCTCTCTTTCTCTCTCTCTCTCTCTCTGTATATCTCACTCTGTATCTCTCTCTCTCTCTCTGTATATATATATATATATATATATATATATATATATATATATATATATATATATATATATATATATATATTAATTCCTGGAAGACTTACTGTCTCTGCTGCTGCCATACCATGAATTTGTGGGCAGGGGGGATGGAAAGGAAAGCTATTGTCAAGCGATTGTCCAATCAAGTTAACTAATGAAGGAAGCAACAAGCAAAATTTTATATATATATATATATATATATATATATATATATATGTGTGTGTGTGTGTGTGTGTGTGTGTGTGTGTGTGTGTGTGTGTGTGTGTGTGTGCTGTGGCTTCCCTCTGTCTCTTCTATTTTCACGGCAACCGTTCCGACGAGCCACTTCCGCTGGTTCGCAGACTACATGAATTTAAGCGAGCTACTATGCTGGTATCTCGGTCCCACCCTTTCACTGTCGAAACGGTTAAATGTAACCGTCTCTTCTACTGAAACAGCTTCTTCTCTCGCACTTCCCGTCTGAGGAACACCCTTCCCCTTGCTTGCTTCCCCCATTACTATAATCCTCAAATAAATGTCAATCGACATCTGATACCTCGAACTTGTTCACGGTTCTTCTCTGTATCCTTTCCTCAAACACGCCTCTTTATACTTGTTCTGTAACTCCTTGCCTGCTAGTGGCGCTCCCAATTTGTTTGGGGTGAATTGATTTAATTTTAAATATATATATATATATATATATATATATATATATATATATATATATATATATATATATATATATATATATATATATATATATATATATATATATATATATATTAAAAAGAAGAGAGGTACCGCAAACTTTTTGGGTTGTAATGTGGATTTAAAAAAAATATATATATTATTCTTTATTTTTCATAATTTTACAACACGTGTTTCTGGTCTCCTGACCGTCTTCAGGTAAAGGGTGGAGATTTCCACATATTATTAAAAATAATTAATTTTGTTCCTTTATGTTTTTCAATGTTAAATATTCTCGATATGAGACATTCTCTGTTTTTGTATTAGTAATCCGAATGTCTTTCTTGAAATGGCAGTGAAGAGTTCTGAGCGAAGTGTCATAAAACAATTAAGGTTGGTTTGAGAAGTGATGAATTAGTTGTCGGTTTGTATGTATTCATATATATATATATATATATATATATATATATATATATATATATATATATATATATATATATATATACATATATATATATATTTATATATATATATATATATATATATATATATATATATATATATGAATACTTACCAAACGAAAACCTACCTTAGCCAAGGCCTTTCGTCCTCTGAGGGACTTTATCAAGCCAAATCCAAGAAATTTTATTTTGTACTAAGTATTTACATAGAAGAGCCAAAGAATTGATGTTTTTTCAAAATTCTTAAGTTGAGGAACGCTCATCAGTTTAGCTTAGGTATGTCCAATATTTCGCAAAAAAGTGGTATACCTTGACGACAAAAGGTCCCCAAATTGATAAAACAATTTTTAACGTTTAAATATTTATGTTGTTATTAAAGAGGAAAGACCAAAGTATTTTCTGGATATTTTTTCAGATTTTTTAATCCTTCCTGTAAATGTTAAAAGTTTTGTTAAAAAATCTTGTTTTTTTTCGAGTCAAAAAATTTCGTAAAATCGAACTTATCGACATTTCTGTCAGAAAGATCATAGTTTGTTAGTTAAAAAATCATGAAAAATCAATTACACCTTTTTCTTTTGTTATCTTAGGAAATTTAGAATGATTAAAGTATACTTAATGTAATTTGAAAGAAACATTACTTACATTTTTAGCAGAACATTTTTTAAGAGAGATATTTCCAACCAGGGTGGTCTATTTTGAGTCATTTTTGACAGGCGTTAATTGATGTACGTCAATATATTACGGCACGGAAATTTATTGGACGGTAGCGCCAAAGTGATATAATTAGTTCTAATTTTAAGTGAATCTGGTTAGTAGATTTTTTTTTTAAAAATTCACTTTCAAATTTTTTTTTTTTTTTTACCTTACGTTTGAGGAAGAATTCTGCACTGAAAATAACATTTAAATTATGAAAGAAAATCAAATTTTACAAGTAAAAATAAAACAGTAAAAAAAATACATTTTTTTAAATTGAGGTTTATTATTTCAGTCATGAAATATATTTCTGAGAATATAAAAATTACATGAAACACCATTAATTGAAACGGGTTAACTTAATGAAATGAGATTTTATTTCTTTTTTATTAAGGCAGATCTTTTTCTATTTATTAATAATTATATGGCAGTAATATGAGTTTTATTTTATTTATTAATAAAATTAACATGCTATGTTGGTTTTGTTTTGACTCAACAAGTATTTTTTAGTTTGAGTAGTAGCGAGCTAACGCCAGAAAATTTAAACTCCAAAAATCGTTAAAATTGATAATTTGTCGTGTGGATAATAATTCCAAAGTAATGTACAATGAATTTATGCATTCGATTTCAAACTTGAAAATTTGGGTGGACTTCCAAGGTCTTTTTTTTTTTTTTTGTAATTGTAAATAGTCGATATTTTCTTTTATCCCACTCTATTCGATTATATTTGAATAGAAAAAGAAAAAAATTGAAAATAATACGATGATATTCAGAAAACTTGACAAGCGTTGTTTTGTTGTTACTGAACGAATCAAAGCCATTTCTGAAGTAAAAAAAAACTTGCTTCTATCAAAGGAAACTACTCATGTGACATTATTTCAACAATGTGCATCCGTGCTTTCGTTGTAGACGATTTTAAATACAATTTTGGAATATTAAAAATTATTTTTAATATAATTATGGTTGTCAGATTTTAATAAGCTTTCGAATTTATGATCTTTAAAAAGTAGGGAAAATAATATATCATTTCCATAAGGTTGCAGAAAGAACTTAATGTATAATTATATAACAACCTTTTGTCATATTGTGTATTTAAAATTGAAAAAACAAGAAAATTAATGTAAAAATTCATTGTTCATCAAAAAAATTTTTTTCTTTCAGATAATAATTACCTTCGTATATATTATTCAGAAAAGCCATTAAAAACTTTCTTAATTAAATATTGTCTTAGTTTTATTGGGTTTTGTATTTTTACAATTGAGGTAAAAGTTTGGACAATTTTGGACATTTTTTTAACAAAAAAATCGATGATTTAGATTTTTCAGAGTTTTGTGCATTTAATTAAAAAAATAAATTCAAGTTGCAAATAATTTTTTTTTTGTGTTTCCATAAAATTAAGTTCGAGGGGGGTAACAGATATAAAAAAAATATTTATACCATGACTTTCAAAGAGACAAACATTTCTAAAATAAGTTCATTCATTTCTGAATAAGTTCTGAAGTTTTCATTAAAATCCAACAAGTAGTTAATTTTTACAAGAATTTCGAAATTAATGTGTCTTTCAACTGACAAAAAAACAACTAAAAAAAAACGCTAAAATGGCCCAAATTGGACATACCTAGTTTAGCTGAAATATTAGTCAATCTATGGAAGAAACGAAACGACACTATTCTATTCAATGTCTAATAAACAAAAGTGAGTAAGTGATGTCTTGTGCAAATTAAAATTTAAATTATTTTAGTTCCTTATTACTTTATGTGTTGAATATTTTGAATTTCAACGCTTTCTTTCAAATTTTTAACATTTTTGTAGACACGTATCTTGGCTTTGGATTTCGTAATATAAAGAGTGTTTTAATAACTTGGTCCGAATTTAAATGTGAATTGAATTTAAGATTCTAATGATTTTTTCTTCTACTTTGAGATTTAACAACTGAAGTTTTCGGCAATTTCAACTATGAAAATATTAACAATCAAACAACGTGATAAAGTTATCGAAGCCTATTACGAAAATGGACGTTCAAACAGAAAAGCATTTCGTGATTTTTTGGTCAACATAATCGACCAAGCGAAGGTGCAATTGGAAACGATGTAACGTTGTTGTGGAGAGGTTCGATTCTTGCGCGCGATGACGAATAGAGGTGTCTGAATGTTCGGCCACAGTCTCGTGCATTCCAGCAATGTTTTCAGCTGAACAGCGCAAACGAGCAAGCAATGGTGTTTTCACAACTGCTACCGACCCAGTTTGAATTTACGAAAAAAATTTTTTTCCAATTGCACTCTTGAAACTTTACCACGTTGTTTGTTTTTTTAAAATTTCCATGGTTGAAATTGCCAAAGATTTAAGTTATTAAATCTGAAAGAAAAAGAAAAAAAATAGACCCTTAAACTTAATTCACATTTAAAATCTGTCCAAATAATTGGAACACTCTTTATATCTATATCCTTATTAATGTATTCCTGTCTTTTGTATCTCTTAATAGTTTTTCTCTTTTTGTTATCTCTTCTAAATCGTGTTCCTCTCTCAGTTTACTCAGGCTCTCTATGTAGGCTGGGTTTTGTTTTATTCTGTTCATTTTGTCCTGTGAGTATTTTCCAAGCTTTCTTTCCTGATTGTGTGTCCTAGAAATTTCAACTGTCACTTCGTGATTCTAAATATAATTGTTCTTTCTGTGCCTTTGATAATCAGACTGATGAATACTAATGAAACTATGATTCTTTTTTATGCAACGTCTCCCTTCAGGACATGGACAACATGGCTCTCCTTAAATCCCTTCAGGACATAGACAACATGGCTCTCCTTAAATCGCTTCAGGACATGGACAACATGGCTCTCCTTAAATCCCTTCAGGACATGGACAACATGGTTCTCCTTAAATTCCTTCAGGACAGGGACAACAGGGCTCTCCTTAAATCCCTTCAGGACATGGACAACATGGCTCTCCTAAAATCCCTTCAGGACATGGACAACATGGCTCTCCTTAAATCCCTTCAGAACATGGACAACATGGCTCTCCTTAAATCGCTTCAAGACATGGACAACATGGCTCTCCTTAAATCCCTTCAGGACATGGACAACATGGCACTCCTTAAATCCCTTCAGAACATGGACAAAATGGCTCTCCTTAAATCCCTTCAGGACATGGACAACATGGCACTCCTTAAATCCCTTCAGAACATGGACAAAATGGCTCTCCTTAAATCCGTTCAGGACATGGACAACATGGCTCTCCTAAAATCCCTTCAGGACATGGACAACATAGCTCTCCTTAAATCCCTTCAGGACATGGACAACATGGCTCTCCTTAAATCGCTTCAGGACTTGGACAACATGGCTTTCCTTAAATCGCTTCAAGGCATGGACAACATGGCTCACCTTAAATCCCATCAGGACATGGACAACATGGCTCTCCTTAAATCCCTTCAGGACATGGACAACATGGCTCTCCTTAAATCGCTGCAGGACATGGACAACATGGCTCTCCTTAAATCGCTTCAAGACATGGACAACATGGCTCTCCTTAAATCCCTTCAGGACATGGACAACATGGCTCTCCTTAAAGACCTTCAGGACATGGACAACATGGCTCTCCTTAAATCCCTTCAGGACATGGACAACATGGCTCTCCTAAAATCCCTTCAGGACATGGACAACATGGCTCTCCTTAAATCCCTTCAGGACATGGACAACATGGCACTCCTTAAATCCCTTCAGGATATGGACAACAGGGCTCTCCTTAAATCCCTTCAGAACATGGACAACATGGCTCTCCTTAAATCCCTTCAGGACATGGACAACGTGGCTCTCGTCTAATCCCTTCAGAACATGGACAACATGGCTCTCCTTAAATCCCTTCAGGACATGGACAACATGGCTCTCGTCAAATCCCTTCAGGACATGGACAACATTGCTCTCCTTAAATCCCTTCAGGACATGGACAACATGGCTCTCCTTAAATCGCTTCAGGACATGGACAACAGGGCTCTCCTTAAATCCCTTCAGGACATGGACAACATGGCTTTCCTTAAATCCCTTCAGGACATGGACAACATGGCTCTCCTTATATCCCATCAGGACATGGACAACATGGCTCTCGTCAAATCCCTTCAGGACATGGACAACAGGGATCTACTTAAATCCCTTCAGGACATGGACAACATGGCTCTCCTTAAATCGCTTCAAGACATGGACAATATGGCTCTCCTTAAATCCCTTCAGGACATGGACAACGTGGCTCTCCTTAAATCCCTTCAGGACATGGACAATATGGCTCTCCTTAAATCCCTTCAGAACATGAACAACATGGCTCTCCTTAAATCCCATCAGGACATGAACAACATGGCTCTCCTTAAATCCCTTCAGGACATGGACAACATGGCTCTCCTTACGTCCCATCAGGACATGGACAACATGGCTCTCCTTAAATCCCTTCAGGACATGAACAACATGGCTCTCCTTAAATCCCATCAGGACATGAATAACATGGCTCTCCTTAAAACCCTTCAGGACATGGATAACATGGCTCTCCTTAAATCCCTTCAGGACATGAACAACATGGCTCTCCTTAAATCCAATCAGGACATGAACAACATGGCTCTCCTTAAATCCCTTCAAGACATGGACAACATGGCTCTCCTTACGTCCCATCAGGACATGAACAACATGGCTCTCCTTAAATCCCTTCAAGACATGGATAACATGGCTCTCCTTAAATCCCTTCAGGACATGGACAACATGGCTCTCCTTAAATCCCTTCAGGACATGAACAACATGGCTCTCCTTAAATCCCATCAGGACATGAACAACATGGCTCTCCTTAAATCCCATCAGGACATGAACAACATGGCTCTCCTTAAATCCCTTCAGGACATGAGCAACATGGCTCGTCTTAAATCCCTTCAGGACATGAACAACATGGCTCTCCTCAAATCCCTTCAGGACATGGATAACATAGCTCTCCTCAAATCCCTTCAGGACATGAACAACATGACTCTCCTTAAATCTCATCAGGACATGAACAACATGGCTCTCCTCAAATCCCTTCAGGACATGGATAACATGGCTCTCCTCAAATCCCTTCAGGACATGAACAACATGACTCTCCTTAAATCTCATCAGGACATGAACAATATGACTCTCCTTAAATCTCATCAGGACATGAACAACATGGCTCTCCTCAAATCCCTTCAGGACATGGATAACATGGCTCTCCTCAAATCCCTTCAGGACATAAACAACATGACTCTCCTTAAATCCCATCAGGACATGAACAACATGGCTCTCCTTAAATCCCATCAGGCCATGAACAACATGGCTCTCCTTAAATCCCTTCAAGACATGGACAACATGGCTCTCCTCAAATCCCTTCAGGACATGAACAACATGGCTCTCCTTAAATCCCTTCAAGACATGGATAAGATAGCTCTCCTTAAATCCCATCAGGACATGAACAACATGGCTCTCCTTAAATCCCATCAGGACATGAACAACATAGCTCTCCTTAAATCTCTTCAAGACATGGATAACATGGCTCTCCTTAAATCCCATCAGGACATGGACAACATGGCCCTCCTTAAATCCCTTCTGGATATGGACAACATGGATCTCGTCAAATCCCTTCAGGATATGGATAGCATGGTTGTCGTCGAATTCCTTCAATATTGGTCTCCTCAAATCCATTCAGGACATGGAGAACCTGGCTCTCCTCAAATACCTTTAAGATATGGACAAAATGGCTCTCCCCAAATTTCCGTCCTCTGTAGCTCTCAGTAATATTTGTCTTTATGCTGTCTCTCCCAATTGTTATTTTGCCAAGTGTTCCTCATTAGCTAGGCCATGCACTGCTTTCCTATCGCTTTCATTATCCCCTATGAGTGCCAAATGTTCCTCGCCATCTCTCATCATTATGTACACTAGAAATTCCAGCTGTCTCTTCGGGATATTGCGTAAATATGTACTTTTTGTTTCCAATTTACATAACGGAATTTACGGCTTGCCTGTCCGGTCCATGCTATTCTCAGCGACCTTCCGTAGAACAACACTTCTGTTGATTCAAGTCCTTCTTCTTCTGTGAGGAGATTGGCCAGCATTCAGTGCCATATGGAGTAATGTTGCGTAAAAGTTCAGTAATGTTTTCTATGTTTTTTAACGAAATGTTCCTGATTTCTTGATACATTGTTCCGAATTTTGGAAGCCATCTTTCGCTATCCAAATGCTCCTTCGGGTATCATCGCCGTTAAATTGATGTAATTTACACTTCTTAATATCTTCATATTTGAAAAAGCAGTCGACAACAAAGAAAGTGGGATAAAAATGGCGGATAAAAAAAAATCATCTCATTAATATGTAAAGCTTAACAGTATACCGATTGTCCCTAAAATCTGTACACATAGGAAATCTTATTAACTATACTTTTTACCTCTATAGATTAAACATGATTTTCTCGAAAAAAATGACTTTCTGGTGTATGCTAAAGAACGTTTACTAAGTGAAAATCACAGATGCGACACAGTTGATTGAACGTATAAGGAAGGCAATGTGCAGTTCACGTGAATCTTGCAAAGCCCATCGATTTCACGGGAATCTTGCAAAACCCATCGAATTCACGTGAATCTTGCAAAGCCCATCGAGTTCACTGGAATCTTACTAAAACCATAGAGTTCACGTGAATCTTGCAAAGCTCAAAGAGTTCACGTGAATCTTGCAAAGCCCATCGAGTTCACGGGAATCTTGCAAAACTTATTGAGTTCACGTGAATCTTGCAAAGCCCATCGAGTTCACGTGAATTTTGCAAAGCCCATCGAGTTCACGTGAATCTTGCAAAGCCCATCGAGTTCACGTGAATCTTGCAAAGCCCATCGAGTTCACGTGAATCTTGCAAAGCCCATCAACCTCTGTATCAGAAATGGTGGAAATCATATTGAAGATGTTATCTGTTAATATTCCAATTCAATAGAATGGTGTTGAAAATATGCATTTTTGCATGTGTCCAGATTTTAGGATCACTCTGTATATTTTCTTGCTAATTAATTTGTAATGTATGAATAAATTATTGCTGCCGACATTTGAGTTTGAACATAGATCACCAGTGAGCAAACTACAGGCGATTCTATCATCTATTACTATACAGATCACTATTTCTCTCTACCTACCACTACACGGATTACTATTCGATGGTTATTATTTGAACGAGTATTATCGAGCAAGTACTATTAGTGCGAGTGTTATTCCAAAGCGTTTGCAACTAGTATTGTTCAACGGCGTTACTATAGTTTGTATCTGTGATTACAAAGTCTCTACTACAACGAGCATTACGAAGATGACAAGGATTATTCATTGACCTTACAAAAGTGGCAATGAGGGTTCGTTGACATCGTAAAACACAGCCTTACAAAATTTATAATTTACTGAAGCTTTACAAATATCTTACTATAAGGATTTCTATAGGTATCACTAAACGGATTACTATTCGGTTCACTATTCGGTGGTTATTATTCGAGCTAGTATTATCGAGCAAGTACTATTAGTGCGAGTTTTATTCGAAAGCGTCTGCCACTAGTATTGCTCAACGGTGTTACTATAGTTTGTATCTGCGATTACAAAGTCTCTACTACAACGAACATTACGAAAGTGTCAACGAGTATTCGTTGTCATACCAAAGTGGCAACGTGTGTTTGTTGATATCCCAAAATAATTACCCATAATATATTTATTTATTAAAATATAAGTTATTTTATTGAACATTTTAGCAGGAATATATTAATAGATTCCGAGCGGAAACGAATGAAAAAGATTACAGGCTTTGTTTTCCGATTTGAATTTACTCATCGCATTTCAATCAGTATTTTTTAACTTGTTCAGTCTTCCATTTCAAAGAAACAGTTACTGTCTAATGTCATATAACTTCCCTTGAGATAACACGGTAATAACACATATTCCCACTATATAGACGGCAGTATAACAAAGGCAGATAAATTTTTAATGAATATTCACCTGAGCACGATCTGATGCTTTCAGCGTGGGATCACGTAACACGTGTTTTCAGTGATACATGGTTGTTCCGACGATTCTTAACGATATCAATAATTTCATCGCTGCTTTCCATTCACCATACGATTTCCAATTCTACAAATATTTTGATAAAATTCTTCGGGATTATTCATGCATTCGCTGGCTCAAACCAGGAATCATACCGTCGTTGATGGGATGATTGAGTGGCAGCCATTCTTCTCTGTATCATTGAAGATTTCAATAATAATTTCATAGAATTCGTTTCTTCTATTCTTCTTGTCAGGATTCATAGAAAAACCTTCTTCTCCCAGACCAATCGAAAAGCATCAACAATAATGGATACATTTATTATTGTCATATTACACAATTTTCCCAACTTGTACAAAATGTTTGGAAAATAGCCGAAATTTCCACGGGTATCTCTCATAAAATTACGTCCCATCATGTTGTTACACTTATTGCACACATTCTTTCATTCACTATATATATATATATATATATATATATATATATATATATATATATATATATATATATTGGAGATATTTTACTCATTCTTTCATTCACTACTTCACACACACACATACACACACACACATATATATATACATACGTGCGTGTATATGTATATATATATATGTATATATATGTATATATATGTACATATATATAAAGATACATATATATGTATATATATATATAAATATACATACATATATATATATATATATATGAATATACATACACATATATATGTATATACCTATATATAAATATACATATATATATGTATATATATAAATATACAAATATATATATATATATATATATATAAATATACATACGTATATATATGTATAAATATGTACGTATATATATAAATGTACATACATATATTTGTGTGTGTGAGTGTGTATCTGTGTGACATTTGGAAAGTGCCTGAAAACCATACCACTGCTTGACCCTTGCCTTGTGTGTGGAATTGAGTAGATGGTAGTTGTGTTAGCACGGAATACTAAGTCATCGTTACCGAGGTCTTGAGTCTACTGGTCTTTTCATATTGTTGATAACGCTAAATTACGCATCCCTCTCCCAGAAATTCTAACTAAGGTCTGCTCAGCATAGTAGACGCATAAACCTCAGGTGGGCTCTGTGGGTGTTGACGAACACAATTGTACCTGAGCAGGCTTCTGCAATGGGATTAGCCAGCCGTCCTAGTAGATTGCAATTCTCGTGTGCGAGTGGCTGCACCATTTATTATACCTATATATTTATATATATATATATATATATATATATATATATGTATGTATGTATTTTAAGACATTTTTATATTCAACTTTCTTTTTATAGATACAAATACTTAAGTAAATGCTCTGTTTATAATAAACATTATTAAAAAAAGCATTTACCGGCCTGAATGTCCGAGGAATTTTCATAGAAAACATTCATCCTCCAACACGAATCGAAACTGTATCCTATACGGAACAGTCATATAGCCTGACGTGCCTTAACCGTCTCAGCCACAGAGGAGCGTTCGGTTAGTAATGTCGATTTTACTGCTTATCAACGTCAATCTTCCATGAATCTTTCATGTACATTCATATCTGCTCATGGCGTATCAAATGTAAACAAATGACGTCACACATTATAAATATATATATATATATATATATATATATATATATATATGTGTGTGTGTGTGTGTGTATGTATGTATGTGTGTGTGTGCGTGTGTGTGAATTTCTACTTTTAAGATTTATTAAACACGACTGACCAGGTATTTCACTTCATTTTTTGTTTTATTTTGTCTTATGTTCTTATAATTTTCTTCTTTTCAGGACGAAAATTATGTAGAACGTGTCTAGATATGTTGTCCGAACGTTTTCGGTTATTCTAAACTAAGGCAATCAATAGCAACACTGAACATACAGAAAAAATAAGACTAACATTTTCTATAAAAATCAAATGCATATTAACTGTAAACAAAACGTATCTTTACTTAGAAACGTCATAAAGTAATATACCACTTCAGTCGACAAAAACGAGAAAATTACATTAATTATCCATTATACAAAAATTTTAAACCACTAACCTCAAAATTACAGAGAATCTCTATTATTTACGAATTCACATGACTCTTACGGAATTGTGTTCCTGATCAATCAAAATTCATAAATAATTATCTTGGATATACAACGACATGCTGGGCACCTGGAGGTGCTGTAATGGTTAGCAAACTTGTCTCGTTAGAACAATTATGGCTGAATAGTAAGTTCGATCATCACTGGGTGTCCCATACTTTGCGCCTTGTGCCACATCTAAGCTACGCTTTGAAAATCACTATACAACAACATGCCTAACAAGAAGCCTCGCGTTAAATCTCTCTGGCTATAGGTGTATCAGGTCTCTTTTAAATACAAATAAAGATCTAACAAACTCTCTCTCCAACATATTCTTTGATAATACAAATACAATAGCCTCATTCACATATAAAAAAAAAAACATTATTAATAAATGAAAAAAAAACACTCACTTGTATCAATTAGCTCAACACGGTCACTATTTGATGACCGTGTTTGGAAAATAAAACATTCCTATAACTCTAGATACGCACATATGCTGAAGAGGTTAAACATCTTATCTGAAGAGGTTAAACATCTTATCTCTCTCGATCTACACTTTCATAAATAACATGGCTTCCGGTTTGCCAGGTTTGCCGCTGATTTTCTAACGACCGCCGCTGAATATGCATATCAAGCTCTTGATAACGACGAAGATTGAACTTTGGCTCTAGATATCTCGAAGATGCTTGACAGGGTTTAGCACCCTAGTCTTCTACGTGGACAAAATCCAAAGAAGGATCTGCAATGCAATCGATCCTGACTTCAGTCATTTTCTCAACGACTCTTTCCTCTTTCTTTTCTATAAATATTTTCATTGGTACTTCTTTGGCGATCTTTTTTCCCTGGTGCCCCGACTATGTGAGTTTAAGCGTGCTAGGAGATTAGCATCTTGGTTCACTCAATTTTACTTTTGAATTGTAGAAATGTAACCAATGCTTCAATGTCAACTTTTCGTTTCTTTGCTTTAATCATTACCACAATCTTCAAAAATTTAAATGTAACCTCAATTGCCATCTTGCAAATTGTAAAATATATTTCTTTATATATATATATATATATATATATATATATATATATATATATATATATATATATATATATATGGATGAAGAAATAAAGTCTTAAATTGTGCTATATTTATGGAATAAAGTGCTCAATATCAGAGATAGAGTGTGTGGCCTGAGGATTGCATCTCGCATGAAACAGACTGTCGCCTCTAAGTGGTGACTTCTATGTTCACTTTTATACAGTATTTACATTAGTCGGACTATTGTCCTCATCTCTGTCGCCATATTTGTCACAACGTTTCGGCCGTTGTACGCTCCAGCCTTCTTCGGGTGGTTGGAATTTCGAACCGCACCCTTTATTTCGATCACTGGGGTAGACTGTTCTAGTTCCACGAGCCATGTTTGATGGATGTCAGTTATCAGTTATCTCCTGCTAATTTACCCTCTGAAAGTTCTCCACTGCCTTAACCGGGTATTGAACTCACACTCTTTGGGTCTGTCACTGAATCTAACCAACGCCTTTATCCACTGTGCCATGTGTCCTTGTACAACGGCCGAAACGTTGTGACAAATATGGCGACAAAGATGAGGACAATAGTCCAACTAATGTAAATACTGTACATAATAACTCATCTCAGAAATATAGATGTTCACTTTTATGTTTACATATATATATATATATATATATATATATATAGAGAGAGAGAGAGAGAGAGAGATAGAGAGTGAGAGAGAGACAGACAGACAGACAGACAGACAGACAGACAGACAGAGTGAGAATTAATACAAATAAAAATTTTGTGACTTG
The DNA here is from genome assembly GCA_964036315.1 of Acanthosepion esculentum. Taxonomy (NCBI): domain Eukaryota; kingdom Metazoa; phylum Mollusca; class Cephalopoda; order Sepiida; family Sepiidae; genus Acanthosepion; species Acanthosepion esculentum. The sequence continues at coordinate 72,805,814 of OZ038502.1, read as the reverse complement.
GCTGATTGACACATCCCAACTCTCCGGGATTACTCCATCCACTCGTCAGTGGGTGACAGTAAATGACTGCTTATACTTCTCGATTCTTCTTCTTCATATACACTTTTCATAGGTGCAATTTTTTTTTTTTTACAGCTACGTGCGTATGCGTGCTTACGTGCGTGCTCGTGCGAGTGGGAGGGCGGGCGTTTTTTTTAGTTCGCGCGCGTGCACCCATGCGTCCGTCTATGTGTAGATTGTCGTG
>OZ038502.1:72788070-72800570 GCA_964036315.1 Acanthosepion esculentum | reverse complement strand
TTTTGTTAAATGGTCAGTGAAACTAAATTATGTTGAGTTTTCTATGCTTATGCCTATTGTTTCGTTCTTATTAATGTTTATGTATTAAGTTTAACTTTGTGTTTACTTTTTATAGCTCATTTAAATTCATATTCGTTCTAATATTCTTTTTTGGCGATATATATATATATATATATATATATATATATATATATATATATATATATATATATATATAGAGAGAGAGAGAGAGAGAGAGAGAGAGAGACTTAAAGTGGGCTATATTTATGGGATAAAGTGCTCAATATCAGAGATAGAGCGTGTGTCAATTTACATATTATATTTACATACACACACACACAAACATATATATATATATATATATATATATATATATATATATATATATATATAGTCTTAAAGTGTGCTATATTTATGGGATAAAGTGCTCAATATCAGCGATTAGTAAAAAAGTTTGTCACTTAACTGAATGATGTTAACTTCAGCATCGAGACTTTAGAGATTTATAGAAGAACCTCCGGAAAACAAACCGTGCATTCGTCACACACACACACACACACACACACACACACACACACACACACACACACACACACACAGACACACACACACACACACACACACACACACACACATATATATATATATATATATATATATATATATATATGATGAAAATGGGGAAAAGACAAAGCAAAATCCGAATATGTGAGTTTACTGTTTTTATTTTGTTTTCGTTTTTGTAAATAAAAACAGTAAACTCACATATTCGGATTTTGCTTTGTCTTTTCCACATTTTCATCATACCGTCGGATCTACATCCACACATTTGCTTACATATATATATATATATATATATATATATATATATTGCAATCTTAGTGTAGTTTCAGTTCGACTATTTATTTATGCCATCGAATGGGGCATTATAGGTAGATCTACCGTATTATCCTGACGGTTATTGGGTGGGAGTTAACGGTTTAATCCAAATTGTTCTACAGGAGGAGAAATAATTGTGGACCCGAATGCGGGCATTTCTAGAAATTTTATAATGTCATTTCTTACATGTACATATTATTGATTACGTAGTGTATTTTGTATTTATTAATTAAGTGTTTGTTGTTGATTTTTATTATTACATTTAATTGGGTTTATATGAGGATTCGTAATTTGTTAATTTGTTTATTATTTAGTTAATTTGATTACTTATTGATCATGACTTTCTTGTTGTTCATCTTATTTGTTTAGTTTAAAATATCAGATTTGTCTAAACTATGTTACAATATCTGCGTTGTGTACAGTGCATATGCTTACATTTCAAGTAATGGAATTTTAAAAGATATTCATTTTTAGTTTTCGATTCATAAGACGTTGAAAAAATTAGTCTACGTGTCTACATTCTGAGATAAGTTCTGTTCGTTTATTTAATAATTTATCTTAGTCTGTGAAAGTGATTTTAAATATGTTCTCTTTTAGATATAGTTTAAATGTTTTGGATTTATTGTTATAGATGTTTTTTTCTTATTTTCTATGATAATTTTTGTGCAACTTGGTTTGTTCGTATTACGTATTCTCAATACATATATCTATCTAATATTACTGAGGTTAAAATAAGTTAGTAAATACAATTTCAAAGTTTAGGTGGAGACGTTAAAAATAGAAGGAACGAAAAAAATCCTGGAGAGGAAACAAGGGATAAACCTCAACACCTGATCGAAAAACCGGAGCGGAGTATGAACCGGGCGACAAACAAACCTATCTAATTCTATCGAGGTAAAATAAGTGAATAAATAGTGAATAAATTTCCTGACTTTCATCTGAGACGTTAGAAGTATAAGGGTGAAGTATAATTTAGAAGGAACCGGAAACCATATCCTAGTCAGGAAATAAAGGATAAGGGATATATATATATATATATATATATATATATATATATATATATATATATATATATATATATATATATATATATATGTGTATAATTATTTATTTGAATATTAGAACATAAATAGCCATTTTGTTACAACACTTCTGGTGTCTTATCAAGTGATGATATAGAATATAGAATAAATGGTTATAACATATAGAATATAGAATAAATTGTTATAACATATTTATGTTGTAATATTCAAATAAATAATTATATCTGCTCTACTCTGTATTGAGCACACTTTAAAGAATAGTAATTGTTGGTTATTGGAATTCACTCCGTATATACCAATCCTAAACTTGGGTATATATATATATATTGTTGTGTAGGATCCACCTAATCTGCATAGGTGACTACCAACTATATAAATAATGGTTGGTACCGGAAGACGAGGAAGGGGAATCATGAGATCCAACTAGAGACTCTGATCGACTGCGACTAGTCAACACATTCTCCAGGAACGTCTTCCCAGAAATATACAGAAATACTATATGTACTTCTTATGTACACTTTCTTGTTATAATACATTCTTGTTCTAAGTACATTTTGTGTTGCATTATTATTCCATGAAATAGGCGAGTTTCAACATTGAGTCAAGACTCAACAATGGCGACGAAGTAGAACGAACCATACGTCAAGTTTCAACAATGGCCACAAAGTAGAACGAACCAAACGCCAAGTTTCAACAATGGCAAAGAAGTAGAACGAACCATACGGAAAGAAGAAAGAATTAATAGTGAGAGTTTTCAACAATTGGGACAAGTCATTGAAGAACCCAGGCTGAAAAAAAAACTATTAATTCAAAGTCCAACATTAACGTAACGACGAAGGATTCTGAACTTCTGGATATGTAGAACTCGTTAAAAGACGACTAAGCATAAAGGAACGTTCACTCAGAAAGATTGGAAAGGTGTCGTAAGCGAATAACGGTAATTTTAAATTAAAAAATTATCTACAACGAGACACCCGCTGAAAAGAAAAATTGGCCGACTACAAAAACATGCATGGATTAAAAGGAGCACAAATACACCGTGTCGACTTTGAAAGGTAACAAACTTTAAAAAATTATTTTTTATTAAAATTTTTTGTTCAACAATATAGTGACGAATTACCGCTGATAAGAAAATCAGACGTTGTCATTGAAATACGCGGACAGAAATCGAAAACGAAAAAAAAAAGTCCGACGCTCTCTGTTCACGAAAAAAAATACCAAAGTTGATTAGCACGGGCGTGAATGTAAAAGCAAGACATAAAATATAAAAGTCGTACGTTGTTTCGATTTTTTTGGTCAGCTTATATGATATTCGTGGATACACAAATTAAAAGTATATTCCTTGTTGCATGAACACTATCAGCTAAAGATGGATGAACTATCCAAAGTCATATCTGAATTATTCAAATCCCAACAGATAGCACAGCAAGAACAACTGATAGCAATGCAAAAATATCAAGAACGTCAAGATGAAAGACAACAAAAATATCAAGAAAAACAAGATGAAAGACTTTTAGAAATTCAAAAGTTAACACTGGAGAAATTAAACAACTATCAGGCAAATGAGGGAAATTCTTTATATTCTAATAACACCATATTTAATTCGCTGGAAACTTTCAACTATGTGCCAGACGAAGAAAAAACGTTTGAAGCGTACTTTAAACGATATGAAGATATTTTCTACACAGACTGTGAAAACTGGTCGAATTCAAGAAAAGTCAGTCTATTACTAAGAAAGCTAGGTACAGCAGAACATAGCAAATTTGTAGATTTTATTCTACTGAGAAAAACAACTGAATTGGAATTCTCGGAAACAGTGAAATTGCTAAAAGAGCTGTTTGGAGCAAATATGTCGCTTTGGCATAAGCGATGGTTATGCATGAATGTCTCTAAATCCGACGATCAGGATTACTTAACATATGCATCTATAGTGAATAGATATTGTGACAATTTCAGATTGGCAGAGATTACGGTTGAAGAATTCAAGTGTTTAATTTTTGCTCAAGGACTGGTATCCAGTAAGAGTGCCGAAATAAGACGTAGAGTTTTGTCTAAACTCGAATCTGAACAAGGCCTTACCCTGCAAAAGTTAGCGGAAAAGTGTCAACGGGCCGTAAGTTTAAAAAAAGTGTCGCAAAAAATCGAAGAAGCTGGCAGTGCTTATATTAAAAAAATAAAAAAGCAGTCACATTATCCATCAGAGAAAAATTGGAGAATAAATTCAGCGTATTTTAATAATAGACAAGAAAATAAAAAGAACGAAAATAAAAAAAGTCCCACCATATAATTGCAGACGTTGTAACGAAAGACACTGGGAGGTAAATTGCCCATATAGAAATAAGAAATGTTTCGTGTGCCAAAAGAATGGTCACAAAGGATCGTGTTGTAAAACGAAAAAATTCAAGAGCCGAATTAGACAAACAAATTCGAATATCAAATCAGATAGAGATTTGAGGAAATATGTGACGACTGAAATATTCAAAAAGAATATCAAATCTCAACTCGATTCGGGGTCAGATTTAACAATAATGAACGATAAAACATGGAAAATTTTAAAAAGGCCTACAATAATGAAGTCAACGAAACTCGCTCGAACGGTAACTGGAAAGGAAATTAACTTCGAAGGCGAGGTTGTACTTCCAATGAAATTGAATGGGATCGTTAAAAAAATAAAAGTTTTCATTCTGAGAAATGGAGAAAAATTGTTGGGTACAGATTTTATTGAAACATTCGAATTGTGGGATAAACCGTTAAACTCATTCTGCAGAAAAGTAGAAAGTAATACGCAATCAAGACAGGACATTAAAGGGGAATTAAAGAAAAAATTGCCGGAAACTTTTACACCTGGTCTTGGAAGATGTAACAAGTTTGAAGCTAAATTTGAATTAAAAGAAAATACTATGCCTATATTTAAAAAGAAACGTAACGTGCCTTTCTCAAGTGTTGAGAGAGTAGTAGTACCAAAAAAAGTTGCAGAAAAGAATCCTACGGGACTTTCATATGGGTCACCCGGGGATTAATAGAACAAAAAGCTTAATGCGAAGCTTTGTATATTGGAAAGGAATGGATGTGGATATCGAAAACATGGTTCATCGATGTAAAGGGTGTGCGTTAGCAGCTAAGGCACCACCTATAGTACACAAACCATGGCCAAAGACGGATCATCCGTGGGAAAGATTACACATTGATTTCGCTGGTCCAGTAGAAGATTATTAATACTTAATAGTGGTAGATAGCTTTACAAAATGGCCGGAAGTACTACGCTGCAAAAAGCCTACGTCCAATACCACAACAACTTTTTTGCATGAACTATTTGCACGGTTCGGTGTGCCAGAGTGTATTGTGAGTGACAATGGTACACAATTCACTTCTGACGATTTTAAGGAATTTTGTGAGTTATATCAAATTAACCACATAAAGACGCCGCCGTATCATCCGAGATCCAATGGACTCGCAGAAAGATTTGTAGATACGTTAAAGCGCGCTCTGAAGAAAGCCTCAGGAGTTCCAACGGAAAAGGCGCTTCAGCAATTCCTACAAGTATACAGAATCACGCCAAACCAGAGAACACGATCAAACATGGCACCAGCAGAACTAATGTTCGCTAGGAAAGTTAAGTCAGTGTTTGACAAGCTTTTGCCAGGAAGAAATAGAATAAAGAACACTATGGATACAGCTAGAAAAAGATACACCCCCGGAGAGAAGGTGTTTTTTCAAGTGCTATAGAAACAACATTGAGTTCTGGGAGCGAGGCATAGTGGACAAGAGAATCGGTGACCTGATTTACATAATAAAAGGGCCAAAGAATACTCATAAAAGGCACCAGAACCAACTCAAAAAATGCTACGTGCTAGAGCATGAAGAGAGTATACCGGATGAGGAGGAAGATCCCATTGATGTAATGTATGATACTTTTCAAGTAGAACCTCCGCAGAGTGCTCATGAACCGAGAAGATCCGGTAGGAAACGAAAGTTCACGGACCCATTGGACGTGAATCCAAAACGAAAAAGATATTGAAAAAAAAACAGATATACATATGAACTATGCAAAGGGGATCTACAAAGAAATAACCATAATCATCATCCCATATAGAAGCCAGTTTGAAATCCAAAAGGATTCCAAGGCTTGGGAGGGGGGTGTTGTGTACAATCCACCTAATCTGCATAGGTTACTACCAACTATATAAAAAATGGTTGGTACCGGAAGACGAGGGGAAGGAATCACGAGATCCAACTAGAGACTCTGATCGACTGCGACTAGTCAACACATTCTCCAGGAACGTCTTCCCAGAAATATACAGAAATACTATATGTACTTATTGTGTACACTTTCTTGTTATAATACATTCATACATACATATATATACATACATATATACAATACACATATATACATACATAGATATGCATACAGTTTTGAATTGGACATAGTCCGACAATTTATTAAAGACATTTTTGATATGTTTAACGTTCTTTTTATAGATACAAGTATTTAAGTATTTAATATAAACAGAGCATTTGCTTAAATACCTGTATCTATAAAAATAACTTTAAACATATCAAATATATATATGCATGCATAGATATACATATATATATATACACATATATATATATGTATATATATACATACATGCATATATATATATATATATATATATATATATATATATATATATATATGTATGTATGTATGTATATATTTGTGTGTATATATTTTTGTGTGTGTTTGAAATCTACGCAGCAGGAAATGAAGACAGATAGGTATTGAGAGATAAGAACAGACAGACGTCCAATCAGGCAAATTGACTGGCGTCTAGTCATAACAAATAAAAAATGTACATCTTCAGCGAAAGAACTTTAACTTTTCTTAAAGGTCGAACGGATTAAATATTCCTTCCAATGTGTCCTTGCAACTTGTTTTTTTTTATGAACAGATTAAAATAATCTTTGAAAGATTAAAGAAGAAATGACATACAGACAATGTGTCCAGATCTTTTCATGTGATTGTCGCGCATTTAGAAAAAAAAAACGAAGGACGAATTTCGACCGATAAAAACAAAAACAAAATATAATATAAACCCTTAAAAAACTATGTCTGTCTTGAAATATGCAATTCAGATACAGTCTTTTATTGAATATATATATATATATATATATATATATATATATATATATATATATATATATATATAAAATCTCCGATAGACATATAACAGATTTTTGAAAGCGGACATATATAAGGAAATAAAAACTTTTATATAGATATAGTACATTGGGTTTATTATTATTATTTTATATTATATTATATATATATATATATATATATATATATATATATATATATATAAGTAAATTATTGACTTCAAAGTTTTTAATATTATATATGTATGCGTGTGTGTTTGTGTGTGTGCGCAGGTTAACATCTAAATTCTGCTTACAAGACAGTAAGTTAGGTAGATATTCTATATACACACACACGAACACACACACACACACACACACACACACACACACACATATATATATATATATATATATATATATATATATATATATATATACATATCTTAATCAATATCACCCCATGCAAGGCTCTAATATCATTAAAACATAAGGGCTTACAGGGTGTGGAAAAATTAGGAACAGAAACAATAATGATGAGCTGAAAGAGAAAAGAGTACTGAGGTGGACAATATATATCGATTGACATTGCATTTATATTTTCGAAGATTAACGTTGGCTGGAAAGTATGGAGCCGGAAGGGGATTCCACAAGCGATAAGTCGAAAAAGAAACTACTAGATTAGATTGTAATGTTACATAGAACCAGCTCAAATGTAAATTGATGCAATCTCGACGCCAGTCGAGCACTGCGCTTAAATAAAAAGACTTTAGGTAACATAGCGAAGAGCCCCTCCGAACAATTACCGTGAAAGTATTTAGAGAAAATTGATAGAGAGGCAACATTACGGCGGTGGGAAAATGACTGAAGCCTAGCTGCCAAATCAGGACCAATAAAAATGTTGATTCTCCTTTGGGTCTTATCAAGCCGTTTCAAGACAGGGGCACTGGACTATATCAATATTCTAAGTATGGGCTGTTGTTAGACTTATTGGTATTGTAAGATTCTGGAGTGAAAAATTGTCTCACCCGACACGGTGAACCGACGTTCTCATGAGCTTATATAGCAATGAATTCAATATCGTCTTTCTACACACGCACACGCACGCACGCGCGCGCACACACACACGCACGCGCGCGCACACACACACACACATATATATATATATATATATATATATATATATATATATATATATGTCAAATGATTCTGAGGAAGCTCAACGAATCACTTTCGGGAAGGTTAGCATCAGCCATGCTCAAGGAATGTTATACACACAAACACAGTCACAGACACACACAGATACACACAGACACACACATACAGACAGACACACACACACACACACATAATATTAAGGGTCAATATATATATATATATATATATATATATATATGTATGTATGTATGTATAGAAACCAGTTAGAGTTACATGTCCAGTACATATAATATAAAAGTCTCAAAAATTGATATTACATGGTTATAGTTCGTTACATTTGAATCGTAATCACGATCCAATTCATCAGACCTAAAAAATAAAAAAATATCGGAAAATATAACTGAATTGGATCTTCATTACGATTCCAATGTAATAAATTATAACCATGGAATATTAGTGTTTGAGCCTTATATATATATATATATATATATATATATATATATATATATATATATATATATATATATATATATATATATACCCAAGTTTAGGATTGGTATATACGGAGTGAAATCCAATAACCAACAATTAATATTCTTTAAAGAGTGCTCAATACAGAGTAGAGCAGATATAATCATTTATTTGAATATTACAACATAAATATGTTATAAAATCACGACAAAAGTAGCCATTTTGTTTCAACACTTCTTGTGTCTTGTCAAGTGATAATATAGAATATAGAAGCTATATAGATTCTATATTCTATATTATCACTTGACAAGACACAAGAAGTGTTGAAACAAAATGGCTACTTTTGTCGTGATTTTATAACATATTTATGTTGTAATATTCAAATAAATAATTATATATATATATATATATATATATATATATATATATAGGTAACTATACTCGTGTCGAAAATATATATATATATGTGTGTGTGTGTGTCTGAGAGAGAGAGAGAGAGAGAGAGTGAAAAATAGAGAGAGAGAAATAGTTGTAGGCCTTGTAATGAACCTAGTGAGTTAAGTTCAAATGGGAAGGCCAAAAATATGCTCCACATTTGTAGCCGGAATTAAAGAGCTGTGGTGGTCATTAAATGCGCAAGTCCAGAAAAGCCTGCAGTAACAGTTTGTTGCAGCCATTGTATGATCAGGTCCAGAAATGCGCGAAGTTGTAGGTGCTTTTGGCTGTTTCAAGTGCAGGAACGACAACCGGAAGTAGAAAGCTGTATGCGCAGGTCTGAGACGGCGGAAATAAAGTAAGGACACCAGATGCTAAGTGGGGTGTTGTAGCCGGAAGTAATCAAGGTCAATAATGATGGAAGTAAGAGTACATAGGATAGATCCCAACTACCGTCCAGTTGGCAGACAAATATAAATCGGCACTAGCTTAATGCATGTTATTTATTCATTGTGTCATACGGAAATTGTGACAGAAGGCCGAAAGAAAAATGGGGAGTGATTGATCTTCATTAGCTATCCTAGTCCTAGTTAATCAGACTCACGACTCATTCATTCATTACTATTTGCCACTTCGCAACAAGATCTCATCAATCACGTTTCAATCCTGCATATACCACAATACCGCATATTCACACGGGATCTACAAATCACCCCATCACAAAAAAAACTTTCATGAAGGACCAAATGTCCTTTTTTTTACTTTTTCTTTTACAAAAATAGATATACATTTCATGGATCATTAAATGATGGTGAGGGGATGAACTTAGAAAACTAACTAAAATGTAACATTAAGATTCAAGTAAAACAAAACCAATGTTACTGGGAAACCTAACTATTAATATCAATATATTATCAGATAAATAAGGGTAGCCGCTGTATTCTGCCAATAGACATGATCAAGAAGCACAATCACTAATGTAAATGAAAGAATAAAAATAAATGTTTGGATGCAGGTGGGTTCCCTTCCAAAATCGAACCCGTAGGCATCGACCGTGGTGATGGAAAGCGGCCGGATGGCATTACCATCGTCCCTTTTAAAATGGGTAAGTCGTTGATTTGGGATGCGACCTGTGTAGATACATTTTCGGCTGGTAATTTGATCAGGTCCGCGGTTTAGCCGGGGTCCGCCGCCCGAGAGGCAGAGGTAAAAAAAAAATAGCTAAATATTCTTCTCTTGCTGATAGATTTGTTTTTACTCCTGTGGCAGTGGAGATTTCAGGGGTTATTGGCCCTCGTTCGATGGCGTTCCTTCGGAGGATTGGTGCGATTGCTTCTTGATTAAGGAACGAGCGTCGCGAAACGCAGTGGCTCTTGCAGCGTGTCTCACTGGCGACGGTTCGAGGTAATGCTTTCTCCCTCATAGCGGCTGGCAGAGGATAGAAAAAATTGTTTATAGTTACGTTGTTCTGGAATTGTCATCATTGGTCGACTGAACTTGCTTTGTTTCCATGGCTTTTGTTTTGTTATTATTAATTACTTTGTTCAATAAATACGTTTGTTTTGTTATTCTTAGAACTAGACAGTGTTCTTGACGCTGTCAGTGCGGTGGGGCAAGCAATGTGTGACGTAAGCTAGGCATGACTTAAACGGGACATGACGTAACCTTAAGTGACATATGCGAGGTCGTACGTGTGTTGTTTCTGTTTGTTTTCTTTACTTTCTTTTATAGATATGCAAAGAATCGGATTCTTACTTTATAATCATTTTTTTATTTATTGATGGTTGTATTTGTTGTATGAGAATTGCTTCTAGGATCATAAGTCTGTTCTTACTATTCCATGTTGCTAGTGGTTTATTATTGGTTTTGAGTCCCTGTCTAATGTTACTAAGTTCCGTATGCTGTTTATTAACGTGTTGTCTGATTGCACTCCTGTCCGGTAGATGACAGGTGAGTCTCCGTGTGAGTGTGGTTGTGATTTATCCTATATAAAACGTTTTGTGTTTTTTATTAACACAAGAAAATTGTCAGAGAGGGAAGGTATATTCATACCCAACACTGGTCGTATATGTGGGGTTGGATATTTGGGATATATCATTTTTAATGACTAATTTGCTAATTTTGACATTTTCAGGGTAAATAATTTATCTGACGTTGTTCTGTAATTGTCATCAGTGGTCAACTGAAATTTGCTTTGTTTCAATAAATTCTCTTCTTTTTAGAAAATAAATGATTGTATGGGAAAAATCAAAGGTTGACCCAGCCGAGATGAAAAGAGCGGACAACAACAAATTGGTGAGGTTGGGAATGTCGACATGCGTCATAACAAAAGAGAATTGCGGGAACAGACTGGGTGCAACATGTATTCAGATTAACTAGGAAAAAATAATGGTGTGTAACTTAACCAAGAGAGGGTTCACAGGAAACTGCCCCGTTGTATCAACGGGACGTAAGAGAGAATATCAAGGCTAGCCCTGTTCACACAAACCAGTCTCTACGCAGTCATACATCCTTCGCTGAAATCTGTCGATGTCAAACGCTTTCTATCAGATCTAATCTTTATCTAAACTGATGCCCAAAGAAACCAACCAGATCCTGATGAGAATAACGTTCATATCGCAACATTGCCAATTTTCGCGACGTCCATATCACCATTCTTGACACGGCTAGCAACGTGAAAATCACTACCCGCTTCAACCCGGAGAACGGGAGCGACACACTGTCAGACGCATTCGCGAGATCGATGGACACGAGGCGATTGGTGGCTATACGAGCCACCATCTCGTCGACAATAGGACAATGGTAGATTGCGTGCGCAGCCGTTTCCTCTAAGCCAAGATGACACCGATGACAGTCGGGCAAATCCGAAGCTACGCCATTGAGCTAGAACGCTTCGAATCAATCGCCAGCTAAGCGAAAACTCAGTTGTAACTAAATACAGAACCCGTCCAAGCACCCTGGTCACATAGACCAGGTGCATGGATTTTTCCCCTCTCTCCTTCTCCTCCTCCTTCGGCGAAAAATATGACAAAGGTGTTGAATAACATCACTGGGCTTGCTACGTACTTAATATATAAAAGAAATAAATCTGAAGTTGCTATGAAGTATAAAAAGTGTTATAGAATGTTCAAAAGGAGTATTTAAGATTATGTTAAAAATAATCAAACAATTAAGAGAGTTACATAGAACTAATGCAACGAAGAAAAGCAATGGTCCCGAAGTAATAACTCGTCCGCCATGAATATGAACGTGAGTAGCAAAGGCTCTACTATAAGAGAAGTTTCATCTATGACAGTCCAGGGAACAGTAAAAAAAAAGTCTTTAAAATTAAATTGTACGTGAAACCTGTGAGGAAACTAGTGCCTACTGGACAGAAAGTTAGCAGGTTAG
>OZ038502.1:72778070-72785570 GCA_964036315.1 Acanthosepion esculentum | reverse complement strand
CATTTGAATAATTTAAAATTATAGACGTCAGGGAAACAGGTAGGAGGAAGGGAGTTCCACAGATGTGAAGGGCGAGATAAGAAGCTGTTGGAGTAGAAGTGTTTGTGGCTAGCTAAGTTTAATATTAAGACGGAAGAAGACCGTCCTCTTCTCCAACCCCAATTATTTGGCATTGTGCCATATTTCCTGTATTAATACGGAAATGTCACTCTTCTCTATGCTGCCTAGAGTTTTGGAAATAAGCGCAGTACTTGACTGGCATCGAGATCTCATCAATTTACAATTGAGCTGGCTAGATGTAGCCGTAAATTCTATACGAACTGTTTCTTCTCACGCACTTCTCGGTTGTGCAGTTCCCCTCCGGTCCCATGCTTTCCAAATAACATTAATCTGCAAACATTTAAATGCAATGCCAATCGGTTATCTACTATCCTTCTTATTAAATTGTTCTCTTTTCTCTTATGTTATTATTGCTTTTATTCTTAATTCTTCCACGCCCTGTAACGCCTTGTGTCTTAGTGACATTATTGACTTGCTTGGGGTGATTCCAATTAAAAAAATATATATAACGCGCTCTACATCAAATTTTAACCTAATTTGAGATTTGGTTCACCGGTTCCGCTTATCTTTCATCTCCTGTTGATAGAGAAAAATAGTTGTCAAATAAACCAGCGGATGTGTCCGAAATCGAAACCTTATCTCGTGGACACTGATAACAGTACAGCCCAAACTATTAAACGGATTCAACATTTAAAACACAAGATGCTTCTCAGTAGAAATCGATCGATATGATAAGCCTGTCAAAAATGAGAGAGGTCAAAAGAGGATACGATCAAGCAAAGGTCGCATCGTAAAAGACACTGATCGCATTTGTTGGCATTCGAGAATAAATATATCGATCAAATGGGATTACGATCAATCACAGCGTGGCTTTTAACTCTATAAACACGTGCTGCCAGGCAAGAAGAGTATAGAGCAAAAAAACGCCGCGTTGCTATGAAGCATTTTTAAGTCAAACATACAAATCTGTGGTTAAATGTTAAAGCTGGTTAATACTTGAAAGATGGCCAATGTAGAAGCTTAAATCATTTCGAATATCTACGTGGACTGAAATGATTTGCCCAGTCTTCAGTAGAAGAAGTCAATAATTGTGAAGCACCGGCAGATCAACGTCAAACATTTAACTGACGGACATAATAAGATTTTGTTTTTGAAATGCAACAAGTAAAGTTTACCTAGAAGATTGATTTATATATGTTTTCGAAGTACATTCTTTTGCGAATGCACCTCTTATGCTGTCATGAAATAATAGTAATTCATAACATGTGAAGTATGAAATTATACAGTACAAAATAAAAGAAGAGTCTACAGTTGCATAATTAACACATACCAGGCATTCTTTTCCTCTTTTTCTCTCTCTAATTCCTTCAATATATATATATATATGTATGTGTATATATATATATATATATATATATATATATATATATATATATATATATATATATATATATATATAATCATTTCACCCCAAGTAAGGCTGGAAGCCACTAGTACGCAAGGGCTTACAGAAGTTTTGGAGCGAGAGCAAATAGGAGTGATAGAGGAAAGCCTGACGAGAAGGATAGTGGAAAGATCAAGGCTAGGGGTTACAAAAGATTTGGAGCGAGAGCAGATAGGATTGAAAGAGGAAAGGATGTGGAGAAGGATAGTGGATAGATCAAGCAACTGGAGATGTCGATTGACATCTCCAGTTGCTTGATCTTAATCTGTTCGTACCGATCTGATTTATCTCAGATCTATTTATTCGAATTCTATTATTCTCTCTCTCTCTCTCTCTCTCTCTCTCTCTCTCTCTCTCTCTCTCTATATATATATATATATATATATATATATATATATATATATATATATATGTATATATATATTATGTATATAAAGTAAATAATACACACACGCACACATATATATATATATATAAAGTAAATAATAACGATAGTAAACACATTGACAAAACAATAATATCAGAATCTTCTACAAAAAACAAATGCACGTCAACTATAAGCAAGATGATTCTTTACTTAGAAATATCATAAAGAAATATACTACCCCAATTAATCCGAATAAAAAAAAATCAAATTAATTATCTACTACAAAAAAATTAAAACAGATAACGTTATCCTCAAAAATATCAACAAGGCAACAAAATCAAACTACAAAAGAACCGACATTATTTATGAGTTCAAATGCATCTTAAGGAAATGTGTTCCTGATCAAGCCAAACTGAAAAATTACACCGGTCACATTACTACATGCTTATCCAGACGAATTACGCACGCGCGCGCGCGCACACACACACACACAGACACATATATATATGTATGTGTATATATATATATATATATATATATATATATATATATATATATATATATATAGCATAATGAGAAGCCACGTATACTTTCTTGATATGTATATAATATGGATAAAACAACTGAAAAGTTGCAAATTAAAAGAAAAAAAAATTGAATGATTTTTGTGAAAGTATTTATTTATATGTTTATATATATATCTATATTTGATATTTCAGATCGCCTCGATCTTTCCTCAGAAATTAATTAAATAACTGTATTCAGAAGTTTGTTTACAAGTAGCATCCGTCGCGAGACGCGGACGTCACGTGATGTGGAATGCAACTGTGTTTGAATATTTCTGACGTAAATCTAACGATAATATTTTCGATGTTGTTTAAAAAGGTTTTTTAACTATATATAAAGAAATTTTTTAACTATTGAAATATTTATACAGATTTAAAATACCCAAGTCTTTGTTTAACCCTAGTTTATATGTGTCTAATTTTAAAATCCAGTATTTATCTTTTTTTTCTACGTGTGTATGTGGAACTAAATTCGGAATCTATCAATAAACATTTACAGTTGTCTAATGAGTGTATATATATATATATATATATATATATATATATATATATATATATATATAGAGAGAGAGAGAGAGAGAGAGAGAGAGAGAGAGACGAGGTTATTATTCACGTATTTTCTAATAGTAAAATTCAAATAGAGTCTGGTAGGTTTATGTCGGATGGACCTGTGGTTTGATAGGTGCATCGTAGATAGATAGATAAATAGGCAATTCCTATATATATTATATATATATTTTATATGCGCTGTACTTATTGGATGGATATATATATATGTATATATATATATATATATATATATATATATATATATATATATATATATATATATATATATATGTGTGTGTGTGTGTGTGTGTGTGTGTGTGTGTGTGTAGTAATCCGTTGATATAATCCACGCGAGTCCTATTAACCCAATATAAAAATAGAAATATGTTAGACCTGCCTCCCAAAAGAGCGGTCAATTATTATTTTCATTAAACAGAGCAAATTTTCTTTACGATTGGAATTAAGATACCTTTAGTAAATGACCATTTTCACGTAGGAATTTTAATCTTAAAATTCGCAGGATTAAACAGTTTGATATATATATATATATATATATATATATATATATATATATATATATATATATATATATATATATATATATAAATATATATATATATATATACGTTATCGCACATGAAATGGTGATATTAATAAAATAGTGCTCAGTGTATAATAAGTATATATTAATAAATAAAGCCATTATCGCTCACCGGCAGCACGACGCTGTGTTTCATGAGCAACGCAAACTTCAGATATTAGTAAAGAGTGACAGTCTGATAATTTAAATTTTAATAAAAAATATCTGCTTAACATAATGCTGGCGAAGTTCATATTTTATACGGCGATTACTTTTTTTTTTGTTTTTTTTTTCAAAGATATATGTTGCATTGAAGATAGACGACATTTATATTTTGCCTATATATTCTATAATTATATTATATTTATATCTAAACAAGGATTAATGGTATTTATTTAAAAATTATATTAAAATAGACAAAACTAAAGCTATATGAAAAAGATATTAATACATATATATATATATATATATATATATATATATATATATATATATATATATATATACACACATATGTAATTTAAATAAAAATAAAAACAGACCACTTTAAGGCTCCATGTAATACATTTTTTCACCACAGCCCTTTTAAAGTACCGCGGATCATCAGAATTTACTTCCAAAGTTTGAAACGAAAAATGAAAAAATGTAAATTATTAGCTCTGATTTACATTGAGCTCTCTGGATTTTATCCTCCTTGGGTCTACCCATACGGATTACCTAGTTTTTCGTAAACTATAAATAAATATATATATATATATCAGATAGAGTAAGTCTGCAAAAGGAAAAGATGAATAAACACAAAAAGAAAATTAATGTTAGCCGACCCGTTTCGTCCTCTGAGTGACCTAATCAAGGCAAATGCAATGGTTTTATTTGTAACAAGTATTTCTGTACAAAAGCAAAACGCTATTGTTTTTTTTACATATTTTAAAGTTTATAAGCGTGCGTAAAACTAAAATTTTTAAAAAAATCTAACATTTTAGCACTTTTTATATAAATACTTGTTACAAAATAAAAGCTTGTATTTCCCTTGATAAAGTATGTCAGAAGACGAAACGCGTCGGCTAAGATAAGTTTTTTCTTTATATATATATATATATATATATATATATATATAGATATATATATATATATATATATATATATATATATATATATATATATATATATGAATATATATATATATGAATATATATATATATATATATATATATATATGAATATAATGAGAACGAAAATAATATAAATTCTAACGTTCACAGCATTAATTCAAAAGAGGGCTCAATGTCAAGAGTAGCGCAATAATTATTCATTATAATTTTATATACGGACAAAAACAACTTTTTCACTACAAACATGCATTCGTTTTTAGATGCGGCTTCATTTCCACAGATGAGAACCAAGAAAGAATAACCACGCATCTTTGTAGTAAGTTGTTTTTGTCCGTATGCAAAAATCTTTATATATATATATATATATATATATATATATATATATAAATATACATATATATATATATATATACATATATATACACACACACACACACACACACACATATATATATATATATATATATATATATATATATATATACACTTTTGTCTTCTTAATCCCCGTTGTTTTATTGTTCTCTCTTTTTAATAAGCTTTTTCTTTTCCTTTTTGTCTTATTCTATCATCATCAGTAACCTTATGCGGCTTAGTGGCACATTGTCTTGCTTGGAAGGGAAATGATTAATATTATTGCTTAAATGTGTGTTACAGTAGAAACATCTTATTAGCAATGAACACATTATGTTTTTTATTATGTAGTGCATATTACATCTATTGGTCTGGGCATTCGAAGAATCTTAGTAAAGAAATGCGCCGAAATACACACGGTTTAATGAATACAAATGTGGCGTATATTACAAGTACAAAGATATGTACTTTTGACGTAATAAATCTGTCGGGTTAAAAAATACATCCATTAATCATTATATATATATATATATATATATATATATATATATATATATATATATATATATATATATATATATAGCATGCGTGTATGTATGTATGTATGTATGTATACTACGAAAAGTCAGACAATTATTTTAATGTTTTATTGTTATACGTTATTTATATAGACACATGTATTTAAGCAAATACTCTGTTTATAATAAACATATAAAACAATAAAATATATGAAAATAATTGTCGGATTTTGTTCATTTCGTAGTGTGTGAGGTTATTTTGTCTACGTCAAGATAGGCTTCGAGCAGATATGGACGTTCGAGGGAAAACACGGAAAATTGTAGTTTAAAAGCAGTAAAATCGACCTTGCCAACTAGACGCTCCTGAACTGGTATAGCACTTCAGACTATATGACGATTTCAAGTAGTATACATGTTCGATTCCTGTCACATATTTTCTATGAAAATTTTCTCGGACGTTCAAGCCGGTAAATGCTAATACTGTTTATTATAAACAGAGAATTTACTTAAATATTTGTGCCTATATAAATAACATATAACAATAACACACACACACACACAACAATTAATATATATATATATATATATATATATATATATATATATATATATATATATATATAATATATATATGGCAGGTTACTCTTCTTTCAGTCGAACAGTAGACAAATGAAAGGAGTGGGTTCTATAATACGACGTAATTTACGGCATGACAGGAACCAAAAGTAAAAACCCGTTTATATCAGTCGCCTTAACGGAGTTGGGGATAAGCAAAAAAAAAAAAAAAGAAAGCGGGGAGGCACATAGTTGAGCCCGTGCGAAATAGTATTTAATTTAACTTGGATTGGAATTGATTTGTATGTTATACGCTTTGACTAGCATGACGCTATTGATTTTAGCTGTTTGCTCTTTAAATTTCTTTTTAAATTTTATTTTTTGTATCTTTTGGCTTGGGATGGTAGTAATTCTTTCAGGAAAATCAATACAAAATAATTGAAATATAAATTTACACACACACACACACACAGAGAGACATACACACACACACAACACCCATATATATACATACATACATACATATATATATATATATATATATATATATATATATATATATATATATATATATATATATATATATATGTGTGTGTGTGTGTGTGTGTGTGTGTGTAAGCAAATATGTGGATATACATCCGAGAGTATGAGGAAAAATATGGAAAAGAAAAAAAAAATCCGAATATGCAAGTCATTTTGTTTTGAATATTCTTATGTCTATTGTCTTTTCATGTTGACTTCAATATTGTCTAATTTTAATTATGTTTTAATAACTATGTCCTGAAGAAGGTCTACTAGATCGAAACGTCTGACGTCGACATTGAAACAACATTAAAAACAGTAAACTTGCATATTTGGATTGTTTTTGTTTTTTCCATATTTTTCCTCTCATATATATATATATATATATATATATATATATATATATATATATATATATATATATATATATATATATATATATATATCTATAGTTAATGGTGAGTTTGGTAAACCGCGTGGATAATTTCAAGGAGGATATAATTCAGAGAGCTCAATGTAAAACAGAGGAAATATTAATTATTATTAAGAAACAGACAATTTTAAGATTTTATGATGATTATAATTAATTTCCTTAGGATCGAAATTCGATCAGATCGACCATTTTCATACAAATAAATGCGTTACAAATATAAAAAAATAATCATGTATTATTTGCCTGAAAATGGCCGATCTGAGGAATTAGAATCGAATTTCGATCCTAAGGAAATAAAATTATAAGCATCATGTAACAATAATGTTGTCTGATTCTTAATAATAATAATAATATATATATATCTATATATATATATATATATATATATATATATATATATATATATATATATATATATATATATATATATATGAGAATAATTC
>OZ038502.1:72748070-72775570 GCA_964036315.1 Acanthosepion esculentum | reverse complement strand
TGCATGTGTCTGTAGATTTGTATATATGCTTGTGTGTGTTTATATCTGTGTGTAGGCGAGTGCGCCTGTGTGTATGAATATATGTGTATTTAAATGTATGTTCGTGTATATGATACACACACATGCATATAAACATATGTGTGTGTGTGTGTGTGCGTGCGCACGTGTCTGTGTGTGTGTGTGTGTGTCTGTGTTGATGTTAGGAGTGAGAGCGAACCAGTGAGATCTTATGCGAGAGTTTGCGAACGTTTGCGAGAGTCTGTGTTGAATATTGCTCTTCTCGATCCACTTGTCCATATCTGAATAAATGGCTGAATATCCGACTATTTTTGTATTACTTTTTATTTTTTATATTATATTTTATTATATATATATATATATATATATATATATATATATATATATATATATATATATATATATATATATAAGTCTACGTCCATGTGTATGAATACATGTATATATGAACACCTTCGCTTCTGTGTGAATATTTATGGATCAATGGTGGAGTACTGTTGATTTATATACAAATAAACGTATTCCTGACTTAGTCAGGACATGTACACATACGGACACACATACACACCCATCTAAATACATATATATATATATATATTAGGAAATGAAATTATAAGTGGCAAATCTTTTTCGTGTGACGCGTTTCCTTCTGGGTCACTTCATTGAACCAAATTGAATTTTATGTTTGTATACCTACACATGCGCTGAAAGAGAAGGGTATGGTCAAATTGCAAACGTTTAAATTTAATTTCTTTTTACTATGTATTTTGGTACATATTCTAGTCAATTTCATTCCATTATGTTTTCTTTTTCTTTGCATTTTTTACCACTTTTCGTATTATGTATCCCAAATTCAATATCTGACCGGAAAGGGGAATTGTAAGAACATACGTAAATTTATTCTGGCTGATCTAGAGATTAAATCACTTTCTATATATTTTCCCCTCACTAAATTTATTTCTCTTCCATATTATTATTATTTTATTATCGTCATGATATTCCGACTCATTACGGTGAGTAATTAATGCATTTCGTCTGTTGTCTTTTAAAAATTCCTTTTTGTGTTTTTTATCTTTTTTAATTAAATTCCTCAACTTTTTCCTATGCATTCGGTATGGCATTTTAGTTACAGGTGACTCATTTTTACCTTCATGTTATAGCTTACTATGTGTGAAAAAAAAAAAAAATTATTTTAGACGTAGATTTAACAAATTTCATGTTAAGCTTAGATGAACTATTTTCAATTATATTTGTGATAGACGGAAGAATAAATATTTTGATTCGTTGTATTTGACAGAATGCTTCAATCTTCATATATATATATATATATATATATATATATATATATATATATATATATATATATATATATATTGTGTGTATTTAGGCAGCATTTTTTCATTAATACATGTCTCATTAAATAATATAGATAAGCGTTGTCTATATATTTTATGTAAGTTTTTTTCATATAGTCTGATAATCTTAATAACATTATCATTAAATAATGAAAGAAAATCACAATATTGATACATACTTTTTTTTATTTAATCCAATCTGAGCTTTCGGCTTACATAAGCCATTATCAAAGATGACAATTACACAATATATTTATGCAATACACGAACAAGAAATTGATGATAGTATTATTTGTTTACATAGATGATTTCCAAGCAACGATAAACACGTGCATATAAAACGCTGACACTACATTTGAATGATAACTCTAACATTTTTAGACATTTAAAACAACATGCCTGGCTGCATACACAATTCCGGAAAATCCTCGTCGAAAACACAACTATACTTAAACATGAAAACAATAAACAAAAACTAAAAATTCTTGAAGCTATATACATAAAACAGTTGAAACCTAACCTGAACAAAATAAACTATGAAATCTCCAAAAATATCCTTAAATGCCTATAATTAGTAACAGAAGTCATTGGTTCATACCAACGGCTTTCCATACTCAATACTCATCGGATTCACTCTCGCGTGGTCATGTGTGACGTCATGAGCTGTCGTGCGATTTTCGCTTTCAGCGTTTTATATGCACGTGTTTATCGTTGCTTGGAAATCATCCATGTAAACAAATAATACTATCATCAATTTCTTGTTCGTGCATTGCATAAATATATTGTGTAATTGTCATCTTTGATAATGTCTTATGTAAGTCGAAAGCTCAGATTGGATTAAATAAAAAAAAGTATGTATCAATATTGTGATTTTCTTTCATTATTTAATGATAATGTTATTAAGATTATCAGACTATATGAAAAAAAACTTACATAAAATATATAGACAACGCTTATCTATATTATTTAATGAGACATGTATTAATATATATATATATATATATATATATATATATATATATATATATATATATATATATATATATATATATATATATATATATATATTGTGAAATGGACAAAGTCCGACAATTATTTAAAGACACTTTTATGTTTAGCAGTATTTTATAGATAAAAGTATTTACAAGTTAAGGCACGCCAGGTAATATGACGGTTCCGTATAGAATACAGGTTCGAATCCTGTCGGAGGACGAATATTTTCTATGAAAATTTCTCGGACATTCAGGGCGGTAAATGTTATTATAAACAGAGTATTTACTTAAATACTTTTATCTATAAAAAGAATGTTAAACATAAAATATCTTTAAATATTTAAATATATATATATATATATATATATATATATATATATATATATATATATATATATATATATATATATATATATATATATATATACCTACGTTTGATGTGCGGCTTAAGGTTCACTGACTACGCAAATCGTCGGGCAAAAGATATCTTTTGCCCGAAGAGTTGGGTAACCAACGAAACCAAAACGTTGGTTAATTTTCAATACGTTCCCCTATTTACAGGCGTACGCTTGTGTATATTTTCCACCAATCCTATTGCCACACCGAGAAGAACAAGCTGATACATTGTCAACGTGGCCTACTATACACCGATTGTCTTTGATTAAGACATCCAAAAAATGTTACCTCTACAGTAAGGCTATTGGAGTTTTTCTGTACCCTGGTATACTAGTGAGCCAGCCAAAATGTGCAGACTCATTTTATAGTTCACCAATGGCAGATTTAACCAATCAGAAAGCTCAAAATATTCAATAGGACGTGTATAAAGGCGGCCATGTTTTTTCCGGAATATTCACTGGCATCCTTTGATATCGAAGACTGAAGAATTACGGAACAGCTGCCGGTGGTATTGCCGATATAGTCAGATTCAGTAGATTACAGCATAGTCTATGAATATAGAATGCAGCGTACGTACGTAATCTGTTCAATCAAACATAGAATCCAGCGCAGTATATAATCTGTTCAATAAAGCAACGTTAAAGATTAACATTCACGAGTCAGATACTCTACTGAATCTGACTATATCGCCAATACCACCAGCAGCTGTTCCGTAATTCTTCAGTCTTCGATATCAAAGGCTGGCAGTGAATATTACTACATTCCTATTTAATTGAACAATATTTTAAACCCTCCACAGTTGACCCATGACTGTACACAAGAATATTTAATAATGAAATATTAGTAATTCTGATTATTTGGGTCGACGATATGTTAATTGCTTCAAAATGTGAAGCTGCTCTATTAATGAAAAATTCCTTAAATATAAGGTTTAAAATGACCGACTTGGGTCGACTATCATGGTTTCTTGGTATACAGTTTGAATTTAAGGACAACACTATTATATTGAATCAATCTAGATATATCAACAAACTTATTAAAATTCAGCATTCAAAATTGAAAAACACGAACTACTCCATGTGAAATGGATTTAAACACAATTATGAATAATGAAGATGGTATAGCGGCGTGTGAGAAAGAATACAGAATATTGATTGGAAGTCTTATTTACGTCATGACATCAACAAGGCCAGACATCTGCTATACGGTTACTAAGTTGTCTCAAAACTTAAATAAACCGAGGACTGTGCATTTAACAAGAGCTAAGCAAGTATTACGTTATTTAAAGGGAACTAAGAATCAATGCCTAGTATTTCGAAAATCAAAGAAACCACTACAATTGGAAGGATTTTCTGAAGCTGATTATATCACAGGCTATTGCTTTACATTGGCAAAAGATAATCTAATAATTGGCTGAAAATCTAAGAAACAGGGAATGATTTCACTTTCAACATGTGAGGCGGAATATGTTGCATTGTCGCAAGCAACAGAGGAGGCTATTTTTCTTAAATTACTAATAAAAATAATTACAACACTGATAATAAGTGAGCCTATAAGTATTTACTGTAACAATCAGGCCAGTATAGCCTTGTCTAAAAATCCAATAATACATCAAAGATCAAAGCAAATTGATATTAAATATCAATTTGTTAGGGATCAGGTCCAAAAGAAAACAGTACAAATTGAATATGTTCAATCGGAAAATAACGTGTCGGATTTGTTTACAAAGCCAATTACAAACTTGAAATTAGGGGCTTTCATTCCTGTCATATTTGCTACTGACCTATAAGGTCCTTATTAGTCCTGGGTAGGACGTGAAACTACATCCATTAGTTATTGTCTTAAGAGACGTAAGTTTTTGGTGTGAATGTGAGTCCTTAGTTTCGGGGTATAAACGTAAATTCCTACTTTTAGCCCAATCCTCCTCTGAATGACTCTCAGAATCACTCTGACCCGGAGTGATAGTGCCTGTTTTAATAGGTCACAGCTATGGGTAAAATGACTTTTTCCGCTTTCTTGTTGTGATCACAACCCAAATTTATAATATTGTTATTAATGTTTATTAACCTGAAATACTTAACAGTGGACAAAATGATAAATCTAATTTTTGTGGATATTAATTTAAAAAAAAAAATAATTACAAAACCAAAAGATATATTTTATGAATACTAAAGTATTTTTCCATATGAATATTGACAGTAATTTTTCAATCTTCGATATCAGAGGTTGGCAGTGAATATTCGGAGAGAAAGAAAAGGCCGCCTTTATACACGTTGTATTGAATATTTTGAGCTTTCTGATTGGTTAAGACATCCATTGATGAAGTATAAAATGAGTCAGCTCATTTTGGCTGGCTAACTAGTAGACCAGGGTACCCAAAAACTCAACCCCTCCCCCATTTTGGGTACATTATGGAATCAATATTCATATGGAACAAATACTTTAGTATTCATAAAATATATCTTTTTATTATTATAAATATGTTATAAAATCAGTACAAAAATAGCCATTTCGTTTCGACACATCCAGTGTCTTATCAAGTGATGATGTTGAATGTAGAATAAATTTTATAAAATATTTATGTTATAATATTTAAATAAATGATTATATCTGCTCTACTCTGTATTGAGCACTCTTTAAAGAATAATAATTGTTGGTTATTGGAATTTACTCAGTATATACCAATTCCACACTTGGATATATATATATATATATATATATATATATATATATATATATATATTCAAATAAAATAGTCACTAAAAGAGTAAATCAATAAAGTTAATGTAATTAATGTCGAACAGATTAAGAAAGCATTAACTTATTGACCACTCGCTGGACAACACGATCCTTGTTTTCATCAATTGTACAATAGATTAGATGTTGGATCCATATTGTTCTAAAGTACTTTCGGTGAAAACATTCACCACCCTCCAGATGTTATTTTTTCTTAATTTCAGACAATTTCTGATAAAATATATTACAATAATTGAAGTTGTGAATAAATAATTTGCTACAATATTCAATAATATATTTTAATACAAATTTATTCGACAAGTATCACATTCAATTTCGTCTTGGAATTGTTACCACTATTTATATCCCGTGACTTGACCTATACAGTTGGGTGTTCAGTAAGCGACTACTGTAGTAGAGAACGAAAACCCGGGGAGTTGAATTAAAGGAAGATAACTGGGTGAATGAAATAAAGGGTTCTCTTTGATGAAGGCCGGAGCGTAAGAAGACGCTCAGCCCTTCGAATTTCGAAATGAACCCGGTTCTAGTTCCACGTTGTTGGAGTTTTTCTGTGCCTTATGCACTAGTGAATTACAAAACAAAAAATTTGTGTACTGATTTTATAACATATTTATTATTTAAATATTATAACATAAATATTTTATAAAATTTATTCTACATTCAACATCATCACTTGATAAGACACTGGATGTGTCGAAACGAAATGGCTATTTTTGTACTGATTTTATAACATATTTATGTTATAATATTTAAATAAATGATTATATATATATATATATATATATATATATATATATATATATATATATATATATATTTCTGTTGAGTCTAGTTACAAATACACTCTAATATGCAGCAGATTAATTTTGACCTCAAATAAATACTAAGCACCTATCTATTATTTAGAAATATTTGGCTATTGATTCAAGTTACCAATAGACTCATTAATATTAATCGATAGTCAAGTAATAATGTATCATATGAAACCTATAAACTGAGTCAATGACTAATTATATACATAAATATAAAACGGATGAATATTAACTAGTGGACACTAGTATGAAACGGAAATTATTTGCCTATAATCCCAAGTCTTAATTGCTGGTGTTTCCAGGTCCATCCTGGCCCGCGGTAGCAGTACCTGTTAGGGTACCAGCTATAGGGAAATAGTCAATTTCCAAACTGGGGTCAAACACTATGACAGTGTAAAAATAGATTTTAATAACATCAATACATTTTTGTAAAAAAATATTACCAGTAATGAATTTTTGAAGAAATTATTAGCGGCAATATATATTTGAAGGGATAAAATATTTGCAGTAATACATTTTTGGAAAAAAAATACCAGCAATAAAAATTTTGTCGGCATTAAATGACCCATTATTAGGTTGATATGCCGTAAAACGAAACAAACTAAACCAAACAATTCATTTTCTATCCAGTAAGAAGACACATTCTTGGCCTACACCCTTTTTCGATTTTTCTGTACCTACTCAATTCAATTTCTATCTGGTTGCAGTTGGTTTTTTCTCTCAGTTTAAGTTCTGGATTATTCTAACCTCCTTTCTTTCAGATACACACGCGGATATCTTATGACCGCAAACATGTGCTGTTGTTAGAAAGACATTTTTTAAGAGTATAAAATTTTTCATTTCTTTTACGAAGTGAAACAAAAAAGAATCTTGCAAGATTTCATGTGATCCGAATTAACGATAGACAATATTTGTTTGAATGAATTATTCTGCATTTACATAAAGCAAAAGTAAATAAAACAATTTTTGTTTTAACGCATGTGTGCTACGGATATGAATCAAACCAGAAGAAAGAAAAAGGCGATAATTTTTTTAATATAAAAATGTATTTTTTTCGTGTATTTACAACTAATTTTTTCTTAGCGCGTACGGGTATTAAAATACTTTATGTCCTTCTTTGTAGTTGTTTTTTTTAATATGAAAAGAAATGTAGTTTATTCGCGTGTATGTCTGAGAAAAAGAGGGAAAAGAGAAATTTTGGATGAAAGTGTAAGTGTCACGTAGCTTGGTAAGGACGATGGGTGAATGATTAAGAGAATCGCGTTGGAGTCGTGCGCGTCGTATGTGGCCGCATATTGCTGCTTCTATTACCTTAATGGTCTAGTCTAGAACTTCGCTGATATACCGGTGAAAATTGTCCAAATCGTGTAACAGCATAACTGTCAATCCCACAAACTGTGTAATATCTACAAAACTCTAAACTGAGTTTCTTTTTTCCAGATTCTCTGATAAGACGTTTAGCCTTCTTGACATCATTTGTCGTAAAAATCACTAAAGCACCCTTTCAGTTATTCAGCTAGAAAAAGAACAGGGGGAAATCTTTTTCTGTCAGTCCCACTCTCTTCCCAACTGAGCAATGGTGGGAGGAAAAAGATCATTCAGGCCTTCAGTAATGGTACCAACATTCATAATCTGTGTTCAATCATGAGCCATCAAGAGAACGGTGAATAAGTTTAAAAAAAGGGAGAACAGTACAAAGGAAAATTGGATCAGGAGGTTACAACAGAAAGATGGATCATCAGTTTAACTTAGAGATAAATACATTCTTATTTTTCAAAGTAGAGTCCAATGGTTTTATAAAAAGAGTGAACTGTAGAGATGAAACCTGGATCAGAAAGTCACAAAAGGAGGAGGCATTTTTATTTCATTTTAGAGCTAAAGGCATAAATTAGAAAATATCCAACTCAATTCATAAAACGCTTGGTACGTGAAAGAGGGCTTTCAGCTATGTCAATCAAAAGGGCAGCGAAAAAAAACTTTAAAATGAAATCGTACGTGAGTCCTATCGAGCACATTTTTACTCCAGGAACGAAAGTTAGAAAGTTATAAAAGGAAAAGATCATCTACAATCAGTTGCAAAATGATCCTGGAATATATATATATATATATATATATATATATATATATATATATATATATATATATATATATATATATATATATATATTTCTGTGTGTGTGAACTTTATATCAATATTTCATCAGCTTCCGATACTTAGATATGATTAATTTATGATGAACATGTCATTTTCGTTTACGATCGATTTCATTACGATTCTTTTATTAAGTTCGGGAAGTAATTATACATTCTTATTACTTAGAGTCCAATAGGGTTATAAAACCTCGATGAATTCCAGTATGATATATTTAACAATTTATAAGATACAACCTATCAAAGCTTAATCTAACAACTGTACAATTTTGATTTTATACGATTTGGACTGTTTTGCTGCTACACTCGTTATATATATATATATATATATATATATATATATATATATATATATATATATATATATATATATATATACATATATATATATATATGGTGACCCCAAAAAACGGGAACATTTTAACAATCCAATAAAACCAAGATGGAAGAAAAATATTTAATTCATAGTAATTGAAACATGCCATTTAAGAAACAATGATGCGGTTTTCATTTGTTAAAAATTACATCTCGCAGTGTTGCCACTTGCTCATGTCTGACAATACGCACTTTAAAAATTCCCGTTTTTGGGGGTGACCTTGTATATATATATATATATATATATATATATATATATATATATATATATATATATATATATATATATATTAAAATTTGTTCCTGGGTGTCATTGGCCCGCTTTCACTATATTGCCTTTTCTTACACCACCACCCATACATACATACATACATACATACATACATACATATATATATATATATATATATATATATATATATATATATATATATATATATATATATATATATATGCATGTCTGTTTGTGTGTATTGATGTTTTATTTCTCATCTATATAAACAAACAGACCCCTTACGCTCGTATGCACTCAAATCACTTGGGCCAATATTTTCAATCTGACGTCGATGTACATGTTACTCGGTATTTTCACACCAAATTTCCCGGCAGGAATATATATACTAAAAAGCAAGCAACATCCTTCGCTTTCCAGAAAATGCCATTGAAATAAAGTATATGCCTTGCTTAAGTTGGTCAACACTCCCATAATCGTTACCTTCAGTTCACCTTTGGTGTTACAAGGAGCTTTGTTGGTCTTGTGCTTAATTCCAACCCACGCATAATAATCAAAGGAGTTGCAGCCTAGAGAGTTAGGCGGCCAGATATAAGGGGTGATATGGTCCCGGAAATTGTCTGATAATCATGACTGGCTTCTCCCGCTTGTGTGGCATGGTGCAGAGACCTTTTGCCAGACATCGCGTCTTCCAGCAACCTCTGTCTTGACCCAGAGCACATCTACCTCCTTCAGGCTCTTGAGATGTATGCCTCCTTGTTAGTCTGAGGCAAATTCGGGTGCTCTTTGTTTTTCAAGTTGCTGTACCTTCCTAATCACCATTAAACTCATCCCACTCTTTACGAATACATTGCACTGTCCTTAGATCGACACCCAAACAACCTGAAATGTGTGTATTGGTGTTTCCTGCACAAATGTCAAACAGTACCGTATGCAGTTTCCAAATTTCTGGCAGAATGAATTGCGTCATGTCGCTCTTTTTCCCACAAACAATTACCCAAATAACCCTACTATACTGTGAATTTGACAAAAATAAACACCACACGATATATATATATATATATATATATATATATATATATATATATATATATATATATATATATTTAAAGACATTTATAATATGTTTAACGTTCTTTTTATAAAAAGAACGTTAAACATATTATAAATGTCTTTAAATAAATTGTCGGACTATGTCCAATTCAAATATATATATATATATATATATATATATATATATATATATATATATATATATATATATATATAGGTAACTATATTCGTGTCGAAAAACCTTCGAATTCTTGATTTAACAATAGCCAAATCAATCACGAAAGGAAAAAAAGGTTTTAAAAAAGAAAGAGCCAGGAACATGAAAGTCCGTCGAAAATAATCGCACAGATACAGGTTCAAGGCCCAAAGAAAAAAAAACGATACGAGTAAACAACTAACTAAAGAGCTCGATACAAACGTAGAGCAAACCTAGTCAAACCTAATGAGCCAGACAAACCTACCAAGGTTTCACTTATGCAGATCGTCAGGGTATATATATATATATATATATATATATATATATATATATATATATTTGTGTATTTTGTTAGATATAAATGTTGTGTATTTTCAGGTAGAAGTAATGCGTGTTTAAGTCAATATAATTCTTGGTTTTGAATGAAGTTCCAATCAAAGCATTTCCCCTCCTTTCAATAATGGTGCACTCAACTTTTTCCTAAGGATTTTGTGGACATCAGCAATCATTTATTGTCAATATTCCATGCGTTATTAGCTGTGCATTCTTCAATAATTTCACAGCATTCAGACTGGGCTTCTCGGTAAAGAGTAACGAAGTGCAGTGCAACGTTTCTTTAAAACAACGCTTCGTTAAAATAACATATTTGTTATTTTGCTTAATAACTTTTCAGATTCCTGAAGACATTGTCGTTAAAACTAAAGAAAGTGTTTCCATCTAAATGTGTACATTGTTGCTTTATAAATCCGTTTCGTAATGATTTTAAGATAATTATTTTAGCTCGTAGTTATAAAATTAAACCAGTATTTTTCGAGGAATATTGGAATTCATAGATGTTTTAGGAAGCCGGTAGCATTGATATCTTCTACAGATTAGTGAGGTCAATGAAAATCCTATATATGTAGGCTTACGCCAAAACAAGTTTAAGTAGGTCAGACAACTGTATTTGCGGTGTTAATTTAAGCAATTAATGTGTTTTTTCTTTGTTTTAACAGCATATCAACATCTATATGGTATTTAATTTAATGTAATTTTATTTTATTATTTACTGAGATAATAATGTTTTTAATGATAAAAATATTACTCATTAACCCATATCTTGGGGGAGACGAGATAGATTCAAGCCTTTCACACAGATATTTGCGCATAAGTAAATAAAATGAACCAAACTGGAATCAATGCTCGGCTCTCCGATTAAAAATTCCGAGCAGTTATCTTTTACACCACCCGCACATCCAAGCTTACAGCAGCGGTTATGCCTAAACCGGACATTCATCTAGGTACTGGCTCGACATTGCTTACTTTGTTTATCGTACGGGAACCGGCGTTTCAACGTGATATGGCAGTAAGCCGTAAACTGTTATTTCAAGCCGATTAAATAGCTATATAGGCGCCATAGGGAGCATCTGTTCCTTGCTAATATCTCTCGACTATTCAGGCCAGTAGAGAAAAATAAATAAATATACAGTGAAATATATAAAGGGAGCGTCTAGTGAATTATGCGTAACAGAAGAAATCTGGGCATAACATGACTCACAACACTATTTACATTATTCAGACTATTGTCCTCATCTTTGTCGCCATATTTATTACAACGCTGCGGCCGTCGTACGCTCCGGCCTTCTTCAGGTGATTGGAATGTAAACCTGAACCCTTTATTTCGCTCAGTCGGGTAGACTGATCTAATTCCACGTCTCATGTCTAATGGATGTCAGTTATCAGTTATCTCCTGCTTAATTCCCCTCTCCAAGTTCTCCACCGCCTTAACCAGGTATTGAACTCACACTCTTTGGGTCCTGTCACTGGATCTAACTAACGCCTTTATCCGCTGTGCCATGTGTCCTTGAGAAATATAGACAGATACATGACTCTCAAGTTTGGGTAAATTGGTGGCGGGAGGGTTGATAGACGGATGGTAATGAGTGAAGCGTTGTTTAGAATAAAGAGATTTTGGAAGGTGCGGAGAGTCATGATCGCTCAATTCCTGCATTGTTCTCTAGTTGCTGTCATGGTAGGTAAATTAATTGCATACGGTCCGAAGTTGTATTTTACATTGAAGTTCTTTTGTTTTCCGTCTTGTTAATATCTTAACCAATTGGAAATTACACGTCTGATAACCTATCTCAGAGGGCAAGTGACGCATGCGTTGTGTGCGTTGACGTGGGTACAAAATTGCATGCGAGTATTTTCGTACTGCGTAAAATAGCTGAACAGGATGAACTGAGGTTTGATTAGATCTGAAGGCATCGAATCGTTTCATAAATGTGTAACAGTCACCTAGTATCTGTGCGCGTATCTGTGCGGATGAGAGAAAGAGAGAAGACACCGAAAGATGAAAAAAAAATGATACAGAGAAAGAGAGAGAAACAACGAGAGACACAAAAAAAGAAAGATACTGGCTCGACATTGCTTACTTTGTTTATCGTACGGGAACCGGCGTTTGAACGTGATATGGCAGTAAGCCTTAAACTGTTATTTCAAGCCGATTAAATAGCTATACAGGCGCCGTAGGGCGCATCTTTTCCTTGCTAATATTTCTCGACTATTCAGGCCGGTAGACAAAAATAAATAAATATACCCTGAAATATATAAAGGGAGCGTCTAGTGAAATATGCCTAACAGAATGAATCTGGACGTAACATGACTCACAACACAATTTACAGTATTCGGACTGTTGTCCTCAGCTTTGTCACCATATTTATTACAACGATGCGGCCGTCGTACGCCCCGGCCATATTCAGCTGGTTGCAATGTCGATCTGAACCCTTTATTTCACTCATTCGGGTAGACTGATCTAGTTCCACGTGCCATGTCCAATGGATGTCAGTTATCAGTTATCTCCGGTTAATTCCGCTCTCCAAGTTCTGGATATTGAACTCACACTCTTTTCTTATTTACTTAGATAATAATGTTTTTAATGCCAAAAATCTTACTCATCAACCCATACCTTTGGGAAGACGAGATAGATTCAAGCCTTTCACACATATTTTTTCGCATAAGTAAATAAAATGAACCAAATTGGAATCAATGCTCGGGACTCCGATTAAAAATTCCGAGTAATTATCTTTTACACTACCCGCACATCCAAGCTTACAGCACCGGTTATGCCTAAACCGGTCATCCATCTATGTACTGGCTCGACATTGCTTACTTTGTTTATCGTACGGGAACCGGCGTTTGAACGTGATATGGCAGTAAGCCGTAAACTGTTATTTCAAGCCGATTAAATAGCTATACAGGCGCCGTAGGGCGCATCTGTTCCTTGCTAATATGTCTCGACTATTCAGGCCGGTAGACAAAAATAAATAAATATACCCTGAAATATATAAAGGGAGCGTCTAGTGAAATATGCGTAACAGAAGGAATCTGGGCATAAC
Source organism: Acanthosepion esculentum (assembly GCA_964036315.1). Lineage (NCBI taxonomy): Eukaryota > Metazoa > Mollusca > Cephalopoda > Sepiida > Sepiidae > Acanthosepion > Acanthosepion esculentum. The sequence goes on along the minus strand of OZ038502.1, from coordinate 72,761,856 downwards.
ATGACTCACACCACTATTTACAGTATTCGGACTCTTTTCCTCATCTGTGTCGCCATATTTATTACAAAGCTCCGGCCGAGAGAGAGAGAGAGAGAGAGAGAGAGAGAGAGAGAGAGAGAGAGAGAGAGAGAGAAACGGTGTTGGGGGGGAATACAACGGGTAGATAGAGAAAGATTCAGAGCGAAAATAAAGAGAGACACAAAATTAAAGATATCTAGAGAGAGATAGTACGTAAACAAAGACAGACGGAGAAAGTAATATACAAAGAGAGAGAGAGATAGAGAGAGCGAATACAACGAGAGAAATACACAAATCAAATATGTGTGTGTGTGTGTGTGTGTGTGTGTGTGTGTGTGTGTGTGTGTGTGTGTGTGTGTGTGTTGTAACCTAGAAAGTGTTACTGAATGAGGAATGAGCAAAACGGAGGTTGTAACGGAAATGGTAATCTTTATAACATCAACAAAATAAATACTCGCCAGCGGCGTGAAGTAGGTAAACTACTGCTAGTGGTGGACTACTTAGCATGTTACCCCCACTTACAAGAGTGTCTAACGTATCTATGAGCATTGGCACATACCCATTAGTGTTCATAGGCACGGTATATAACAATATATATATATATATATATATATATATATATATATATATATATATATATATATATATATATATATATATATATATATATTAAATGTAGCCGGCTTTTCTACTCCAACAGCTTCTTAACTTGCACCTCCTGTCAGTGGAACTGCCTTACTATCACTTACTTCATGATTGCTATAATCTTCAAATATTCATGTGTAATGTGAATCGACATCTTCTGATGCTTTGACCTTGATCTATGTCCTTCTCTTTTTCCTTTTCCTTAAATACTTCTCTTTACTCTTACTCTCACTCTCTGTAATCCCTTACGTGCTAGTGGCACTCCCTTGCTTGGGGTGATTTGCTTAAAAAAACAAAAACAAAAAAATATATATATTTAAAAAATATTATGCAAATTGACCTGCTTGCATTTTTATTATGCTTCCTATTAAGCTATCAGCATTTTTTTTTGTTTGGGCCATTGTTTTTTTATTTTCGTTCTCTTTTTTTATTTCCGTCTATTTTTTATCTTCTTTTTTCCTTGACTTACTTTCATTTATTTATTTCACTTTCTTTCTTTCTTTTGGTTTCTTTATTTTATTTATTTTCTTCATTTTCTTTCTTACTTTCTTTTTCATTAGCTTTCCTTCTTTTGTTTCTTATTCTTTTTTTCTTTCTTTCATTCGCATTATTGTTTCCCCTTCTCTTTCTTTCGTTTGTTTCTTTTTTGTTCCAATTTCATTCTTTCTTTTTCTTTTGTTTGATTTTTTAATTCTTATTTTCTTTCGTTTTTTTAACTCTTTCGTTTTATATCTTGCCCTTGTTTTTATCGGTTTTTCACTTTCTTTCTTTTTTGATGTATTTTGATTTATTCTTTTTTTTTCATTCATTCATTCATTCTTTCTTTCTTTCTTTCTGTCTTCGTACGTTCATTTCTAATAAGGTTTTTATTTATTTATTTGTTTACTCCCCAAAATCTAGCCATTATCTTTCTGTCTCTAACTCATTTTCTAAAAGTTCCCTTTTTCCTTCATGATGGAGGACTGACCTATTTTTCATTAACTGTAATTATTTTAATTTTTACTTCACCCCTTCGTTAAACTCTTTCCCTTTTCTTCTTTTAACTCCAATCTTCCATTATTTTATTTTATTTTTTAGCTGACGTCTTAGTTTAGATTTGTTTTATTGTTTTTGATGGGTTATCAACCTTTTGCAGGTTTTTTAATGCCAGAAAATATACTTTTAGATTGTAATAATTTTTTTATAGAGAATAATGATATGCTCATACCAGTCATTTTAATTAACCCAAAGTTGGGTGGGGAGGCGGATTCATACATTTCGCAAAGATAATTGCGTCCAAGTGAATATAACGAACCCAATTTCAAATCGGTTTTTCCGATTGCCAATTCCGAGTGGTTATATATTAAACCACCGGCACGTCCAAGCTTATAACATCTGGTATTCTGATGTGGTCTCCCATGTAGTTACTGACCAAGCTTGCCGTTACTTAACGTCGGTGATCGATCGGTAACCGGTGTTTCAGCGTGACATGGCGAAAAGCCAGGTGACGCCTTTGTTCATCGTTTTCTTTTTTTAATCTTTTCTTATAGTTTGTTTCTTTCTAGTTTTCTAGGTAGTTATTTCTTTCTTGATGTTTACTTGATTTAGATTTTTTATTACATTATTCATTTCTTCTTTCAGTCAACAGGTTCATTCTTGGCTGTTTTTCAATCATCGATAATGAAGAGTGATTTGATCGTGCGGAGGTAGAAACGGGGATCTTAGCTACATAGGTTTTAAATAATCGGAGCAAAAGAATGAACTGGTCAGAAGTTTTTACAAAACAAAAAAGTATTGGACAACCTGTAAGCGTTTAATTTTAAATTTTTGAAGGTCAAAGATATTTGGAAAGGAAGAAGCCGGAAGAGAGTACCACAAGCGAGAAGAGCTATAGAAGAATCACTCAGCATAGGATTTACTGTTAGATCTACCCAGTTCAACTGTAAAATTATATAACTTTGCTACCAATCTATTAGTGGACTTAAATGACTAGGCTTGTCGCTTTTTTCAGTCATCGTACGAGAACCGGTGTTTCAAAGTGACATGACCGCTCATCGTTTATTTTTATTCTTATTTTTTGTTTTTTTCGAGGTAGTTATTTCTTTCTTTGTGTTCAGTTGACTGAGATTTCATTTCTTCCTTCGGCCCACTTATTCATTCTTGCTTACTATTTAATTATTTCAAACCAAGCAAGGCAATAAAGTCACTAAAGCGCAAAGGGTTAATAAATAAGAGAAAATGTGAGAAGAAAGCACTATTAAAGAGAGAGAATAATCAAAGAAGATGAATTAATAAGACATCGAATTTACATTTTTGAAGATCAAAGTTAATTTGGCAGCAAGTAGTTGGAAAAAAACTTCTACAAGTGCAGGAGAAGAAAGTCACATCATAGAACTTACGGTTTCATCTACCCAGTTCAACTGTAAATTGATACGGCTCCGCTACCAATCTATTAGGGCGCTTAAATTCATTAAGCCTGGGTGCCATAGAGGAATTTTCCTAAAAACTATTATTTAAAAAAAAACATCACTCCACTCAAGGCAATAAATTCACAAAAACTCAATGGGTTACTGAATGTGAAAGAATATCAGAAATAAAACGTTATCAAGGAGAGAGAACGATAACAAATTAAGCAGACAAGGATTAAGAAGAAAGAAGATAACGATTGACATGCATTTAAATGTTTTAATATCAAATTTGATTGGAAAGTAAAAGACCAGAAAGAGTTCCACAAAAGAAGTGCGTGAGAAGAAACTCTTGGCATAGAACTAGCAATTTCAGCTGTAAAATGATCACACCTATCTGTCAATCTAGTCCTACGCTTAAAGCAATAAAATCTAGGAAATATAGAGGAAATTTATTTAAAAAACAATTATATTAAATTATTTATAGAAAAGGCACAGGGAAGCTACGTTACGGAGGAATGTGACTGTAGACAAGATGCCAGCTCAGAACCAATATGTTTTATGAATAACTAAATAGTAAGTAATAGTTTAGCAGACTATTATTTTCTCAAGGATTGTATTTCTGCTCTAATTCCTTATTTTGACCTTTGAGATCAGATACAGGAAAACAAAGTAAATCGATTTTGATTAGCTAAGATAGCATGAGAATAAAAGATAGACGAGTTTTCTTCCCTTTGTTGATGTCTTTCATCTCCGGACCCCAAAACATTTCACTATCCTGTCGATAGAGAGAAGATACATTGTATTAAGAGCTCCCCAGAACGATAATACTCAATTTGGTGCCGGGACCAGGATCTCCCGGCATGGGTGGAAGCAAAATGAGGGTTACAAAACAAAGTGGAAAATTTCGGAGATTTTCGGACTGAGAAATAAAAAAAAACCTAATATGAAAAAAAAAAGAGAAAATGTTATCTAGACATAAAGACAGAATAAACTTAGTGAAATTCCGATGACATTACATATTATGCTGCAGACACACGCACACATCTTCAAGAAACCAAAATAGGAACTAATGATGAAAAAAATAAGAGAGAGAAAAAAGAATGAAACAGTAAACGAGCAGGGTTGGATTTAGACAATGAGAAAATGACGAATATGGAAGGAAAGAAGGAAAGGACAATGAACACCCATATTCAGGCACACAATTTGGTGCGACAATGTCAATTTTGATGAAACATTTTGATGAAAGACTGATCTGGTTTGGTTTTGTCTTTTTACAAAAATTTAGAACCACGTGCGGAAATCTATTGTTGATTTTGATTGACAAGTTTTAATATTTTTATGTGCATCCAAATGTTGTATGTCTGGCAGCCTGTTCTTTTTTATTATTTTGATTGTAGAGAAATCTGGCTGCGAAATTTTTGCTTTTAAAGAAAAATTTCTGGAGAATGAAATTTCACCAGTAAATAAATTTTCCTGATGTTGATCGTTGAGAAAGTTCGGTAATGTGCAACGTGGAGTCCTGAATTCGCGTACGTAACCTAATGGAAAATTGTTTTGAAAAAGAAAGACTGATGACATTTCATAATGGGGCCTTTCCCATCTGATTTCTGTGAACTGTTAATGAGTTGAAATTTCTATGAGTATGATTTTGCGTGCTGTCAAATGTTTTAAGCTTAGAATTATTTTGTTAATTGTAATTAATTGACAATTATTGTATTCTTTTCATTTTTGCAAAAGAGTGTGGATTTTTTTTTAATTTTAACAGCCCTGTGTGTGTTCTTTTCCTTTCATTGGTTGAATGATTAAGTTATTTGGTGAATTTTGTGAGTTAATCTTTACGGAAAAATTAGTTTAATTAATTATTTATGGGAATAAATAGTCTGGGCCTGCATAGTTTCGGGTTTCCGAATGTATTTCGGTCTTGATGATGGGAGCGGGGAAATTATCACACCTGGCGATGTAGATATGGAAACAATGGGGTGGGAGTAGAGGTTGCTTTGAGCTATAAATATTCAGTATTTAGTGAATATAACCCCGAGAGAGGAAGAGCCCTGACAACCAAAAGAAATTGGTCAGGTGGCTTGTGATATGCCAGGTTGCGGTAGCCACTAAGGGAGGAAAACCACTGAAACTCGAATAGAGCCAGTAACGAATTAGTTAAGAGATGCTGAGCGGGTGTCGCTGTTTTCACCATGGGGCAGACAAGGGCAGAAGGAATTCAAATGATGCGACTTCAGTTTTGACACGCAGTCGCAGATAGTTAGCAATAGTAATTATAGAATATTAATGGTGATAAATTTGTCAAAATCTGTTCAAGTAAATCTGGTAATATACAAAGAAAAAAGTAATTAATTGATTGTGGTTGAATAAATATGGCGATAATGTATCGTGTGTGCTCTGTCACTGTGAGTAGGAAATAATTATGGATCATAGTATAAACTGTGAAATTTAGGTGGTAAGATCGTGGCTCAGTTATGGAACTGATTAACACTATAGACCGCATGCATTGTGTAATTTTTGGACCAGAATTTTTTCCTGGGAATTGAATGTAAATTTCGTGTAGTCCCAAGTGAAGTGGCAAGGATTTTTTTCTACCCAGTAATATTGGATTCCAGAGGTGGAACTTTCTGACACTAGTAGGGTGTACATAGCAGAGGATAATGTTCACTATTGGATTGACTTGTATGCAAACTAACAGTTGAAGTGTTGGCCATGGACAAGAATAGAAAAAGGATTGTCCGATTTCTGTTTTTTTGTTTTTTCTTTGTTTGTATTTTTTTTTTAAAAAAAACGTGTTTCTGAAGAGTGAAATAAAAACTGGTCAGAATTTTGTTATGTTTAATTCTTTTTCAGGACATGTACTTGTGCATGTAGGAGTGATCATGTAGACGAAGCCGGATTAAGAGCAAATGTAAGGAGCATGCCTTTCAGGAACGAAAGAGTAGAGATGATTTTACATTAATATGGTTGAAATAAAATTCATAAATGATTTTTTTAATTATTGGATAATGAATGTTAAATTGTAGTTTAACAAAGTATTATTATTTAGAGAAGCGTGTTCTGCTCTGAATTCTTCAGATTGATCTTTGAGGACAAAATACAAGGCAAAACAAAAGAAGTCGACTATAAGTGACTGGACGAGTGTGGGAATGATTAGATAGAGGAAGTTTTTTCTTAAGCGTCGTACACTGTAGACGTGCTCATTTTGGGACTACAACGTCTCCCCAGGAATGTATGCGTCGACGTGTTCAATGAACTACTCAAGTTTAAAATAATTCTCTTTATTGAAGTTCTCTTTTTATCTCCGAACAAAACCAATTGGCGATCACCGGCGAGAAATTAAAGAAAAGAGAGAGAAGATACATTATATTAAATTGGTGCAGTGACCAAGAGATTCCCAGAATGAGGGGGCTATACAACATGAATGCATAGCAGCAGAACTGGACCAGACGTTGCAATAATATTCGAAGCATTGACGAATAGCAGCTTTATAAATATGCATGGCGAGAAAAAATGACTACTTCATTTTTGCTTCTTTTTTTTTTAGTAATCTTTTCTTTTTTTGTTATGAAAATATATTGGTTTATTTTGTATATCTTTGTACAATCATTTTTCGTCATCTTTCTCCTTTTGCCTCTGTTTTTTTTTTTAAATCTTTTTTCTTTCAGGATGTCCAGTCATTTGGCTGCCATTTTTCTTACTTATTGATTTAATCTGTATTAATTTCTTGGATTAACTCCTATTTGTCGTTCTCTTCTTTCCTTCTTCTTTATTGGTGCTGTCGTTGGTTTTCTCCATCAGCTATCGTTATATTTGTTGCCGACAGAGTTTCAATCACTGTGAATTTACTTTGTCGTTCATTTTTTTTTTCAGATATTATTTATTCTCTTCCAATTTCATTTATTTATTCACGTTTCTTCTTCAGTATCGAAGAAACATTTTTCTTTCGTTCCAAGACTTCCTTACAGTTCTCATTTATTTCTAGTCCAGCAACAATTCCGTTTTTTTTTAAAAGTGTTCTTACTATCTTTATTTTTAATCGAATTTACCCTAAACAAGACAGTAAAGCCACTAAGTACAAGGGATTACGAAATAAGAGATAACAGAAATATTACCCAGCAGTGAGATCGATAAAAGCGTAATCAGGAAGACAGTTGTTTAATGATTGGTATTGCATTTACACTTTTAAGATCAAAGTTAGCTGAAGTTCTAGCAGCGAGAAGTTTGAGAAAATTAACTTTTAGCATAGAAATTGCGATTACATCTAGCCAATTAAAATGTAAATTTATGAGAGCGAGTTGTTAATCTAATACTGTGCTTATATTCATAATGTTTAAGTACCATAGCGAAGAACTCATCCGAACAATTACCAAGAAAATATGTATAGAATAGACTGGACTCTTCCGCTTAGGTTGTAGCCATCCTCGAAAAAGAATAATACTGAAATGAAAACAGCAACCCTTGCGAAAGACATACTGTGCAGCTTAAGAATGGATCGTGGCGTTCACAATGTCGACGGCCATTTCCTTTTTTATTTTTCATTTATTTATTTAATGTTTTTACATTTCCTTAGCTCACATCTTCTTCTTCTTCTTCTTCTTCTTCTTCTTCTTCTTCTGTTTCTTCTTCTTCTTCTTCTTCTTCTTCTTCTTCTTCTTCTTCTTCTCTCTCTTCTGTTTCTGTTTCTTTTCTGTTTTTTCTTGCGTTTCTTCTTTTTTTCTTTCTTTTTCTTCTGTTTTTTTTTACATTTTATTTTTCTTCTGTTTCTTCTTCTTCTTCTTCTTCTTCTTCTTCTTCTTCCTCTTCTTCTTCATCTTCTTCTTCTTTGTCTTCTCTCTCTTCTGTTTCTGTTTCTTTTCTGTTTTTTCTTGCGTTTCTTCTTTTTTTCTTTTTTTTCTTCTGTTTTTTTTTACATTTTATTTTTCTTCTGTTTCTTCTTCGTTTTCTGATTATTATTCTTTATCTGTTGCTTCTTCTTGCAGCTTATGCCATCCATTTACATTGCTTTTGTTCCTTACCGTTCGGTTGTCTTTTAATTTCATTCATTTTCTTCCTTCCATTTCAGTTCCTCTATAATTTTCTTAATCTTTTCATTCATCCGACAATATACCCTCTGCTTCAATATGAAACATACCAGTTATTTTAATGCAAACCTTAGATTTAATGCTCATTTGTATCGCCTCCAATAAGCATTACTTCTTCAAGTCCTTATTAATGTTATTTGCAATCTTCTTATTTATTTGTCTTATTTATTTACTTTCTTCCGTTCATACACGTTTTTTTTTCTCTTTCACTTCTGACGTTTTATTTTGATTATTTTCTTATTTATTGATGTCGAATATACTTGTAGGCATTCTTGTTACGGTTTTATTTTTTTCCATATTTTTTTATGTTTCCTTCATTCTCTTTTTTTCTTTCCTCATTATTTCCTAGTGATGTTTTGTATTTAGTCTTCTTTATTTGCTTATTCATTCTCACTTTACTTAAAATAATCTTTTTATTAAAAAAAAAATAATGCGTTCATTTTCTTTCTTTCCTTTTTCTTCCTATGTTTTTTTCTTTTCCTTGCTTGCTTTTTTCATTTTTATTCCTCCTGTTCTTTCGCTTTCTTTATCTGCCTATTTTTATTTCATTTGCTAGTTTTACTTTTCTTTCTTTCTTTCTTACCTTCTTTCTTTCCTTCTTTCTTTCTTTCTTTCTTTCTTTCTTTTGCGTTCTTTCTTATGGTTGTTTTTTACTTTCTTTATTTCAATCTTTTTGTTGATTTTTTCGTTTCTTTCTTTTACTATTCTTTCTTTCTTTTTTCTTTCTTTATTTCTTTTTTGTCTTTGATTATTTTCGTTTCTTTTTTTAATTTTCTTTGTTTCTTTCTTTGTGTTTTTTACTTGCATTTTTCTTCCTTTATTTCCTTCTTTTTTGTTGATTTTTTCGTATCTTTTTTTTACTTTTCATTCTTTCTTTTGCGTTTTTTCTTTTGCTTCCTTTTTCTTCCTTTTTTTCCTTCTTTATTGTTGATTTTTTCGTTTCTTTCATTTGTTTCCCTTTTGTCTTTTTGATTTACTTCTTTCTTCCTTTCTTTTACATTCTTTTTTTTTTTTTTTTCTTCTAATCTTTAAAAACTTTCTTTCGTTGGTTTTTCTTTCTTTCTTTCATTCTTTCTTTCATTCTATTTTATTTCTTTCTTATTAAATTCTTTCCTTTCTTTCGCATTCTATCTTTCTTTCTTTGGTTCTTTTTTCTCTTGCGTGTATTCTTTTTTTCATTTCTTTCCTTTTTTGCTGCATATGTTTTGCTTCATTTTTACATTTATTTTCTTTGCTATTTTTTCTCTTGCTTTTTCGTTTTTCATTTTCTTTTAGTTTTCTTTCTTTTTTCTTTTATTTCTTTCGATCTCAGTAAACTTTCTATATATGTCTTTTGCACATTTTAAATACATTTCTATTTCCTTGTCTCGTCTAGCGTTCTTCATTCTGTCCGTATCGTCCTTCAAAATTTCCTTCTTTCCTTTCGTATGCCAACTCATTCGATCATCCGTCATATCCTGCAACTTACTTCTTCTTCGCTCTCAATCTTTCATTCGTTACTCAGTATTTTTTCGTTAAATATCATTCATTCACTATTTGGAGATTCTTCTTTATTCCTTCTATTGCTTCAATCGGTCGACTATTTAGCACCAGTTTGAAATTCAAAGAAAAATTTCTTTGCTTCAATTTTTCCATTCTTATTCTTCTTTTTCAATTTTTCGATAACCATTACTTCTTTCACTTACCTTTTATTAATCGACGATTTCTTCAGAAGATTTCTCTCTCTCACCCACACATAATCACACACACACACACACACACACACACACACACACACACACACACACACACACACACATATATATATATATATATATATTGATTTTCGTTTTAGCTTCAGTTATCTTACCTTTTAGAAGACGGTTCTTTTTAACCCTGTTTTTTTTTCCATTCCTTCATTTATTGAAAACTTTTTCCTCCCCCTTCAAACTGGCCCTTACAAAAGATAAAACGAACTTCGTTCGCAATATCATGGGCCAGCCAAGCAAAGAACGCCGAAAACCAATCAGAAGCTAATCTAACGTTCGTGTTGCGGGCAATCACGTGTCGCTTACGATGTTGAGCACAACAAATAAATGAACTGGGCTGCGGTCATCAGTAATAATCATGTAAGGACATAAGCGACCTAATCAAGAAAGGCTAAATAAACAAGATGAAAAAGAAAAAAAAAAGAATGATTTAACATGAACGCTCATATTCCCGATTGCGCACTGTGCTGTTTGGGTGGGGCGGTGTGTTGGCAAGAAAAAGAAATCGTCAAATGAAAGCCTGAAGCAATTCCTCAGAAGAAAGAAACGATAAAGCACAGGAAAACGAAATACATGTCCACTTGTGTTTCGCTTAGCAATTGTACCTAATAGAAAGAAGAATAGGGTTCATATGTTTTTTAATACACACTTCACCCAATACAACGCCCAAGAACAAGTCAATGTAGAGGTTCGTTGTTAAAATGGTTATGAAGTATAAAAAATAGGATATGAAAGAAATTTCATTTATTGCTCAATATTATAGAAATAGAGCATTGAACATATTGATTTTATATATAAAAATGATTTTATTACAATTATATATATATATATATATATATATATATATATATATATCGGAAGTGCGAGTTTGTAAACAGTGACTATTACTGCTAATAATGCAAGACTCTACGGGAAAGCGAATCGAGTTCTCTCAGTTCCTGTGAGTTAATCTAAAATAAATACGTTTAAATTCACCTTCATCCCTGCGCAAGCGGCTTGGGGGTAGAATATCCGACTGACGCCAATTCAGCCGGGTATCGAACCGAGCTACATTCAAACGGACGTCTAGCCGCACTGATGAGTTGCGATGCAGAGAAACAGTCTGTCTGTGGATGAATATATATATATATATATATATTCTGTCTGTGGATGAATATATATATATATATATATATATATATATATATATATATATATATATATATATATATATATATATATATGTATGTATATATATATATATATATATATATATATATATATATATATATTCATCCACAGATATATATATATATATATATATATATATATATATATATATATATATATATATTCATCCACAGACAGACTGTTTCGCTGCATCACAAATCTTATTGCTCACTATTATAGAAATAGAGCATTGAACATATTAATTTTATATATAAAAAGTATTTATGACAATTATATATATATATATATATAATTTATATATAGGAAGTGTGAGTTTGTAAACAGTAACTATTACTGCTACTAATGTAAGACTCTACGGGAAAGCAAATCGAGTTATATATATATATATATATATATATATATATATATATATGACTATATATATATATATATATATATATATATATATATATATATATATATATATATATATATATATATATATGACTATATATATATATATATAGATAGATAGATGGATAGATAGATGGATAGATAAATAGATATCCCCTGACGAGTGGAGGGAATTATTGCTGGAGAGTACGTCTACGAAACTCTAAAATCGGTATGCTAAATGTATTATGTGACAAACTTTAATCCTTTCTATTTATCTCAATGTATTATGTACATTATATCTGTAAAAGGACAATATGAATAAAGACAATCCGGTCGCATCTTTTAGGTTAAAACTAAGGGCTTCCAAATGAGTATCCGATGGTTCAAATTACTGGTTTTCGTCCAATCACCAAAGTAAAGTAATGTTGAGCCTGGTTAAAAACTAGATGGGTTATCGCTCAGGAATACATAAATATTATTTGTACTGTCGCCAATAATTATAAGAAATTAATTTTAACAATTATAATTATCATTAATGCGATTCAAACTTTCTAAACCAATGAGAATCAACCGTCAACACGTCTCTTCTACCATACACAAACACGTGATATACTCGCTATCGGACGGGTCGTCAACACGAGAGTTGACCAAAATTTCGGCTCTTTTACATTTCACCGATAACATTTGTCTCTTCTTAGCACTCATAACAGAAATCCGAGGTAAAAAAGATCTCTTATTTTCTCTTCAGCTAAATTATCTGGACATGCATTATATCACGACATGCATTATATCAAAAGAAAATATACAAGAAAAATTATATTCAACTTACGCAGTATTGCTGTCTGTCGTGTCTCTGACACGGCATAAGAGCCATTGTCAACCGGATAATAAATAATACTTGTTTTGTCGTTTTCACGTCTTGCTGTTTCTCATTTTCTACGAGTATTTCTGTATGTATAAATGTTAAGATGTTTATAATCATTTACCCAGAATTAAAACTCGCCTACATGCTATTCTAAGGAAGATTTAAGGATTTCTGGTCATCAGTTCTAAGTAAGAGGGAAACCAATTTTGCCTCGGTAAATCAGCGTCGTTGACTTTGTTTTGTGAAATAGCCTTGACATTTTGAACCCAAAGAACCCTGTCCAAATAATCAAACATGGTCATGTTTCAAACGCTGCTATGCGAATATATCTAAGACAGTGGGAATAGTAAGATTGTTAAAATGAAATGTTTCTTATTTTCTGTAACTATTTCTGTGCGTATAAATCTTATGGAGGTTTATATTTATATACTCACAGATATAATTCTCCTAAAAGAAAAAGATTGTAGTGATTGGGAAAAGCATCCTGCTAGCAATCTGTAGCACAAAACCGCATTCCTTGAAAAGAGGCTGGCCATTAGGAACTTACTTCTTATTAATGGAATACGAAGGGAATGAGGATGATTCATACTTGTGTATGTGGCATGGCGGGCCCCAACTGCAAAGGTCAAGGCTGGTTTGACCAAGGAATATCGCTCGTCAGAACACATTCCATGGATAGTGATTTTCCAAGCGTAGCTTGGATGTGGCACAAGGCCGAAAGTAAGGGGCAACCAGTGAGGATCGAACTCACTACTCAGTCGTAATTTTTCTAGCGAGACAAGCTTGCTAACCATTACACCACCTCGAGGTGCACAAACACATTCCATGGATATACCAGGTTCTGGGACAGTTGCGGATTTCTGGTCATCAACTCTAATTAAGACGAAAACTATTTTAGCCTCGGTAAAACAGTGTCGCTGACTTTGTGAAATAGGCTTGACATTTTCAACCCAAAGAACCATCTCCAAATAATCAAACAGGCTGATGTTGTGCACGCTGATATGGAAATATATCTCAGCCACTGGGAATAATAAGTTTGTTAAGAGGAAATGTATGATGAAGAAAGAACAGTCATGTTTCTTATTATCTATAAGTATTTCTATACACATAAATGTTAGGGGGTATAATTATTTACCCAGGGTTAAACCGCACCTACATCCCATTTTAAGAAAGATTTAAGAATTTCTGTTCATCAGTTTTAAGTAAGAGAATAAATAATTTAGGCTTGGTAAAACAGCGTTTCGTTAAATAGTCTTGAAACTTTAAACCCAAATAAATCCTTCAAATAATCAAACAGGGTGATAATGTCCGATGCTATCGGAATGTATGTTAGCCAGGGGAATAGTCTTAAGATGTCTCGCTGTTTCTCATTATCTCCGAGTATTTCTGTATGTATAAATGTTAAAGTGTTTATAATTATTTACCCAAAATTAAAACTCCTTTACATGCTTTTTTAAAGGAGATTTAAGGATTTCTGGTCATCAATTCTAAGTA
>OZ038502.1:72670570-72743070 GCA_964036315.1 Acanthosepion esculentum | reverse complement strand
CGCACACACACAGAATCAACCACGATCACACACATTGTCCTATATATATATATATACGTATTATAATAAAGAGAATGAACAGAAAATATCTAATCCGATGTTCTTATTAATATTTTTGTTTTTACAAAACAGTGCTCAATGCAAATCTGCAGAGCATAAATATTATGAATTTACTTATTTAAAAATATGGTTTCATCGCTACACAGGAATTACCATGTTTCAAAATGTTGTGTAGGATCCACCTAATCTGCATAGGTGACTATCAACTATATAAATAATGGTTGGTACCGGAAGACGAGGAAGAGGGAATCACGAGATCCAACTAGAGACTCTGATCGACTGCGACTAGTCAACACATTCTCCAGGAACGTCTTCCCAGAAATATACAGAAATACTATATGTACTTATTGTGTACACTTTCTTGTTATAATACATTCTTGTTCTAAGTACATTTTGTGTTGCATTATTATTCCATGCAATAGGCGAGATTCAACATTGAGTCAAGACTCAACACAAAAACATAAGCTAAAAAATTAAAATTCAATTATATAATTAAATTAAATTAAAGTCCCTAGTTCTGTTACATTTTCTCTCGAATTTTGGAATAACTTATTTTGAAATTTACTTAGCTTTATAAGCACATACATTCAAAATAGTAGTTTCTATGGATATGGGGAAAACCAATCATTTCAACAAGGGGCGGTAGGGTATTCTTTTTCACGGACAACTATTGTATCAACGTATGAGTTACTTTCGACCAGAGGTTAAGTCAAGGTAAGGTAGGGGTGCCTTTTTCAAACCAATGATGACATCCGTTCAACGCATGTCGTCTGGTGTGACCAGACGACATGCGTTGAATGGTAGTTATTCCTAAATTCGCTTGAACAAGAAACATAACTAGGGACATTAATTTAATTTAATTCTATAATTGAATTTGAAAATTTAGCCTCTGTTTTTGAAAGATGGTAATTCCTGTGTAGCGATGGAACAATATTTTTAAATAAATAAATTTATACTATATATATATATATATATATATATATATATATATATATATATATATATATATATATATATATATATATACACATATACACGAGGGTCATTCAATAAACAAGGTGAACTTTTCGGTATAAGGACTTCTAATACAGATAGAAGCTTACTCTTTTTTATTTTTTTGTTTTACTTCTTTTTCACATAGATTTAATTTCTTTTGCAGATTAAAAAAAAACTTTGAGAGTTTGGGCGATTAACAAAAATGGCCGACAAGAAGCAGTCTCCAGGATTGAACAGCGGTCAGTTATCAAGTTTTTGGATGCTGAATGGTGCAAACCAGTTGAAATTCATAGGAGAATGTCAACTGTGCATAGTGCCACATGTTTCAGCCAAAAAAATGTCTACAAGTGGGCTAAATTGTTTAAAGAAGGACGGAGCAGTGTTGAGGATGAAGACAGGCCTGGGAGGCCTACAGAAGTGTGGTCTCCTGAGGTGATCGAATCAGTCAATGTCCTCATTCAGTCTGACAGAAGGTTCAGTGGATGACATTGCAAGGACTTTTAACTTAGCTGCAGCGGTCATCAGTCAGAGGGAATCATCTTGCATCATGATAATGCAAGGCTTCACACAGCAGCCCAAACGGGGCAGACCATCAACTAGCTGGGCTGGGAACTGCTCCCTCATCTCCCTTACAGCCCAGACCTTGCCCCTTCAGACTTTCACCTGTTTGGTCCCTTGAAAGCGTTCACGTGAGGCACGAAGTTTAAAAGTGCCGATGAAGTCAAAAATGTTGTGAGCGACTGGCTGAGAGAATAGAAATGAAAAAGCAGAGCCAGAATACTGGAATGTTATGATTTTTGTTAGTTCTCATTGGTCAGACACGTGTCACGTGTATAAATAGATAATAGATAAATATATATGAGGGACATTAACGATGTTAACGTGTGTGATAGTGTAAGAGTACAGAAACGTTTTTGTGTGCATGTAGGACGGTAATAAAATAATTATAAAATAATTGTGTATGTGAGGGAAGTCTACAGATGTCACCTACGAATTTTGTCGCTAAAATGTAGCGATATGTTGCAAAATAATTTTGCAAAATAAATAGGGATAACCCCAACATAAAGAAATGCAATCCAACTTTAGAAATCTTATAGAAAAACCAAATAATACCACTCCTAATAATTATAAAAGATAACTCGAAAATCTTTTTACCTACTCAAATGTAATATTATCCCCTATCGCTATCTTCCCTCCCATACTTCTCAAACTTAGGACACTTATAGGTTGACGTACCTAAACTTTGACCGATGTTTATCATCGAAAAAATGTCCACACACCATTCAACATTAACTACGCGGTCCAGCCAACCACAAACTGCTGTCAACAACCCCTATTGTTTCACTTAGATACTTTATGTATATTTTGTAAGTACATTTTTCTTCTCCAAAAATGGAAAATAGGAAGTGACGTTTTACATCTGGGCTTACCTACAAACAGGATCGTTCATAACCATTTCCGACCCTCACCCGTAGATGTGCAGTTAAAATGCACTGAAACCAAGTTGCATCTTTGTTGTGAGTAAAATGGTTCTGTCTATATGATAAAATTATAATAAATAAATAATATATATATATATATATATATATATATATATATATATATATATATATATATATATATATATTATCAGCCTAATCTACTATTTGTATGAATGATTTATTTTAATATAAATTGAAATGCACCACATATTTGATTTAAAAGAACTGACTCGACGTGCAAATTTCCGGGATAACAACTGAGACATTACTCTATTTATTGAATAATTTATTTCATACCACATTGACTGATAAACTCCTACAACAAAAAATTGTCATATTAGTAAAAAACGCAGTCTCTTACATTTTCAAAAAATTCAACCTTACCGTTGTGACTGCACGCCCCCAAATCCGTTACTACCTGAATTTTACCAAAAATAAAATAATTTCCATGCCTGAAGATGACTGAATGTACAGTCGAAAGTACTTGCGCATTAAAGAAAGACCTTATAGAGCTTATAATTTTAAAAACAAGGATCATAACATTCATCGAGTGATTTGTCGGTTAATTCACCTTTAAAATTTTGTTAGCGAAGGGATTTCGCCATTTTATATCATTAACTTTACTAATATACTTTTTGTATGAATGATTCATTGTTATATATATATATATATATATATATATATATATATATATATATATATATATATATATATATATATGCCAATTGCGTGAGTTAGACAGATAGATAGTTACGGTATGATCAGGTCAAAATCACTGGCAAAAATGTGCTTATTTCCGCATTTTCAACATTTTGCAAAAAGACCAGGATGATTGATCGATCGATCGATAGATAGATAGATAGATAGTTCAATGAATGAAATTACGCAAAAAATGAAAATAACGCACGCATCGCATTTTATCAGATATATCTACTAAAATTAGACAAAAATATCTTGAAATACTAAGATTAAATTTATTCTATATAATCGCTATTGACTTTAACCGCGGCCTCCATATGACCTCGGAATCTCCTGCAACTCTTCTGGACTGTCTCCTTTACGAAGTTGGTGAATGCTGTCATAATCCTAGCTTTCAGTTAATCTTTGGTGTTCCAAGGAGTTTTTTCGTCCCTCGCTCAACTTCGCCACACACATAATAATCAAGGGAGTTGTAGTCTGTGGAGTTAGGTGGCCAAATGTAAGAGGTGATGTGGTCGCAGGAATTGTCCGACAGATGTTGCATGGTGAAGATTCCTGTTTCCAGACATACGGATCTCCAGTAGTCACCCTCTTGAACCACGGCAGCATTAACTCCTCATTGCACTTGATGTAGGCCTCCGAGTTGAATCTGTGTCCGTTTTGTGAAGATGAATGGTGGCATAACGTTGACATCACTAGTGATCAGTCCAAACACCATGATCTTGCCTGGATATATCATCCAACTCTTTCCGTATACTCTTCACTGTCCTCAGATTTGACACCCTAACAGCCTGAAATGTTCGTGTTGTTGTTTCTGGGCGAATGTAAACCAAGACAGCATGCCGCTTACAAATTTCTAGCTGAGTGATTTACGGGATGGTGTTTTTTTTTTCCTAACAGACGGTGCCCAACTGCTGACTCTACTATACCGTTCACTCGACAAAATCAAAAACAAACAACGCGTATGAGCAAAATTTAAAACATATGATAGCGACAATTTACCCATCGCAGGCTGTAGATAGATTTGAGAGAGTCGAGTTCGAATTCCGTTTGGGATATCTTCAGGTAGGTCCTTTGAGTAATATAGGAATACACTTCTTCTCTCCTGTTGAAACTTGACTAATGCATGGAATAATAATGCAAACACAAAATGTAGTTAGAATAAAATGTATTGAAACAAGAAAGTGTACACAATATTTACATATAGTCTTTTGTATATTCCTGGGAAGACCGTTCCTGGAGAATGTGTTGACTAAGTCGCAGTCGGGCAGAGTCTCTAGTGAATCTCTTGATTCGCCTCCCTGTCTTCCCGGTACCAACCATATTTATATCGTCGGTACTCCACTATGCAAATTAGGTGGATCCTATCACAACATCTCCACAGCTATGGGTTAATTAGCAGAAACTGTATCATTAAAAATCAATTCCTTCAATGTAAAATTATTTTCCGGCTTTAAATAATCATCAAACGCTTGATAACCGTAAAAAAAAAAAAAAAAAAGTTAGTCAAATAGATCTATCAAAACCAACCTAGAAAAGGATGGGTCTCATCAGGTTTTCTTGCTGTAGATAAACGTACTGCTGCTGCTGCTACGTGCGCAATACACGTGGAGGCTCTAAATCATCCATGATTTAAGGAGATGTATTAGTGGCATGTACTGAAATAGCCTCGGCAGATCGAGACTTTGACATGGATCTCAGATGCGTTCAGAAATATCTAATTTAATAGCTGAATATGAGCGCTTTCTCAGATCGATGTTAGCAAAATGATGCAAGCCTGCAGGTTTGAAAAATAACATCGCGAACTCGCGCTATTCTATGACAACTGCCCTGTCGCCCGTGCTTCAGAATACGCCAACTGCACCTTTTCCCCAATTAGATGACCTGGGTATGATGATCAGGTGTTTTCTGAGGAGCGTAGAAACACCTCTTAATTGCTGGTGTTCACAGATCCACTCTAAACCGGGGTGATAGCATCTATTATGGTCCCAGCTCTGGGTAAATATTTAACACCCAAACTGGGTTCGAAAGATTATGAAAATGTAAGGAATATGTTTTAAAACTAGCAATACATTTTGGGAAAAAAAAATTTCAGTGATACATTATTACCAACAAATGGTTTTTGAAGAAAAAAATATGACCAGCAATACATTATTACCGGCAGTACATTTCTTAAAAAAATATTATCAGTAATATATTTTTGAAAGAAAATATTACCAGCAATATATTTTTGAAAGAAAATATTACCAGCAATATATTTTTGAAAAAAAAAAAATTACCAGCAATAAAATTATTGCTGGCATTAAATAAATTTAGGTTGATAAGCCGTTAAACAAACAAACCAAAACCTGTGACACCAAACTGTACCAAATAGCGGAAACCACATCAATTGAATATTTTCAATAGAGCAACAACTAAAAAGGCTAGCTCATGTAAATCGAAAAGAAAACCATCACATAATCAAGACGTTGAGACTCAGCACTACTTAAAAAAACGGTTAGAAAGGAAGCCTTCATCAATGATGAAAACAGCGTTAAGTTAGTGTGCTTGAGAAGCCTATTTTAATACGAAGATGTTAGGAATATTGATTGTTGGTAGCACCGGCTGCTTGGGTCATGAATGCGGAATGATTCCGCATAACGAATCGTTTAATATAAACATTTCCGTCTCCTAAATATGTTGTCATTCTTTTGAGTGTTACTATAGAATATTAATTTTTTAAAAAACGATGAGAAGGCAACACGAAACCATACATCTATCTTACCCCCAAAATGGCAATACACAGATAGATTTTTTATACTAACGTTCACTTAGTCCAAGACCCAAGAGTCGTTGAAGATAGAGAATTACTTTGTGGTCATGCATGTGTAAGAAAAGGCAGAAAGTGATGTGCATGGAGATACGCAGGAAATGTTATTATCGTGACTGGGAAAACATAGTTCTGGGAGTGTGTACCAAAAAGCGAATTTTGGGAATAAGCTTTCCGAATGGAACTTAGTAATTACTAATGGGATACGAAAGCAAACAGAGGATGCATCTATGTGTACATAGCATTGTGGGTACGAGTTGTAATGTTCAAGGAATGGAGCTCGTCAGAAAATATAGAATGGAAATAGCAAAAGAGTAGAGTTGTTTCGTCAGTAGATAAACAGAATGCTATGATCATGATATATATATATATATATATATATATATATATATATATATATATATATATATATATATGGAGAAATATAGTCTTAAAGTGTGCTATATTTTGGGGATAAAGTGCTCAATATCAGAGATAGAGCGTGTGTAAATATAAAAGTGAAAATAGGAGTCAACACTTAGAGACGACAGACTGTTTCATGCTAGATGCAATCGTCACACCACCGATTGCATCTAGCATGAAACAGTCTGTCGCCTCTATGCGTTGACTTCTATGTTCACTTTTATATATATATATATATATATATATATATATATTGAAAAAGAGAGAAACCGCAAACATTTTTGGTTATAATGTGGATTTATTTTAGTTAATATATTATATTTTAGTCCCCATATTTCTGCTACACGTGTTTCCGGTCTCGTGACCGTCTTCAGAAAAATAAAAGCAATAAATTTTAAAGAAATAAATTTACCTTATGTAAATACGCGACCAGCACAATTCTTTCCAAGTATATATGGGAAAATTAAAAGCAAAAACACAAATCACACCAAAAATATCATGGAAAATAAGGAAAAGATCATCAGCCGACAACAATCAATCAAAACCATGGCAACTTTGCTTGGAGGAAAATATAGCTACTATTACCATCCCATACCAATATAAGTTACTAAATAAACGATCTGAGCTCATCTCAAAAGGCAGACATGAAAACAAATTTTCACTACTGAAATGAATAAATACAAATAAAAAACAATAAAATAAATTAACCCAAATAAATAATAAACATCTTGACAAACCACTCCCGTTAGAATAGACGAAATAGAATAAATAAAAATGAAAAATAAAATACATAACACAAGTAAAAATAATCAACACAAATAAACAAATAAAGTAAATAAAAATAAACAAATTAAAAAACTAATCCCGCCAAAATAACCGTTGAAATAGACTACAACAACCATTCCAAAAATTGAACATAAAAATATCTATAACTGCTATATAACGATAAAAAAACATTACTACGTTACTCAAAAATCGAAAAACAAATAGAGTAAATAAAAATATACAAAATAAAAAAATAAGTAAATAAATAAAAATAAATAAAAATTAACCCTATAAATAAATAAATAAATAAATTAACAAATCGGCTCCGCTAAAATGACAGTTAGAACTAACATAAATTAGCATAAATAAGCAAAAACATGTAAAAATAATCAATCCAAATAAATAAATTATTTAAAAACTGCCAGACCACCAAAATTACAGAAAACACTACGGCAAGCAATCTAAATATTGGACAAATAAAGCTTTAATTATCTTCCCAGAACAAAACAAACTATTAAATAAGCGACCGAAGCATATCCCTCAAAAAGCTTTTTACTACGTTAATAAAACATAAAAAAATGAAAAGAATAAATAATAAAAAATGAAAATGAAAAACAAGTAAAATACATTAACCTAAACAAATAAATATAAACAAACATGTCCGCTAAATAACCGCCAGAATAGATTACCCACAATGCACCACTGACCCATATATATAAATAGTCACGGCCTACGATTGCGTCTAGCATGAAACAGCATGTCGCCTCTGAGTGTCGACCTCAATGTTCACTTATATATATATATATATATATAAAAACAGACCACTTTAAGGTTCCATATAATAAATTATTTCACCACAGCCATTTTAAAGGACAGCGGATCATCAGATTTTATTTCCAAATGTTAAAATGAAAAGAAATTTACACATTTATGGCAGCAATAAGTGACCTAACGAAGTGAGGGAGTTAGGAGGGTGAAGGGGGGGGGCAGAGAGACATGATTGAGTTAGGTGTAACACCTCTATTCTTTCAACTTTAAATTGTATGAGGAAAACCAGACATTGACACCTTAAATCTGTTAATGGAAGTTATATAATGATATGGGAGGGGGATAGGTCAAAAAGGCATGAAGAGAAAGAGAGAGAAAGAAGTTGTGATAAAGTGTCATTAGTTTTCTTTGGAATGAGTGCTGTTTTTTGCTTTATTTTGAGAGTTCATAAATATTTTTTTTATATAAGTTTGAATGTTTAAACATTCTAAGGAATTTAATTATATGTTAGTTAAAGTTTTTTAAAAAACTTTATTACAAAAATTTGGGGATTTAATATGAAGTAGTCGGTTAGAAAAATATTCATAGATTTTACATTAAAACACTAAAACTTTTATTTTAAATATAAATTTACTTCTAGTTGTAATTTATTATAAAGGTAATATCTCTATCAGTTTGCATTTTATTCATGAGTTCAATTACCGACTATTTTTAGATTGGTAATTTCTCTTACTTAAAATTTAGTTTTAAGTTAATATGGAGTAATATTTGAATGTAATATTAGAGATCTTGCTCTATCATATATTGTAAACACATCCATGCGAATTTCATATACATACGTTCCTTTACATCTGCAGTCACTCATACATGTATACATGTACTGATATACATGGGTAAATTATCAAAAATCTAAATAATGATTATATATATTTATCAAGTGTGTGGTGCAGCTCAATTTATATTAGATGAATCATTCATACAAAAAGCAGGTAGTGAAGTTAATGATATAAATGGCGAGAATACATCGTCGCAAACAAATTTATGAGGATACATTAACCCCGAACCTGTAGATGAAGGTTATGATCCTTGATTTTATTAAATTCCAATTGCATAAAGTCTTTTTATACGAGTACTTTCACCTGTTCATACAGGCATCCTCAGGTATGGAAATAGATTTGTTTTTTTTACATCCAGGTAATAACGGGACAACGAACGATTATATGCGATCCGAAATATGTTTTTTTTAGAAATATGTTATTGTTAACAGGAAGAAATTTTGGAGCGTGCGGTCGCAACGTTGAGGTTGAATTTTTTAAAATTTTAAGTGTGTACGTTTTTGAGATTTCTTTTGTAGTAGTAGTTTTTTTCAGTCGATGTGGCATGAACTAAATTGTACGATAAATAGATGAATGTCACAGATATTATCCGAAAGTTACATGTCGGATCAGTTTTTTTAATATCAAGTATGTAGTGCAGTTCAATTTATATTACATGAATCATTCATCCAAAAAGCAGATGGTGAAGTTAATGATATATATTAGGTGGCCAATTAATTGTATACGTTTAAATTATTTACTTGTTTCTTAAAGAGGCTTCCTATTCATCATCTAAAAAATGTTATGTATAAAACTCACAAATCATATAACTATTTAGCATTAGGTTAAATTACCTCCCTCCCACTCCGCATTTATTTCTTGGGAAAGTTATTTGTCTGATTTTGTATACGCTTTACGAATTAAGGTAACCATTTGCATCAGTTTTAATCTAATGTCTGCGATCTGTTTGCAAACAACTTCCTGTCATGACCCTTTTTTTAAAAATTCTTTTTCGCTTAGTTTGAATGCAACGTAGGTCATTTTCGGTTGGCTGAGCAAGGTAAAGATCCCACGCCTGTTTTTTTTTCTCGGAAAAAGAGAAGGTACTTTGCTTTTGAAATTAATCGTTCACTCGGCAGTAATTTACAATCGATTGAAGAAACGCATTGATATGTGTCGAAACACGATCTCAAATGTGTAGCGAAAATTGTGTAGCGAATACTAAAATAAAAAATATAAATATATATGAGTGCGTGTGCGTTTATGTGTGTATGTGCGTTTATGTGTGTATGTGCACTTATGTGTGTGTGTGTAGAATCTATAATTGTATCGGAAACAAAAGTGAATATAATGAAAAATCTGTCTGTGGCTTCATCAGGTGAAAATGAAAGTCTAAATGTTAAGAAAACGTGAAAATGTGTTTTTGTCAACGTATTTCGTCCTCGGGTCTTTATCAAGGAAAATTGTAACGATCTAATTTTTGCAACATGTATTTATAAACAGAGGTAAAAATTAATTATCTTTAGGCTTTCGAAATCATTACCTTTTAAGAACACTCTAATATATAAGTATGGACGATGCTAAGTGATACGATTTAATGCCTAATAAACGAAAGTCTGCAAATGTGGTTGTTATTGATTATTTATTTTGTCTTTTTTCCCATATTAATATGTTTGTCGATAATTAAGTTCTGAATTATGAGGTGTTATGGCCGATTAGGTTTTTTCACTATTTCTCGATTCAAATTTTATGGTCAGAAAATATACTTCTTATATTTACACTTCCTCAAATCTTATTTTAATATACATGTATATGTTAATTACTGCATACTTCTAAAATATCCGTTATTAGGTGCTTATATAATCTCTCTCCCCTTCTCTTCATATATATATATATATATATATATATATATATATATATATATATATATATATATATATATATTTGAGGAGATAGCAATTGATCGCAATGAATAGAGGACTACTTGCTACAATGGCATCAAGAACAATGCAGCATCAAACATCACCAAGCTTCGTCACAATAGGGAAAGGATTAAAATATCTGCTGCTGTACCGGCCATACACTCCAACAATCCACACTCTTGCACAATCTGTAGACTTCTTTGCAAATTACTAGCGGGACTGAAATGTCACTTGCGACTTACACACAGGGATGAATAAGCACAGTTGTCGGAACCTCATACGTTGAACCCGCGGGAGAGTCCATAATATATATATATATATATATACAGACACAAACAGATATATATATATATATATATATATATATATATATATATATATATATATATATATATATATATATATATATATATATATATATATATATATATACTCTCGACTCTCCCGTCGAATTCGACGTATGAGAGTCAAGCAGATCAGTTCGTAGGAAACCGACAACCCGACAACAGCACATGAGATTTGATTATAGTGGTGAAGGTTTCGTGCAGGACCATCCACACTTTTTGAAGGGCCGAATACAGAGACTTGGTGCACTAAGTGCCATAAGGTTCCCAAACGACCCTCCGTAGCTTTTGAATTCAGAGTTGTCCTTCTCCCAGACAAGTTGCCATCCACGGCTATAGAACCCAGTCTGTCCTGCTATTTACCCATAGCTGGAGGGTGAAGAAGAGGATCCACACCTTTCCCAAGTGTATTAGCACGTAAATTTATATAATGGAATTCGAACTCGGCTCTATCCTCATATATATATATATATATATATATATATATATATATATATATATATATATATATATATATATATATGAAGAATTATAGCTGTAAGTTCATATTCCTTCTCCTATCAACACAGCTTCAAAGTAATTTCGCTGGTGGTCTTTCTTAATATTGTCTGCAGTTCTGAGGCAATATTAGTTCATTCATTATTCAGAATGATATTCTCCAACATGGTGCTGATCACGGAGACTTCTCCTTTGCCCCTGACCCGATTACGTTTTTCGCACAACATATAAATTGCGTGTGTGTAGAGGGGTGGAGCAAACCGCCTGCATACGGGGCAGAATGTGAATTGAGTAGGTGCACAAATAAAGGGGCGTACGTCAAGCATCCGTCTTCTCTACAGATCTGTCCAACCCTGTACACCATTGATCCCCAAAGTGGGCGGTACCACCCGCATCTTTGAGGCGATGGAAAACTCAAGAGTGGGTAAGTGAAAAAAAAGTGGGCAGTCTGAGGGCTGGATTGGCACATCTGTACCATAAAGTACACCACACAGCCATTTTACGTGTAGAGAACGTGTGACCACAGTTTACAGTGTATCCCATTTATATAGAAAGTAATATGTGAAAGCGTAAGATATTCATTTGACATGCAATAATAGCAGCCAAAATACAACCAACAGTTGAGTATACATTTTTAGGGATAGGTGTTTGTTAGGGGTATGTCATTGTAAGAACGATGTGCCAAGTAAAAAAAAATGGGTAGCAGTGCTTTACATATATATATATATATATATATATATATATATATATATATATATATCATAATTAAGTAATTCATCGAGTTTTAGAAGAAACCTCAACAGAATGCAGAAAGCACTGGATGGTCGTTTCGTCCTATATTTGATACTCATCAGCAGTGCGCATCCACTACCGAGAATTGGAACCCGGACAGTTACGTTATGAACAAACGTCATAAAAACTGTGCCACGGGGCCCGGTGACGAAGAGGCAACGAATTAAATCCTCCTAACAATTTCTTGTATATCGTTGCTTGAACCGGCTCAAATCCTACTAACAATTTCTCATATATATATATGTCTAGCCACACTGATGAGCTGTGAAACAGCGAAACAGTCTGTCTGTGGATGACAAAAATATATATATATATATATATATATATATATATATATATATATATATATATATATAGGGTGGCCCCCAAAAAACGGAAAATAATGATGTGCGTATTGCCAGACATGTGAAAGTGGCAACACTGCGAGACAGTGACCTTGAGCAAGTAAACATTTCGCCATTTTAGTGACGAGAGTAAAATTCACAGTATCCCAGCTGAGATGTTGCAGCAGTCAATGAGGAATCTCAACAGCAGATTTCAAGAATGCATTCGTACAGGAGGACGCCATCTACAGGACGTAATTTTTAAGGTTCCAATTACTATGAATTAAATACTTTTCTTCCATCACTCTTGGTTTTATTGGATTGTTAAAAAGTTCCCGTTTTTTTGTGGGGTGGGGGTCACTCTGTATATTTATAATGTGTGTACACATGCTGTTCCTAAAGTCTGGATCTATGGGAATTGTCATACAGATAGATACTGAGGGAATTGTCATTTATTATATCTGTTTTAGCGTTACAGATTGAAAATGGTTTTGTCGTAAGAATAAACAACTGACTCATTTTATCTGCGGCATGCTAAAGGAGAAGGTGTACTTGATGATAATCACAGATGCAACAAATTTGAGTGGACGCATAAAGAGTGATTGTGCTAAAACTGAAAACAATACAGACTTGTGGCATCGAGGTCACGTGAATTTTGCAAATCGCTTCAAACTTTGCATAACAAATGATGGAAATCGTACTGAAGACATCATTTGTTAATATTCCAATTCAATAAAATGTTGTTGAACATTCCATTTCATGAAAATATGCGTTTTTGCCAGTCTTTAGACAGACACATTATATCAGGTCATCCCATAAGTTCTGTCCGAATTTTGAATAAAGAAAACAAGTGACCAATTGTTACATTTAATTACAGATTCAATTGACTGATTATCTATGATACCTTCCATCTATTAACAAGCTTACTAATTCCATTACTGTAAAATTCTTTTGGCTTTGATTCGAGGAACTCAAAAATGTCAGTTTTATCCTTTCCCTGCGTTACAAAAGCTGTTTCTTCCAAATAATTCTGTAAGCTACGAAACAAATTGTAGTCTGAAGGATCATGGTCGGGAGAATAAGGTAGATGAGGAATTTTCTCACAACCAAGTTCTTCAATCTTTTGTGACGTGATTCTTGCTGTGTGTGGCCGCGCATTGTCCTGATGAAACATCACCCGTTTTCGATTCACTAGAGCAGGTCTTTTTTCCTCAAAGCTTGGTTCAAACGCTCTAATTGCTGACAGTATATTTGAGCATTAATTGTTGCATTAGGTGGTAAGAATTCAAATTGGATTATTCCTTGGCAATCCCACCAGATTGAAAGAAGAACATTTTGCCCATGAAGTTCCCTTCTCGGCTGTGGCTGGAGTCCTTCCCCGTTACCAAGCCACTGTCTACGACGCTTAACATTTGGATAAAAGATCCATGTTTCGCCGCCAGTCACAAGTTTATCCAAAAAAGGTGAAACAAGTTGGTGAGAATGGAGAGAAGAGCAGATGTCAACTCAGGATTTGAGGTTGTTTTCAGACAATTCATGAGGCACCCATTTTCCAAGTTTAGGAACTTTTTAAGTTGTTGAAGATGACGATGAACAGTTGTATGGTTTGAACTGATAACCACTGCCAATTCCTCAACTGATAAAGCAGGATTTTCTTCAAGCGCTGCTTCAAGAAGCTTTTCATCAAACTCAACTGGACGTCCGGTTCGATCTTCATCTTCAAGGGTGAAATCTCCACCTCTGAATTTTGCAAACCATCTTCTGCAAGTTCTTTCATTCACACATCCCTCTCCATAAACTGAGTGAATGTTTCTAGCCGCTTCGGCTGCTAAGTTTCCTTTCTTGAACTCATAAAGCATTATGTGCCTCAAATGATTCTTGGGTACTTCCATGTTAGCAGGGTTTTAATCAAACAAAATTTAATTTTATTGTTCTCTGAAATAAAATTTGATCAGTTTAAATGCATCTAAACATAAAGATAATATTCAGCTCCATTAGACATTATAAAATACTCTTTAAATTTCGTTCATTTTAACAAAAAGTTAAAATTCGGACAGAACTTATGGGGTGACCTAATATATATATATATATATATATATATATATATATATATATATATATATATATAATAAAAGCACGAACAACTTAAAATACCATGGGGTGGCATTTATTTCGTTAAGGTCGGAAAATTGACCTCAACTCTTCACACCTCGTAATACAAATTTGTATTATGAGGTTTTAAGTGTTGAGGCCAATTTTCCGACCTTAATCGTGATCTATATCCTTTTGGAAATATCCATACTAATTACTGATATTATCATTATATATATATATATATATATATATATATATATATATATATATATATATATATATATATATATATATATATATATAGATAGATAGATAGATAGAGTGATATATACATATATATATATTGATTACTAAAACAACGAAATAACATACGCAAAATCATCTAATTTAACGTATAAAAAATTAACACTATTTCTGCTAATAATATGCTCAATATTATTGTTAAGCGAAAAGTAAAAACAATCAATACTTATCGAAGATCAACTCATATTTTCCATTATTGAATATTTTTAGAGGGAAAAATACTTCTTCGAACATTGTGAACTGGAGCTACACAATCGCAAACGAAGGACTGTTCCGATCAAGTAATTTTTCTCGGATAATCAGACCGGTAATGGAAAATAAATAAGTATGCTGTTTAATAAAGTACTTAGCGTCTTTTCAAATATGAGTATCCAGTAAAATAACGTATAAAATGATACAATATAATAATAGATTTTTTCTTTGTTAAAAAACAAAGAAAAAATCTATTATGTGAGAAATTGCTTTGTTTACGTTTGGATAAGAAACTGAGTATAAATGAAAATTTCGAATGTCGCTGACAAGAAATATTTGGCTTAAAGGCAATTTTCACGCTTCCTTCTTCCGCAAAAGCTCTTCGTAGCCGAGTTGGTTTGATCACGTCGGATACAATGATCTCTATCAAATAACAGACACCACATCATTTGAGGACTTTCATAATTAACAACAATTTTAATAAATAGCCCAGGTAACTCCAATAGACAATAATAATGATCAAGATGATGACCATCCACGCCATTTCAAACAAAAGTTTAATAAGGAAAACGCATTCATTTCAGGGGAAAAAAAGTGATAAGAGTTTCTGAACATGAGAAGCTTAGTTTTTTTAAAAAATATTTTATAAATTTCAATTGAAAGTGTTAAGGGGTCTCCCCTTTTCACACAAATGGACTCAACCAGGGCATACATATACTACTGCCAGTAATACCCGAAGAGAGTAGTGGTACGTTGAGTCAAGGAGTCGAGACGGAACGACAGAAGAATAGTAGAGTAAGTCACAGACACAGGCGCCGGCAAGCGTCACAGTTAGTGAGCACGTAGACTTAGTAAGGAGTCATACCGCGATACTTCAATACCAAGACTGTATATATATTATTGCTACTAACCTGTATTCCTGGATCTACTAACCCGTATTACCAGTTTGTATTATTACGTTAATACATTTATTTTCCTCATCCATTCCTGCCGTTTGTTATTCATTGATATCGGATTCATCCCGGAATCCAAAACAGAAAGTGTCACTGGCTTCTCGTTCCATGATAATAAAAATTCATATTGAAAAATTGGCTAGCTAACTGGTTTCGAACCTCGCTCAACAGTGCTAAATCAAGGAAACAATTAATAGGACTACTATTATTATGCTTCACATGACAATGTTAAATAACTTAAATTTAAAAAAATGTAAAGCTTTACTATTGTATCCACGTGAACAGCTCACATTTTGTTGGTTTGATTGTTAGATATTGTTCAGCTGAATATCAAAATATCAATGAGTTATTTAATGCTGAAATTTAATTATTTTGGACACAATTGTGTACGTTCAACTACAGATAAAATGTATTGTTGGTTAGTTTACAATAAAATGTATTTTTGGTAATTCTACTATAAATATGTATTTTGGTCATATTGCTATAAATGGGTATTGTTGGTAATTTTACTATAAATAGGTATTGTTTGCAATATTACTATAAATATGTTTTGTTTTTAATTTTATTATGAATAGGTACTGTTGGTAATTTTACTGTAAAACTGTGTTTTTATTTTTTGTAGTATTTTGTTTTTGTTTGTGGGTTCACTATTTCATGCTAGCTTGGGGCCTAACATATGGTTTTACCCCAGGATCAACAGTGGTTAAGAACTGGTTTTCATTCTCTTCAAAACCTTCAATCTCATAATCAGAAACCTTGCAGCCGATTTTTTTTAATCTTCATACTAAGGACCCCACGTATTGCATTATATAATAGTTTTAAACAGGCCTAATAAGGACAGACATTATAAACTAAATTTCACAATGTTTTTTGTCAGACAAACATATATTTAGAATAAGAAGCAGTGTAAGACTGGATGCGAATGCACACACTCGTATGCAGGTATGATAGAAGATTGTGCAATATCTATTTCCCAAAATGCAAAATCGATTACGATGCACCTATATACGAATCTCTGAGAATATGTGACCTTGTGTTTCAGAAATGAAACACAAGGTCACATACATTTATGCTGATGTAAACCAAGAGATTTTGATTCGTAGTGGTGTAATGGATAATGGCTCGGATTGAGAAATCGGAGATTCACGTTCGAATTCTAGTCAAGTTCGTTACTTACTCTTGGAAAGTTATGAATCAATCTCTCTCTCTCTCTCTCTCTCTCACACACTCACTCACTATCGGGAAACAAAAAGAAAGACAGTGCCCTAAAGCATTAGTTGTCAGCTAGTCTAGAAGAAGGGAAACTTTGAAGTCAAACTATCATTTAGAGGGTTGAGCTCCATCAGATTGTTTTGATCAAGGGACGCCACTGTTACTACAGCTGCAGTATATGTTGTGTTGTATTCCGGGAGAAGTGAGACCAAACTGCTGTGTGTTTATTTTATTTTATTTTATTTTTTTGTATAGTGGTCTTCACATGTATATGGTCCGATGGCCACTCGAGTTATAGGGTTACAAAGTAAGAGGCACAGCTTATGCGGATATGGGTTAAAAATAACAGTTAACCCTGGACATGAACAGGTTAAGATTATAGTGAATGGGAAAGCGAACACTTGCGAGTCGGCTAGATTTAGCAGTAATTCGTGGGAAGAAGCATCTCTAATGGAACTTACATCTCATCAGGGGAATACAAAGGAAAATTGAGTGGCTCGCTACAACGTGCGGGGCATGATGGGTCATAGCCATGAAGGTTGGGATTGCTGGAACACTCACCATGGAAATAACGATAGGCAAAGTGAAGCTTGCGACGTCTCGTCTGTGACAAACCGGTTGCTGAAAGGAAATTATTTCGCCGTCTACAAGTACGCGGAGACGATTTTGATCTCAATCGAGGGTGGAAAATGAAGACTGGGCAACTCCCGCTCATATATGGCAGCGATACGCCATTTTAGGCTGGCTCTGGCTTTTGTGAAGGTACAGGATAACAGGATGGGTTGAGTTACTTGCTGGAACGGTACAGGGAACCGGCCATTTACCTAGCATTTTAGCGATGGATCGTATGCAAGAATTTCACTTGAGGTCTGGCTCACCTTTAAGTCCAAATAGTCGCTCAAGACAGGACCCCGATGCAATAACTCTATACTGCCTTCGATTTTAGCACATTCAATATCTATGACTTCAATCAAGTGTGTTGCATCTGTGATTTTCATCAAGTACACCTTCTCCTTTACCATACCCCAGAAAAAAGAAGTCAGTCCTTCCTTCTTTCGGCAAAATTGATGAAAGCGTTTGTCCGATCGGCGATGTTTTCACGAATAAACGGTGTGTGTCTCGCTATAATCTGATATGTAAACATCAATTTTTCTCTTCGAATTCAAATTCCCAAGCGAAAGATGTCTTCCCAAAGCTAAGCAAAATATAAGGACATAGTACTATTTACTTAGAAACAAAGAAACGTGTGTTCAACGACGATGTAACATTAATTTTCGGTTAGTTGATTTGGTTTAGGGGCATATCAACCTCTATGGAACATCCAACTCCGAAATCTAAATATTTTGTAGATAATTTTATACTTTCAGGTTAAAAGGTAAGTTTTTATATATATAGTTTGCAGATCGTAGAATGTACTGCAGGTAATTTCACTACAAAAATGTTTGTAATATTTTTATAAAAAGGAATTGCTTCTATTTTTATATATTTTTTTGTTGTATTGATTGTCATTTCACTATCCAAAATGATGAGTTGATTTTTCTTTGGGACTTCACTATTTGCCCATAACCGGGACCCTAACATGTGCTACAACCCGTGTTAGGAAGAGCAGAAGTTAAGAGGCGGTTCTACGCTCCTGAAAACCTCCGATCTCCTGATCAGAGTCTTTGCTGCCGCATGTACTCTATCGTCATACCTAGGACAAAACATTAGTTTTCCTGTATGGCTGTGAATACTGGACAGTATCCCCACAAATGAAGAGGATAGCAGCAAACGTCATACCAACTGTACTAACGGGCCTCGGTGAAGAAGAGGTTAGAACAGTTGGTATGACTTTTGATTGATAAATCAACTGTCAGGGTTTCAATTCTCGGTAGTGGATGCGCGATGCTGATGAGTCCCATATATTGGTCGAAACGGCTGTCCAGTGCTTTCTGCATTCTGTTGAGCTCTCTTTCAGACTCAATGAATTACTTAATTACATATATATATATATATATATATATATATATATATATATATATATATATATATATATATATATATATACATATATATATATGCATATATATATATATATATATATATATATATATATACATATATATATATATATATATAGTTTATAAAGAATTGGTCAGTATAAGTAGTACCCTAAAACAACTATACTGGGTACATGACATCGGCCCCAATAAACTGGGATAGGCGGCTATAACAAGACGACTACAACAGCACTCTGAAAACAGGCTGCCTGCCTAATGTGAAGGAGTTATCAGGGAAAATACAAAGGATCTGCGGTCCATATAACATCAGGACAGCCTTAAAAAATCCTGAAATTCCTCCTGATTGATTCTTCCAACAAGAAAATGATCCTAAGCACACTGCAAAATTTACGAAGAAATGGCTTGCTGAAAATAATGTAAATATTTTGAAATGGCCAAGTCATTCCCCAGATTTAAACCCAACCGAGAATCTGTGTCGTTATTTAATAATTCAAAACGAGTTGTGAGTTCTAACAAACATCCCGGATGTGGAGACCATATCCAAAGATGAATAAAACAAAATAGCAATTAATTTGGGAATATTTACAAGAAGGGCTTGGTTTATGTAGAAGTGAGTAATGGCTGTTATATAAAGTATTAAATGAAGGTTATGTATTCTTTTTGTATTGTACGAATGCTTTTTTCACCCATTATAAAGAATAAATGGATATATTTCTATTTAATCAATTTTGTTTTTCTGTTTTCAATGCGTATTTAGTTATGCATCTTTGTACAGTTAATTATATAAAAATATATTTATAAATTAGTTGAAAATACAATACATTAAAATTATGTTTCTGTACGAATATTTCTTTCACTACACTATATATATATATATATATATATATATATATATATATATATATATATATATACATCTTGCATGGAGTATTGTTGCCATATATGGTCTAGAGCCCCTTCTGTTTGCCTCGGGGTTCTTGATAAGATACAGAGACGTGTATGCAATGTAATTGGCCCTGATCTGGCTTCTCGTCTGCAGTCTCTCTCTCACAGACGCGCCGTCGCCTCTCTCTGTCTCTTTTACAAATACTTCCATGGTAATTGCTCCGATGAGCTGCTATCGATGGTTCCCAGGCACCATGAATTCAAACGCCATACGAGGCTGGCATCCCGTTCCCACCCTTTCACTGTTGAAACTGTTAAATGTAGACGTCTCTTTTACTGCAATAGCATCATATGTCGCACCTCACGCCCGTGGAACTCCATTCCCTATTCCTGTTTCCCTGACAACTATATTCTCCAACTATTCAAATGTAACGTCAATCGACATCTCCAGTTGCATGGATCTATCCACTATCCTTCTCCACTTCCTTTCCTCTATCACTCCTATCTGCTCTTGTTCCAAATCCTCTGTAACCCCTTGTGTGCTAGAGGCTTTCAGCCTTGCCTGGGGTGAAAAGCTTAATATATATATATATATATATATATATATATATATATATATATATATATATATATATATATATATGTATATTTATGTGTTGGGGTCAACACCCAGCGGGGGACAGAGTTTCATGCTTAAACACAATCTTCAGGCCATGATTGCAGTGTTTTGGCTCGACTATTTATATATGCTAGGCTATAGTGCATTATGTGTAGCAAGGTCTATTGTATTATTATAACGCTTATTCGTTGTAGCGTAACGGCGATGTTTCAAATTATTGCAATTTAGTAGAAATAATGCAGTAATTTGTAACTATTTAATAATGTTGTTTGTTTTTTACTCATTATTTATTACTGATTACTTAATAATTTGTTGTTGATTACCATCATTTCATTTTATACATAATATATTTATATTTACATATAATGTAGACATAGTATTGAATACTTTACCATATGTGAAAACAAGTTTTTACTGTATGCAGTACGATGCAAAACAAAATGAACGCACCTATAGAAAGTCGATTTTTGTATTTTTATCAAGACAAGATTGTAATAGAATTCGTTCATTCATACAGGGCGTTAATACAGGTGTACACATGTACATTATACAAGTCGAAAATGATTTAGAAAATGAAAGGATCCTAAGCATACTACCTTAAAGAATAAACGTTATCTATAGAGAAAGCGTGACGAAGGTGAATTGCATCTCTCCCTCTGGCTTAGTCAGACACGTGACTTTAAGCCAACTGAAAACATTTGGGCGATACTGGACAAGTGTGCCCGTAATTGGAAACGTAACACAGAAGATGAGCTCTTTCACGAATTAAAGGAATGCTGGAAAAATCTGGCGAAGGACGTTGTCTTAATAATGAATTTAGTATATAGCCTGCCACGAACAATTAAAGGAAAAGGTTACCCAACAAAAAACTATTTCATTACGATACAAAAATCTATTTTCTATAGGTGCGTCCAGTTTTTTTTGCCTCGTACTATATATATATATATATATATATATATATATATATATATATATATATATATATATATATATATATATATGTAAATGGGTATATTTACTTAAAAGAATGTTAATAAGTTTTTTTTTATCTAATTAATCCTTGTTTTTCCAGAGCCTAAAATTTCAGTGAATCTTTCCAAACGTGACATCTTTTTTTTTCCCTTTCGAATTTATTTGGCTTCTCGTCGTAAACATGTTTATCCTCATGACATTTATGTTTGCAACGGAAAATTTGAAACGTTGTTTCTGTTTATTCCAGCGAGCAGGGAGATGAAGGCAAAATAGCCGCATTTAAATAAATATAGAAATAATATAAAAACGAAGTAAGAAAAAAAAAATCAAATACGTAAGAAATGAAAATATTGGTCTACACGGAAGTTAATTAAGGAAATCGTGTTTAATCAGCGGAATGATTCAAATTAAATAGAATAAGAAAGAAAAATTAATTTCCCTCCCCGCCTCAGTTCCCATATATATATATATATATATATGTGTGTGTGTGTGTGTGTGTGTGTGTGTGTGTGTGTGTCTGTGTGTGTGTATATATATATATACATATATATATATATATGTATATATGCTTATATATATATAAATATATATATATATAAATATATATATATATCTGTAAAAGCATGTATATATATATATATATATATATATATATATATATATATATATATATATATATATATATGTATATATATATCCGTGTGTTTGCATATGTATTCATATATATATATATATATATATATATATATATATATATATATATATGAATGTAAATTCAAACAGTACACATCACATCCTAAATATTCCTCAAACATATTTATATATTTTATATATATATACATATATATATATATATATATATATGTGTGTGTGTGTGTGTGTGTGTGTGTGTGTGTGTGTGTGTGTGTGTGTGAATGTATATTTAATCAGACGGATATGTATTAAGTATACATAATATTAAAGCTAAATATTTGTGGAACTGTACCCGTTCAAAAGTTAATTAAATATATGAAGCAGATTTTTTTTATATGAGCGTGTGTGCAGATTTGACGTAATTCTGTCATCAAATAAATATGCTTTTGTAGTTAACAACATATATATATAAATATATATATATATATATATATATATATATATATATATATATATATATATGTATATATATATATATGTATACATACATACATATCTATATATATATATAAATATATATATATATATACATATATATATACATATATATATATATACATATATATATATATATACATATATATACATCTCTCTCTCTCTCTCTCTCTCTCTCTCTCTCTATATATATATATATATATATATATATATATACCAACTGATAACAAAAGGAAAGAAAAGTCTCTACA
Organism: Acanthosepion esculentum; assembly: GCA_964036315.1. Lineage (NCBI taxonomy): Eukaryota > Metazoa > Mollusca > Cephalopoda > Sepiida > Sepiidae > Acanthosepion > Acanthosepion esculentum. The sequence goes on along the minus strand of OZ038502.1, from coordinate 72,719,787 downwards.
ATGTTCAATGTCTACGGACCTAAGAAACCCGAAATGGGAAACCAACTCAAGCCAAAGGTTTATCAAGGTTATCAATTAATACGACCAAGAATACAACCAGGGTCGCGGATCTATAACCTTTAGCGATATTCAGACACACATAAAAAAACCTTTGCAGGCTCACACACACACACACACACACACACACACACACGTGTGTTTGTGTGTGCGTGTGTGTGTTTATATACCGGCTTTAAAAACAAAATTTTCCATTCTCCGTGGTTTTTATAACACTAATGGTCTCTACTTTGAGTAATAAGAGTGTATAATTACTCTTGAAGCTTAACGGAAGTATCGTGATGGAATCGATCATAAACGAAAATGACATGTTCATCATTAATTAATCATAGCGAAGGATCGGAAGCTCATGAAGTTTTGACATGTTTCACCTTCACCTTTATTAAGGCTTCGTCAAAGGTGGAGAATAGAAAAGAAAAAGCAAAGAGTCAGACTAGTTAAATGTTATGATTTTTGGTAGTTCTCATTGGTCAGACACGTGTCACGTTTATAAATGCAACAGATCATCTGTATCTATAGAAGGCAGGATGTGTGCGTGTGTATGTGTCTGTAACGAATGCACGGCCACAATTCTCGTCGGATTTCCCCCAAAATTTACATGCACATGCTCCATGTTAGTAAAGAGGCCAAGACCAACATTGCATTTCCCAACTTCCATCGATAGTGGAAATAATCGATTTTTTCATGCTTCTACGGTAGTCTTCATGTAGTTTGCGGCTATTCTGCGGTATGTATGTGTGGGATATCCGCAAGGATGTCAACCTCATATTTTGTCGGTGAAATGTAGCGAAATGTTGTAATGTAATTTTGTAAATGGTTGGATTTTTATATTCTCGTGTATGTGTGTGTGTGTGTAATGCCTGTTGTCGTCGACACTGTGGGTTTGGTGAAACGAAGTAATGGCGTGTTTTTGAACAACGGAAATTTCTAAAATCCTCATTATTTTAGACATAAGTTACATTCATGAATAATGGATCTGTAGAGAAAAAGGTGATATGAAGTATTGCTTTAAACAACTGTTTGCAGTTACTAGTGATTTTATTAATATATTTTCAAAATATTGTTTCCTTAAAGAGCCATATTCTTTGTTAATTAGTCTAGCATTATATATATATATATATATATATATATATATATATATATACGTAACCGTCATATAGGCTGACGTGCTTTATCGATTGAGCCACAGAGGAGCGTTTCGGTTAGTTTAAAATAAAATCCTCCATAATTTTCTCTCGTACAGTCATATCTGCTCGATGCGTACCAAATGTAAACAAACGACGTCACACATTATGAAATGGACAAAGTCCGACAATTATTTTAAGATATTTTTTTATGTTTATACGTTATTTTTTTATTGATACAAATAGTTAAGTAAATGTTCTGTTTATAATAAATAGTATTAACGACATTTACCGGCCCGAATGACCGAGAAATTTTCATAGAAAATATGAGTCCTCCGACAGGAATTGAACCTGTATCCTATACAGAACCGTCATATAGCCTGGGCAGATATTAATGTACGAGAGAACATCATGAAGTATTGTAGTTTAAAAACAGTAATATCGACCTTGCTAACCGAAACGCTCGTCTGTCGCTCAATCAGTAAAGCACATCAGGCATATATATATATATATATATATATATGCCAAATCGTGTGTGTGTATATATATATATATATATATATATATATATATATATATATATATATATATATATATATATATATATATATATATATATATATATTATCTATATCTAAATGCGAATATCAATGTGTCACTGTGTCACACTTTTTTTCAATTAAAGGACACAACTCTCTAACTTTCCATAGTTCATGTTACAGCAATTTTGGATTCACAAGTTTCATTATTGCGATAGTTTTCGGTGTCAAATTTCTTGCACTATAACAATGTTCATAATTTGGAAATAAATTTGGGAACTATCAAAATTAATTGCGAAATCCAGCGATTGTCTCCCATGTACTTGTCCGGAAGTAAGGACCTACGTACATAAAATTGTCTTTAATTTAAATGGCTGCAGAATAATTATTGGTGAACTTTTAAAAAGTAAGCTTAAACATTAATGCAATATTTGAATGCAGCGATCAAGTTTGAGTTCTTCTGTAGTTTATTGTTGCCTATCGCATACGGCAGCAGTATAACTCGTAGAAAGAAATCTCTGCCAATATAGGACCATGTTTCATTTAAAAGAGCCCCGGTTGCAGCGAGGAAAAGATAGACCTGAGCAAATGAAAACCCAGATCAAACGGCAGCCAGGAGACCTTTCACTGCTAGAGTAAGCTCTGTCTGTATTAGAAGTCCTTATACCGAAAAATTCAACTTATTTATTGAATGACCCTCGTATATATATATATATATAATAACTAATATCATAAATCGAATCAAATAAAACAAATAACATTAAATTATTTAAATCAAATCGAAATAAAAAATGATCTCCCAGCATGCAACGGAAAACTTTCCTGTTGAGAAACGGTTACTTCGAGTCAAAAAAACACCATACTCACTTTCTTTGCTACGAACCCTCAAAGGGGTCATGACATCTATTTCCCCTCCTCGCACCTCGCATGTTATCAGATGATATGACCTTTTTCATCTGTTATATACAAACTTAAATCACATATAACTAAAATACGCAGAGACACCAGTACACAGAAATAAATAAAATTATATGATTTTACTTTACAATTTAACATGCTTTCAGTGTTATTTCTTTGTATGATTTTATTCTTGTGTACACGAGGCTATCCCAGCTGATATGACGTGAGTGAACCTACAAATTTCTTGCAGCCGTCGATTCACAGTTGTTGTTTCAAGATGGCGTTTTGCAGTCACCGTTTCAATGTCGCTGTTTAAATGTTGTCGTTTTGCAGTCACCGTTTCACAGTCGCCGTTTCACAGTCTCTGCTTAAAAGCTGCCGTTTTGCAATCAACACTTCGCAGTCGCTGCGTGATTGGTGCTGTTTCGTAGTCACCTTTCTATAAAATTAAGAATTAGAATTCCAATCAAGTTGGTTAAATTAACCTTTTAAAATTACCTACGCAAACAGTCCCTTATGAAAGGTGCCAATCCATCTTATCTCCTCCCAGCTATAGGTTAAATAACAGGACTTGTATCTGGAAGCAATCACTGTTATCTCAAACAAATGTCAATACAACATTCACTTCCAGGAATGAATTATTCTTACAATCCAAAAGAGGACTCTTATTTTATATTGATCTGAAAATAATGTCCGATTTTAGAATAAACCTCTTAATTTTCTTCTAATATATTATTATAATAGTTGAACAAAATAAAGGGTGTTCCAATAACGTGGACCCATTTTAAATGTGAATAAATTTAAAGCGTCTAATGATATTTTTCTTTTACTTTCAGATTTAAAACGTAAGTCTTTGGTAAATTCACCTATGGAAAGATTAACAATAAAACAACACGTTAAAGTTTCAAGAGTGTAATTACAAAAAAATCTTCGTAAATTAAAACAAACTGGGTCAGTAGAAGATGTGAAAAGACCATTGCGTGCTAGTTTACGCCGTTCAGATGAAAACATTTCTGCAGTGCACCAGAATGCGGCCGAAAATCCAGACACCTCTATTCGCTATCGCGCGCAGGAATTGAACCTTTCCACAACAACGTTACATCGTTTCCAATTGCAGTATCGGTTGGTTGATTATGTTGACCAAAAATATCACAAACTGCCCGAAATGCATTTTTGTTTAAACGTCCATATTCTTAATGGCCTTCGATAACTTTAACATGCTGTTTGATTGTTAATCTTTCCATGGCTGAAATTGCCAGAGACTTAAGTTGTTAATTCTGAAAGAAAAAGAACAAAAATCATTAGACGCTTAAAATTATTGGAAAACCATTTACTTCCCATTTTAATGCCAAATGTTCCGTTTTTCTTTATCCACGCTTCTTTGTTATAGAATAATAGTGTTTTTCGAGAGAGTTTTATGATTTTTATTTTGTTTGTGTTTATTTCCATTTTTTCTTGAACTGAGGAGATGGTTTTATCCAGCATGGTTAGAAATATATTCCATCTAGCAGTATACATTCGGCAGCGTGCAAGACCACCGTCGGGCAGGCCACGTCCGAACAAGCAACGCGTACATGTTTTAAGGTGATAAAAGGCAATTAACAAATTTCGGCCAAGGGAGTCGGCTGAACTTTATTTTTGAACGTTTGCATTTTCTTACCCAAAGACAGCGCACGTTAGGCGGCTGACCACAGAGCGTCACGAGGTCTGTCGACCAATCCTAACAACCCACCACCTCCACCGTTAGCTTGCACACGTGACGAGTCCGATACAATACCATATTATATATTTGATATAAGCAAATCATTGCATTCATTTACGTGCTAATATACTTGGGAAAGGAATGAATCCATCTCGCCTTCGCCTTCAACTGCTATGAGTAAATAGTTTGGCGGACTTCACCACATTAGTTTAACTTTGAAAAGAAAACTGAACTCCCGCAAGAAGAATAACCACAAGACATTGTTGAACATAAAATATATGTATATTAACAAGATGTACAATATCAAACAACGATGTGAAAGAAAACATGCATTTAAGTAAGAAAGGTTGAATTATTCAAGAGTTGCCTTCCTTTTGATTGAGATTTAAGAGTTCAGTGAGAGATAATTCTTTAGTTTAAAGTTCACTGGATAAATGTTCATGAGTGTTTGTGAGTGAACGTAAAGAGTTTGTATTTTGGTGAAGGTGTACAAATTATCGTCAGCATGTGGGTGTGCGTGTGAGTAAGAAGGTTGGCGCGTGGTTCCAACTGTCGTAGATTCGTTTAGCAGTTGAGGTCTCAAGGTAGCAAGACAGACCGGATCCTTGAACTTTGGATGACAACCAGCCTAGGAGAAGGATAACTGTAAATCCAAAATCTGTGGGCCGACTGTATGAACCGAGGGTGACCCACACGATATCTTCTTCTAATATATTATCATAATAGTTCCCCAAGATATACTACTTATTCATAATAATTAAAATATTAATCCCTTTCAGAAATGAACTTAAAAAAAAGTATACACTCCCAATGTTTTACATGAGAGACGAGAGTCGTTTACTTTTTCGCATGTGCTCAAGCTTGCTCATAATGATTCTCCTGGCGCTGGCTACATTAAGAGAATATGGAGTGAAAGATCTAACTGTCACCTGACGGTACGGCACTAGTTTCTAAAGTTCCATATTATGGTAGGAGACTTTAAGATCAAGGTGGCAGACGACGTACATCTGCAATTGCCAATCAAAACACATCGAACACGAACCACTCAGCGTGTCAGAGAAATCTTTCAGATAATTATTTTCAACAAAATAGGAACATGTCAAGAAAATTGCCAATATGAAGAATCTTGATAACTGTCGCCAGGTATTGAACGCACAACTCTTTCGGACAAGTTACTAGATGCAACCAACGCTTTTATCAACTGGGCCACGTGTCCTCGCGTACGAATTTTGCTTCAAGGCAATTTATCGGTCATATGAACTCATTGAAAGTCAGTTCGAAGTTTTAAGGTGTGTTCAGTGCTGCATCTGCGGATTTTCGAACGATTCATTTCTTGATTTTATAGCGACCATTCGAAGGGAAATAGATATATTATGAGAATCTTAAATGGTCATCTCAATAGCATGATGCTTATGAATCAGGGAGACACATTCGAAAACCGGAATTCCACCAATTATGATGATTGTCTGGTGCTCTGCCGTTGGCGCTATGCATTCCATCTATCTGAGATTTAATCCCAGCAACTGGGTGACATGCACATTTACTTAACCAAAATCTGACAGTCGCTGTTTAATCGAAGAGAACTAATTTTCTCTCTTTATTTCTGAGATGAGGTATTGTAATCATTTACATTATTTACATTCTTCAAACATGCCCGCATCTTTATTTTCATATTCACGACGTTTCCATCGTTGTATGCTCCGGATTTCTTCAGGTGATTGGAATTTCGAAATGAATCCTTTATTTCGTCCACCGGGATAGATCGTTCCGGTTCCACGTGCCATGCCTCCTCCGGGTGCCTCAGTTATCCCTATTTAACTCTACTTTTCATGTTTTCTTTGGTTTTTCTTCGCCGCTGGCGTAGCCAAGTATTGAACTTACAACACTTCGGGTCAAGTCACTCGATCGAACCAACGCTTGTATCCACTTGGCCACGTTTCCTTGAGGACGAATTTTGCTTCATGACAATTCTCGGTCACATTTTGTCAGGTTGATACTGCAAGAACTCACCGTCTTGGAGACTTTGTCACATCCACATTATCTCTCGCTTAGTGACTACCAGTTTTTCAAGCATTTTGGCAATGTTTAAGCCAAGAGACATTCCGTTGCAAAGTTTTATCGTAAAAACAGAAATAATTCAATGGTAAACATTTCATATATGTATATGTATAGCTGGCCACTCGTATTCGAGGATACTCGTCTACTAGGGTGGTTAGCCAATCCCCAGTGTAGACGCATCTGTGTTTATTCAACACCCACCTGTGGTTTACACTACAACTATGCAGAGCAGACAGTGTTTCTGTGAAAGTGCGTGTTATCTAGTGTGAACAAGGCCAGCCCGCTAAAGTCCTCGACCACGATGTCTTCTAGCACAGCTATCGATGGGCCTCAAGGGTTGAATCTACCCAATTTCACTCACAAGGCTTGTAATTGTTTTCAGGCACTTTCTAAAGTTGCCGCACGTTGGGATCGACCCGTCCAGTCCGATAAATCTCCTTCTTGACAAATCGACCATAGTGAGATTCGAACCCGGCTTTCACGCTCAGAATGCCAACGCTCTAACCACTCGACCACGTGCCCATGTGTATATCTACAGAGTTCCTATTATGGATGTCTATATATATTAATTTAGAAATGAAGAATTGATCCTAAAGTCGGGCATCATTTTCCGAACAGTCTATTATTTGCCTTATGTGTACTAACCTTATTGACCTGTTTAAACACATGGGTTAATCATATATTTCAAGTACAGAGTATGCGTGTGAGTATTCAAGCATCTCCTCCTCTCCCACTGGTCTGATTTCAATGATTCAGAGCTCATTCAATAGCCCACCAAAGGGAACGATTTTCATTGAGATGAGATTCAGGGTTGCCAGATTATGCGAGGTTAAAATACATATTAATATATTATACTAGCCATTATCGTTGCTTTCATGGTTCAAGGGGAGTAACTCTTATTTTCCTTTGTATGCAAACTAGCAGCTAGCATAAGGTTTTAAGCTAGGTTATTAGTCGAAATTTAAGCTAGCTCCTGTGAAGGACTCTAGATTTGTCCATCATCACAGTATCTAGGGAGTGTAGATGCGATAGGCAACAATAAACTGCAAAAGAACTCAAAATTGATCGCTGCATTTAAGTATTGGATTAATGTTTACGCTTACCTTTTAAAAGTTCAACGAAACTTCTTCTCCTGCCACTTAATTTAAAGACGATTTGATGAACGTAGATCCTTATTTTCCCTGCAAACAATTATTTTTATTTCATGGGTGACAGAACTTATAACTTAGAATATAGGGTAAAGATGGAAAAACAGGAATTAGAATTAGTTATACATTAAACATTTGAAGAGTTAGAGAAACATAAGTGCTAATTAAGTAAAATCTGTATTATGGAATCTATATGAATAAATGCAAAATTACAACTCAGTTTTTCCACGAATTCTGAAATTAAAAATCCCACGTCTACTTTATATTAATTTGCGCATTAAACCATCAATATATGTATTATATATTATCTACTACTAGGCAATATCACCCTTAGGGTTTAAGTAATTTGCCTATTTATATTAAAAAATATTTATTTCATTATTTAACTGTCCTTCATTACTGTTCTTTTATTCGTGGATTGTTTTCATTTTTCATATCAAAAGTAGTTCTGTTTAGGAATATCGTCTTATATAGTGCAGAAAAGTGTTTGAAATTTGCATTTTACTTGGAATTTAAGAAGTTGGCATCTATTTGTAATTTTTTCCTTAACTATAACAAGCCAATTCCTGAATGAAATGTTCATTTAAAATTTTTGTTTCAAAGATTTCAAGTAGTAAATATATATTACTCTGCGAAGCGATAAGCAAGCGGGCGAACCCTGCTAGTATTAGATAAATTTAATGATAGGTGGCGCCATCATAGATTGACGTCATTGTAAATGAATATCAGTTGTGGTCTGGCTGATTTATCAGATTTTGAACGATGTATGATAATGGATGCCAGACGGATGGATCAATTTATATATTTTGTTGTCTGGGGTCATTTGACATCGTTCGATATACCTGATAAAAGACATTGTCACCCTTAATAATGATGTGCAGATGTGTTTGGCTCGACTTTTTTCGGCAGCAGACAAGCCACACTGGTCAGATTATCCTTAAGTGCCAATGGCATGAAAAACTGTTCAGTATTCCTATCTTACGTGAGATAGAGAACAGAAGACTAATCAGGTTACTCCAGACATCGCTAACTGGACCCCAGAAGAGGGATATCTAGAAAGTATGTCTCAATATTTTCCACGTGTCCTTCGAACGCTCATAGAATCGATGAAACGTCGACTTCCTGCCATTCACTTTGCCACACAAAAAAAATCCCTCTGACATTCCGTTGAAAACGTCAGAGTATATATTTATTGCTATATGAGGTCCATTCAAAAAGTATCAGATGTTTGGGTAAAAAAAATCAAGTTTGTACATTTCACCATCAAGATATTCCCCTTAGAAGTTCACAAACTTCAACCACTGCAGGCAGCACATATGGAACGCCATTACTGGCATGCTATTGAGCTCCGTCGTCATTTTTTCTCATAATTTCGTAGTTCCCTCTCAGAGTGATTTTTTTTCCAGATTGTAGATGTACCAGATGTCACACTGTGCCAAGTTTGGAGTGTAAGGAGCCACACGTACGAATAGTGTGTTAGCTTGACTAGGAAAACTTGGTTCACGCGGGCGGAACGAACCGGCGCATTACGCTGACACATCATCCGCTAAAATTCATACAGCAACCGCTAAAATATACACGTCATCAGCGGAAATGCATATATCCTTCGCTAAAATGCATACATCCCCCGCTAAAATACATACATCCTTCGCTAAAATGCATACATCCCCCGCTAAAATGCATACATCCTCCGTTAAAATACATACATCCCCCGCTAAAACACATACATCCTTCGCTAAAATACATACACCCCCCGCTAAAATGCATATATCTTTCGCTAAAATGCATACATCCTCCACTAACTTCCATACATCATCCGCTAAAATACATACATTCTTCGCTAAAGTGTGTACATCCTTCGCTAAATTGCATACATCCTCCGCGAAAGTACATACATCCTGAGCTAAAATGCATACATCCTGAGCTAAAATACATACATCCTTAGATAAAATGCATACCTCCTCCGCTAAATTGCATACATCATCCACTAAAATACATACATTCTTCGCTAAAATACATATAGCATTCGCTAAAATTCATACATCCTCCTCTAAAATGCATATATCCTCCGCTAAAATACATACATGCTCCGCTAAAATACATACGTACTCCGCTAAGATGCATACACCATCCGTTAAAATACATACATCCTTGGCAAAAATGCATACATCCTCCGCTAAAACACATACGTCCTCCGCTAAAACACATACTTCCTTCGCTAAAATGCATACATCCTACACTAATTTCCATACATCCTCCGCTAAAACACATACATCCTCCTCTAAAACACATACATCATCCGCTAAAATACATACATCCTTGGCTAAAATGCATACATCCTCCGCTAAAATGCATATATCCTCCGCTAAATTGCATACATCCTTCGCTACAATGCATACACCATCCGCTAAAATACATACATCCTACGCTAAAACTCATACATCCTCCGCTAAAATACGTACATCCTCTGCTAAAATACTTACATCCTTCGCTAAAATGCATACATCCTTCGCTAAAATACATACATTATTCGCTAAAATGCATACATCCTCCGCCAAAATACATACATCCTTCGCTAAAATGCATACATCCTTCGCTAAAATGCATACATTCTCCGCTAAAATACATACATCCTTCGCTAAAATGCATACATCCTCGGTTAAAATGCATACATCATCCGCTAAAAGGCATATATCCTCCGCTAAAATGCAATGTACTGATTACTACTTACTAAATTGTTACATAATGATCTTCCATGCATATACACCGAACCTTCACAATAGACTCCTCGTTTCGGTTTGTGAATAGCCTGTTTGAGCGTACCTCGCCCTCTCCAAGGAGGTGAGGCCATGTTTGAAGCGGTTGTACCACTCTTTGATCTGAGTTTTCCTCATGGCATCCTCATAAAAACGCTTGCCGAATCTTCGGGATGATTTGAACTTGAATATTAAGCTTTCGGCAAAACATGATGCAATATCTCTGCTCGATGCTTTCGGTAATTTTGCGTGAAAACGAAAATCCAACTAGCGTGGACTACACGCCTGTACTCTAGGCGCAACTCCAAAGAGCTGGCGCGGCAGACCGCTGCAAAACTTTTCACACGTGCGCTGGAAGGGTGGCGTAACCGACCACCAAAATGATTTTGGCTACACACCGTTAGTTTTGACAGCGAAAAATAAAGTCGGATACATTTTGAAAGTACCTCGTAGTTTGGGATTGTACAGGGTGTCCCCAAAAAATTCGACATCATTTTAAAAGCAATTATCTTGAAAACTACTAAGTCGAGCTCAATGAAATTGAAGAATTTTGGTGTTTATTATGGGACCGATTTCATAAGTGTTCAATATGTGCGCGTCGGTAGTTAAGCTCTTGCCAAAAATGTTGTAGCATGACTCCGTTAATATTTTCCAGTGGGGAAGTGATTCTATGTTTGAGTACATTAATGCTAACAGGAAGAGGGTGAGGAATAGACCAGTCTCTTCATGTATTCCCATAAAAAGAAATCACACGGAAACAGGTCGGGCGACCGCGGCCGCCATCTAATCAGAAAACTGTCTTCGTCTCCAGCACGCCCGATCCATCTATCTGGCTGATTCTCATTGAGAAAACAAAAAGAAAACATTAAATATGAAATCTGGATCTGTTTCTATACATTCTGTGAAAATTTAACGTTATTCCAACGAGCATTGCCAAAATTATTGGCCTACGAAATGATGTCAATTTTTGGAACACCCTGTATATATGTATATATATATATATATATATATATATATATATATATATATATATATATATATATATATATATATATGAGGGGTGATGCGTGTGTGTGGGGGTACGTGTGTGTTTTATCTGCAGTTTTCGATAAGGATATGTATTATGTACGGAATTTGTACATGTATGTGTGTGTTTCTATGACTCTTGATGTGTGTGTCCGTGAGTGTGTGTCAGTGTCTCTTGATGTGTGTCTGTGTGTGTGTACGTGGTCTTCTCAGCAGACGGCACTTTTCCTAATTTATTAATGAAAGCCATTTCCATAACTGCCTAATTTGTCTCATGGACATTTTCATTCTTAAATATCCCTTCGAATCTCTATACAACATTGACTGTTGAATTTCGCTTTTTAATTAATGGAAAAATGGAATCCAAATAATTACGAATATATATGCCGCCTAGCTTCTATATCTGAACTTTGATTCGCTTTTACTTTTTCATTATTAATGTATTTTCATCCGTATTTGAAACGACATGAAGATGTGGAAAAAATTGTTCGGCCAGGCCTTGAACGCAAATGGAACAAAAAAGAATAAGTTTCTAACAGAGGAGACTTAGTGCGACATAGAATGCCGCGTAAACAATGAAATAGCTCAGTTTGATCTTTCAAAACTGGACACATTGACGCTTAATGTATTTGGGGAAATGGTAAATGCTTTGCGTGGCATTATAAATAAGGATCGTAAAAGAGCAATAATTACTTTCAGCAACAGAAAATTTCGGAGAACCCTAATAGCCAATGAGACATGGTACACAAAGAGACCAAGAAATAGACAGAGAAACATCATCGTAAAATGCAGTCTCTCTGTTTTGCAATTATACTGTAGGGATACAGTAGGGAATTATCTCCCTTTTGCCGAAGTTAATTCATAAGGGCACTCGATACAGTGACGAAAGCGGTAGTCAAATTCAGTTCATTTTACAGCGGCAAATCGAAAGGTTGCATTTTTTTAGCCCGAGCCACGCTGTGTAAAAGTCCATGGTGCTGTTTCTTGTATAAAAATATATAAATCTACAAAATTTTTGTAGATTTATATATTTTTATATTTGAAAAAATTAAGTCATTCTGTTGAAATATGGTTTAACATTGTCAAACACTGTTTTTTATTTTGTTTATCTTTTCTTAAATCGCGCGATTCACATAACTTAATAACAATAATAATAATAATAATAATAATAATAATAATGAAGATAATATTGATAATAATAATAGTAATTTTATCAAAATAGTATTGATAATAATAATAATAATGATAATAATAATGTTAATGATATTAATGATGATAATAATAATAATAATGTTGATAATAATAATAATAATAATAATAATAATAATAATATATGTAATTTATAATTTTATTGTATATGTTTACCTATCTTTAGTCGTGGTATTCAATGATTTTTCTTCTTTTTTTCTCTTTCTATCTTTTCTTTTTTAAAAAACAATCGTTGTTCCCTAGTGAAATTCCTCGCTAAGAATATTTAATGTATTTTATTTTATTTGTTTAACTAATTATATAGTGGTATGAATAATTTTAATGTATTTATACAAGTCAAGTATTTATACAAGTCAAGTATTTATACAAGTCAAGTATTTATACAAGCGTAACATTTATTTATTTGTTGTTGTATTTATGAAAGTGGACGTCATTTTCGGAATTAGTGGAAACCATTTTTTTTTATGTTTATTTTGTTTATCTTTGACTAGTAGCTCATTATCGCCGATTCTTTTTTTTTTAAATCTATTATTATTATTATTATTAGCTATATTGAAAGTTTCTTTTATAACATTTAGTATGAATTTTAATACCTTACATTTTCTTATTTTTTATTTGCTAAGTAACGTAATTTCAATTTTATTGTAAATGCGTTCCTGTTATAACATTATTTTGTTTCGTTTTTACTTCTAGTCAATTTGTCTATGTTTATCGTTATATTTTTTTAAGCGACAACAAGAATAATAACAGCAACAGCAATAATAATAATAATAATAATAATAATAATAATAATAATAATAAAATGTTATTTTATACTTATAATTTATATATATATATATACACACACACACATGCACATATATAAGAACAACATTTATAACAATAATTATTCTAATAATCTTATATCTCTTTATTTTATTTTAGTAATATTATTTAAACTTTATATATAGCATTATATCGACACATTTAATTTCGAACTGTATACTCCGACATCCAGCAAAAAAAATTACCCCTTGCCGGTCAAGGTTAAAACAATTAACAATTTCAACGAATACGAAGGAAATTTCATACCGGATCGGTCGTCTCCCGGGTCAACCAGGACTACGTCCCTCAGAGAGGAACCAGTCTGAGGACGAAAAATCTGTTACTGGAACAAACTCCTCCACGAACGAAGAGACACTAGGTCACCAAAACCGGATTATTGCCAACATTGGACCAAGTGACTCAATACCAAATCGACTAATAAAAAGAAAACGAATGAAATGGGCCCGCGAAGAGTATCGACAAGTTATGACATCTTTCTTCACTGCACTCGAAAACCCAGCAAAGAACACCACCAATGAAACATACCAAATATGGAGAAGTATGGTGGGAAATTATATAAGACCTAACCTCAATCCAAACATGCTTTCTAATGTCCGTAGGAACATTATGCGAAACAACAGACTCTCAAAGACAGAAATAGATAGGATGAAATTAGATATAAGACAAAATACTATGACCCATCCCTCAAACTGTAATGAGATGAATGTAGATATAAGTAGTGTGACAGAGGATGAGGTAAAAACTAAAACAAATGAAATACGAAATAACTTCCCAGGAAATAAAATCAAAGACTCTATCTTAAACACAACCTGCAGTTCTCCAGACAATGTTTCTGAAGATGACTCCAGGTACATTATGTTAGAATTCTTTGAAAACCACAAAGCGGAAATCACCGAAGCGAAAAACCACGTAATCCAAGTAATCAGCAAAGTAACTTTCATACAGTTGTCAGAAAGAGACCAGCTACCCAAAATCTATATGACGAATTTCAACAATTGGGAAAATATACAAAACTACTCTGGAAACACTGTTAACAGATAAACCACCGGGAAACATCACAGAAGTTAACAACGTCATATACGTAACAGCTTTAGCAGCGATTCGGAAGCTTGGGATCAAGACAATAAATAAAGTTAACAGACATAGAGAGCCAGCTTGGAAAGCAAAACTGTTACGAGAAATAAAACAAATCAGATGTGAGCTTTCTATATATAGATGTGCTCACCAGAAACCCTAATATTTCCACGCGCAAGTGCAAAAAGATCAAGAGGAAAAACAAAATTAAATCACTACTTGATATTCCACCAACCACGGAAATGCTGAAGCAGAAACTTCAGCTAAAGGCACAGAGAACAAGACGATACGAAAAACGCTGTAGGTTCTATCGCCAAAATAAAATATTCCAAACGGACCTTAAGAAATTTTAAAGGGAAATTGGAAAAAAACCTATACATGTCGAAAGGCCACCATCGATTGATACTGTACGGACATTTTGGGAAAATATTTGGAGCAGCCCGAAGGAATATAACCCAAATGCTGAATGGATCCGATGTGAAGAAGAACGAATGTTGGATACACCTCTGGACGAATGGGAAAATATATCCACAGATGATCTTAGGCAAGCTCTAACGAAATCGCAAAAATGGAAATCCCCAGGAAATGACAAGGTTCCCAATTTTGGGCTTTATCATCTCTCGTCTATCCACAAAATACTTGCGAAAACATTATCAACGCTTGTAAATAATCCCAATAAAATCCCGGAATGGATTACTTAAGGTATTACATACCTCATACCAAAAACAAATGAAACAGATGACCCGAAAAATTATCGACCGATAACATGTCTCTCCACAACGTATAAGTTGATCACGCCTGCCCTGACGAACCGTGCTTACTCCTTTTTCGAAACAAACAGCATTCTTCCACTGGAACAGAAGGGATGCAGGAGGCGTTCATATGGCTGCAAAGATCAATTACTGATAAATAAAATGATTCTGGAAAATTGCAGGAGCAGACGTAGAAATCTCAGTGCAGCGTGGATTGATTATCGTAAAGCCTTTGACAGTGTTCCACATTCTTGGATTCTTAAGACTTTGGAAATATACAAAGTCTCCCCTGTGGTATTAAATTTCCTTAAGCACAGCATGGGAATGTGGAACACCAAACTATACATTAGTCACAGCAGGGGCATTGCCATATCCAACCGACTAAACATCCGACGTGGAATCTTCCAAGGAGACTCTCTCTTTTCCCCTTCTGTTTTGCTTGTCCTTAATCCCCCTTACGCATGAACTGAACAACAGGAGCTATGGTTACAATTTTAAATAACAAAATATCACCT
Source organism: Acanthosepion esculentum (assembly GCA_964036315.1). Taxonomy (NCBI): domain Eukaryota; kingdom Metazoa; phylum Mollusca; class Cephalopoda; order Sepiida; family Sepiidae; genus Acanthosepion; species Acanthosepion esculentum. The sequence continues at coordinate 72,704,102 of OZ038502.1, read as the reverse complement.
ACTCTACATGGATGATCTCAAACTCTTTGCCAAAGACGACATTGAGTTGAAGGGCCACCTTAATATTGTAAAATACTTTAGTGACGACATAGGTATGAGCTTCGGATTAGATAAATGTGCTAAAGTAACATTCAAGAAAGGTAGAATTTTAGAAGCACCCTTAATAGATTTAGATTTTGCCTCGAAGATTAGAGAATTGGAGCATGATGAAGCTTATAAGTACCTAGGAATTAGTGAGTGAGATGGTATACAACACCCCCAAATGAAAAAGACGGTAAGAAAGGAGTAGTACAGGCGTGTACGCCTGGTACTAAATACCGAGCTAAACTCAAAAAAACGAATATCAGCCTTAAATATCTTTGCTGTTCCTGTGTTGCAATACAGCTTTAATGCCCTTAACTGGACCATAGCTGAAATTAAGCAAATGGACACCAAAACGAGAAAGCTCCTCACTTGCTACCGCATGCATTATCCCAAAGCTGATATTGATCGCCTGTATGTGCCCAGATCCGAAGGAGGCAGAGGACTAGTTCAACTAGAACTATCCTACAAAAGAACAACAATTGGCCTCCAAAGATACTTGGAAAATACAGAAGACTGGATGATGGTATGTGTCAAAGAACATGAAAGTAGTAGGTGTCTTTACTCTGTAGTAAAGGAAGCCGACAAATTCAAAATGGAGTTTCAAATGGGCACAGAAATGCAAATACATCACTGTACACCGGCTGAAGCTGCAAAATACTTTAAAAAGAATGCAAAGACAAATGCGACTGACCAGATTAAGAAACAATGACAAGATAAACCGCTCCACGGCCAATATTCTGCCCGTACCAAACAAGCTGACGTAGACAAAAACCGCACCCATCAGTGGCTACGTAGTGCAGGGTTGAAAGCTGAAACTGAAGGTTTTATCATTGCTGCACAAGACCAATGCTTGTTAACTAGGAATTATCAAGCACATATACTAAAATACTGTGTTAGTCCAAAATGCAGATTCTGTGATAAATATCCAGAAACCATTGATCATCTTGTATCGGGTTGCACGATATTGGCACCCACTGAATATAAAACCCGGCATGACAGAGTGAGCCAATATCTGCACTGGAAAATTTGCAACTCCTATGGGAAGGAAACTGGAAGAAATTGGTACGAACACTACCCTGACCCGGTTACGGAGATAGGGCCTGTTACAATTCTATGGGACTACACAATACACACTGACAGAACAATCAAAGCCAACCGCCCAGGCATTGTTATTAAAGACCACAAACAAAATATGTGCCTCCTTATTGATATGGCAGTCCCTGCAGACTGCAATGTATCTTTGAAGATATTCGAAAAACTGTCAAAATACAAGGACCTTGAAATAGAAATCTCAAAAATGTGGCACATGGGAACATCAACAATTTCTGTTGTAGTTGAAGCCCTTGGACTGGTTGGAAAAGATTCCAGTAGACTAATTGAAGGGATCCCTGGAAGTCCATGCCTCAAAGAGATACAAAAAATTGTTCTGACAAGTACAGCCCACACTTTACGAAGGGCTTTATCTATGTAATAATCTTTTCTTTTTTTTTGTCAATGGAAAGTGTCATGATGCCATTTCTAACCTTAGGTACCTGGGCGGGACCCGGAAAGAAATGTGTAAACGCCAGATATCAAAGAAAATAAAATAATAATAATAATAATAATAATAATAATAATTTCAAAAGACGAAAATTTTTGAAAATCAATTTTAAGTAGACAGAACATGGAATATGTGGAATAAAATATAATAGGTTTCCTAGTTTATACTAAAAAAACACGGTTATATGACGTGTCCTTTCAGAACGTGGCCAATCATGGCTCTCCACAACTTTTCAACCTTTGTAGTTTCAAAAGTATCGTTTTTCATCATCTCATAAATTCCGATTTCCTGCTAACCATTTGCGCAAACAAGTCAGGCATGTTACTCACTGTTTCCCTCTGTTCTTCTTCCCTTCACGATCTCCTGTCAGTGTCAGATTCTCCAAGTTCTCATTTCTTATTATGCGTCCCAAAAATGTCATCTGGTCTTTACTAATTGTATGACTTCAGCGTCTATTTGTTTATGATATCCTTAAAATTCCCTTGTTACTCACATTTTCATTTCATGTTATTCTCAGCATCCTTCTGTAGAACCACGCCACTTTTCCCGCAATATCTCTTCTTCTTTTGTTAGATTTAACAGTATTCACTACCACAGAAATCGAATGACTTGCCTGTTTAATAAACTTAGTTTAGTTGAGCACAAGGCCGCAAAGTAGGATCATCCAGGGAGATTGAACTCACTATTTAAAAAAACGCTCTCAATTAATCGCCTGAAGTAAGATTCTCTGCCTTCCATCAGCATGGCTGATGCTAACCTCCATAAGAGAGACTCGTTGCGTCTTCTTGGGCCAATATTCCCGGCTGATATGATGTGGAACGTCTACATTCAATGCATTGTTAGATCAGCTGCTAAGAAAGTTGGTTCACTATGTCGTGCTAGACAATTTTTTTCTCGAGAATCTATCTTACATATCTATGTCTAACTTTCACCCATGCTTAAAATATTGCTGCCATGTATGGTTTGTTTATACTTGATAAAATCCAAACAAGAATCAGCAATATTATTGGTCCTGACCTGGCATCTCTGCTTCAGTCAGTTTCTCACCGATGTAAAGTTGTTTCCCCTGTGCCTTTTCTAAAAACATTTCCATGGTAATTGTTCGGATGAGTTCGTCTGTATGGTACCGAGACTTTATGAATTTAAGCAAAATACTATTGGGTTGGTGCATAATTATCAGGCGTTTTTTAAACTATTTTTTATTATGAAAAAAAGAAACGTAATAATTCAACAATAACATTTTAAAATGATTATTCCGGAGCCTATGACTATCAACACGCATTTTTATGATCTTTAATAAAAAGAAGCAGTTCTGCTGTCTTTGTTGCTAAGGACGTAGTGTTTTGGTTAATACTTTGTTGGCTTTTCCGGAAGGTGTCTTTCTATCTTCGTATGGGTCTTCGGATTTGTTAGTCACATTTTGCGTCGTCTGTAACTGTGCAACACTAAATTCTTTAAATTTCTGTCCTAGCTTCGTTTTAACCTTCCTAAATATATTAGGTTGGTGCAAAATTATCAGGCGTTTTTTAACAATATTTATTATGAAAAAAGAAATATAACAATTCAACAATAACATTTTTAAATGATTATTCCGGACTGTATGATTATCGAATGATAGACAGCCAATTTATAACCTGAAAATAAAATAATATTTTTATTTAAAAAATAAACAACATTTTAAAATTACTCGCCTACAATAATAATTAGGCAGCAACCCAATATATTTGTAAAGAGGTTCCATGAATTTATAGTTGATTGACTATATATAACATTAAGTCCAATGCTAACAGTTTCTTTTCCCGAACTTATCTCTTGTAGAGATCTCTTTCGGCAACCATGATTTCCGGCCAACTTTGATCTTCAAAACTGTAATTCAAAATCAATCTTTATCTACTGTCTTTTTTATTACACTTCTATTGTTCTAACTCTTTAATAACGGTTCTGTTTTCTATTTATTTCTTTTACACACACTAATCTCTTGTGTCTTAGGGGTTTTGCCGCCTTGCTTGAGGTAATTATCGATTAAAACAATATTAACAGCGGAAGTGGCTCAATAAGAATTAACCACACTGGGCGCTGTCTTTAACAGTTTATTCTGCAAGACGTGCGTGATTATGGCTATAGACAAATTCCTGTTCTGCCGTATCCCCCCAGAAAGAATTGTTTTTTTTTCTATCTTTTCTCATCCCTGTTTTGCCAAACTTACCTGTTACATATTATTCACTGCTTTACTTTGTTTCAGTATGTCCTGTGAGTGTCAAATCCTTTAAGCCCTCATTACTGATGACACGCCCTAGTGATTTCTATTGTTGCATTCTGATACTAAGTATAAGTGTCCTATTCAGTTCTAGTTTCCCGTAAACTCTCCGGATTACCCAAATGATATGTTCATTGTATCCCCAGTACTCTTTTATAGCACAATATTTTTGTTGCCTCAAGTCTCTTTTTCGTCTGTGATTAGATTGTTCAAAAATCGTTATTACGTATAAGGACCGATATTACATTACAGTTCAGTACTCTAATCTTTGTTTCTAACAAACTTCTCCTATTTCTTAATACTTTGCTTAGATTTGAAATGCATATTATGCTTTTTCAGTGATGCTTGACAATTTCATTTTTCCGATTTCTCTGTTAAAACACTTGCTATATATAAGCATTTGTATTGCTTGTCTCTAAATCCTAGTTTAGAACATGGGTTATTCCTCTTACTGAAATCCATACATTCGGACTTCTTACAATCGTTGCTTCGTCCTTTCTTCTTTTTTTTGCCTTGACTCCAATCTGTATGAGTACTTGTAGTTTAATTTCGGTACCTGTTATCCTCGGCATATATTATCTTTTAAGCTACTGTCTGCAAATATTTAATAAGTCACGTGAAAAGAGACGTCCTTGTCTTACGTTCACTTCTAATTTTAGTGTAAAATGTTTTTGATTTCCCCTGTGTTTTTTCTAAAAAAAATAATCAGAGTCTGTCTATATTTCTGAGATGAGGTATTATGTACAGTATTTACATTAGTCGGACTATTGTCCTCATCTTTGTCGCCATATTTGTCACAAAGTTTCGGCCGTTGTGCGCTCCGGCCTTCTTCAGTTGGTTGGAATTTCGAACTGAACCCTTTTAATTTCGATCACTGGGGTAGACTGTTCTAGTTCCACGTGCCATGTTTAATGGATTTCAGTTATCAGTTATCTCCTGCTAATTTTCCCTCTGAAAGTTCTCCACTGCCTTAACCGGGTATTGAACTCACACTCTTTGGGTCCTGTCACTGGATCTAACCAACGCCTTTATCCACTGTGCCATGTGTCCTTGAGGAAAAAATAATCACTTTACTTTTTATTTGAAGTTACTTAAAACTTTCACCGACAGGAAGAGGTACGTGCTGACGAATTGCACAATCTCCCACTTTTGACGCTTTTATAGCGAAACACGTCGAAATTGCCAAAAAGGGCAAAATTTGTCACACGAATTAGACATGCAGACGCGATTTGTGTTATTGCTGCGTGTGAGCGGCCAACCAAGGGGTAGCCGGCTGTGTGACAGAATTTACATATAAAATGACTTTTCTTTCTCATTGGTGGTTTAATTATCCTCAGTTATTTTCAGTTTGAAATTATCTAGTCCAAATACGACAATGATTATTTTCAATTTGAAGTTGAGTTTTCTCAATTTGAAGTTGAAAAGCTTTCGTTGTTTTTAGAGATTGGATTGTAAATAAACGATAAAAATTTTCTTAAGTAGTTCGGCCTTCTTAGAATGCTAAGGAATTTCTGGAACATGACCGTCATAGATGTACTAGTTTTATTTCACCGCAAGCAACACACTAATGCCACGAGACCGCAAGGCGTTACAGGGAATGAAAGTGAATGAGAAGAATTTAGTGAGGAAAAGCGAGGAAAATGGCAATAAAAGAAAAAAAATCGGGAAGGCAGAAATGGCGACTGATTAAAATTTTAAAAGTTTTTAGGTGGTAGGTAAGCAAGACATCGGAAGGTAGTTCCACAGGCGAAAAGTTTCAGAAAATAAACTAGCTAAAGAAGATCGATTAGAAAAAATCCAACTCAATCCATTTGGCATGTGACAGTCCAAACAGCATTGAAAAAGGCTTGAAAATGAAATCGTGCGTGAAATTTGTGAGGTGCCTTGTTACTCCAGGACAGACAGTTAGATGGTTCGAGTGTGAAGACCATCTTGAATAATTTGGGAAATGATCCAGAAATAATAAATATATTTGAACTTTATATCAATCCTTTATTAGTTTCCGGTCCTTAGATATGTTTAATTAATGATGAAGATGTCATTTTCGTTTATGCTCGATTCTATCACAATTCTTCTGTTAAGCTTAGAGTGGAATTATACATTCTTATTGCTCAAAATTGAGTCCAGTAGTTTTATAAAAACCTCGGAGAATTCCAGTGAGCTTTGCAGGATATTTAAAGCCAGAAGTATTTTTATATTGTAAGAAATTATTCTGGGGATAATAATGCTTTAGTAACACAAGTGTTACTAATTAACCCATAGGTGGGGAGAAAAGAGGTGGATTCATACATTACCCAAGAAAAATTGCGCGTAAGTGAATATAACGAACCCAGAAGGAACTGGAACACTGTTCTCCGATTAAATCAGAATATAACCGACGTTTACATCTACCTAGTTTAAGACAAAAAACCTAATTGCCAATCTAGTAGCACGTCTAAATTCATACAGCCGAGACAATAAGGAGAACGGCTCATGACAACCATGTCATTGAAGATATTTGTAGAAAAGACAGAAGGAATGGGAGTGACAACGGTGAGAAAGTGACTGATGACGAGATGACTGGTCAGGATCATTACATTACCGACATTTATTGGAAATTTGTCAAGAATCTCGAGATATACGTTAGGAGACGCAGTCTAGATCTGGCTACAAGATAAAATGCTAGAAATCAAAGTAACCAATGATACGACTATATTAATAAAGAACGATGAACTCGAAAAAGATCTCTGCAATAATACCTGCTAGAGTAATGAACAGGCTTGTTGCCACTAAATTGCGAGTCTAAAAGAGTTATTTAGTGTTATCGCTAAACAGATGCTTAACAACAACAACAATAATAATAATAATAATAATAATAATAATAATAATAATAATAATAATGAATCCGGTTACAGACTCGTGCCTGTAACAATTATATGGGACTTTATAATACACAGAGACACAACAATCAAAGCCAATCTCGCAGACATCGTGATCAAAACCATAAAAAAACAGACGATTCTTATTGACATGGCAGTTTAGGCAGACAGTAATGTGTCTTTGAAGAACTTAAAATCTATCAAAATACAATGTTCTTGAAGTGAAAATCTAAAAAAAATTGAATATGAGGACATCAATAATTCCAGTTGTAGTTGGAGCCCTTGGTTAGAAATATAAAAAGGCAAGGCAATTGTCTCATTTTTATTTACAAATAAACCCACTGAAAACGTCATGATGCAATTCTGACCTTACGTCTCTGGTTGGGACCCAGAAAGCAAATGAGCATACAACAGAAATCAAATGAAATAATAAATAATAAAATGTGACACATGAGGACATCAATAATTCCATTTGTAGTTGGAACCCTCGGTTTAATTGGAAAAGTTTCCGATAGACACACTGACGGGATCCCTGGTAGCCCATGTCTTAAAGAAATACAAAACATTGTACTCACAAGTACATATCACATATTAAGAAGGGATTTATTCCGTGTAAAATGTGTGAAAATTTAAAAATAAAATATAAAAGACAATCTAATTTTCTCCTTTTTTAACTTTTTTCTCCAAAAATATGCGCAGTGGAAAACGTCATGTTATCATTTTTGACATTAGGTTTCTGGTTGGAACCCAGAAAGCACTGAGTAAAACTGAAATGAAAGGAAATAATAATAATAGTAATAATAATAAACTTTCAGACAAATGTCATACAAAATAGTGCGAATTCAAAATGCAGATTTTGTGACAAATAGGAAAACATAGGCCATCTAATCTCAGGATTTTCTGTACTTGCGCAAAATGTATGGTCGCAACTCAGTGGGCAATAGTTACACTGGGCAATGTGCAAACACTTTGGAAAATATGGTAATAAACGCTGGTATGAAAATCACCCAGCACTGGTTACAGAAATAGAAGACATCGCAATTCTATGGGATTAAACCATCTTTACAGACAGAAAGATACAAGCAAGTAGACCAGACAGTATTGGCAGAAACCGTAAAACAAACTTACCTACTAATAGATATGACTTGCCCATAGGACTGTAATATTGCGAACAAGGAATTTGAAAAACTGTCAAAGTATGAAAAACCGGAAATCGAAAAAAAAATTATGGAAGTTGAAAACAAGAATATTACCAGTCATATTTAGTGCGCTTGGAATGATAGAAAAGGAACACAACAACACATTGAAAAAATCACTGGAAATCTAATCACAGCTAAAGAGAAATACAAAAAAATGTCTTAATAAGTTCAAAACACACACTAAGCCCTTTGTATATGTAACACTAGAGATCTTATGGAAATTGGAAAAAAACAAATCATGGAATGTAGCTATGACAACACGCCACTCCCTGCCTTAATTCTTCCGGTAGAAGAGGTAGTAGGTAGTGTGACCATATCAGAAATCGAAATAATAATAATAATAATAATAATAATAATAATAATAATAATAATGGTATTCTACACACGATAGGATTCTCATTGTCTCTCTTCTAAATACACTGTTCAGTACTACAGATTTCCTTGACTGACCGTAATCATTTTGTCAGGTTCCTGATGCATTGTGCGTTTCTGTTTATGAAGGTGCATAGTGGATGCGAAACACGAGCGAGCATCGACAGTTTTATTTTATTTTGGGAATACTCTTAATCAAAGATTGTCTGAGCAGACTGGGACACACATCTTAAGGTATTTCTAACTGTGTCTCCGAATGTGCTGCCTTGATTAAAATTAGTCTGAATATCACGCAATTTATTTTTTTAAGCATTTCAATCAAGCAAGGCTAGTGTGTCACTAGCACGCAACAGGTTACCGTTGTGGTCTTGTTAGGGCCAGAAATAAAGACACAAAGTGAGAAATTGAGTTAAACAAATATATTAAAAGAAACAATAATACAAACATATACAAACGAGAGTGTTACAGCAATAATATTCTGTCCGACTGTCAGAGCTGACTGCTGGAAACTTCCCTCTCGAAAAACGAGAAGTAAGAAAGAAGAAATTGTTAACGTAGAACTTGCGTGTTTACATCTAGCCATTGAAACTGTAAAATGATGTGAGTTGATGTACATCTAGCACTTGAATTTGTAATGTCTACGTACCAAAGACGAAAGACGAAAGCAATATTTGTTTTAAAAATAGCGAAATGCGGCACAAAGCTGAAAGGAGATATATGGAAAGGCTTGTGTTCAATGTGTCTCTTCTTAACTCTACCTAGCCGCAATTACTCACCAAAAAATACTGTTGTGTCCTTGTTAGCGTCAGAAATAAAGACACAGAGATAGGAATTGATTTAAACGAATATATTAACAGAAACCAGTAATACAAGAATATACAAACGAGAATTTTACAGCAAGAATGTTTGATCCGACAGTCAGAACTGACTGCTAGAAACGTCCCTCTCCAAAAGGCAGTACCTGCTCCTACTTATAACTGGGAGAGTCCTTGTGTGCGTGGGTAAATTACCATAACTCTATCTCAGTCAGTTCCAAATATCTATCTATCTATCTATCTATCTATCTATCTATCTATCTATCTATCTATTGTGGCCTTGTTAGGGTAAAAAATAATGATATAAAAGAGGAATTGAGTTAAACAAATATATTAACAGAAACAGTAATACAAACATCTACAAAGGAGAGTGTTACAGCAAGAATGTTCGGTCCGACTGACAGAGCTGGCTGCTGGAAACTTCCCTCTCGAAAAGGTAGTACCTATTTATAGCAAGGAGAGTCCATGCGTGCGTGGATAAATGACCATAACACTTTCTTTCTTTCTTTCTTTCTTTCTTTCAGTGCCTTAAGCTTTTAGTCCAAAGAAAAAAAATAATAAGCGAATAATAAAACTAAAACGTAAACTGCTCAATGCGCTAAGTAGAGTTGTGATATATATATATATATATATATATATATATATATATATATATATATATATATATATATATATATATATTGTTGTATCCTTGTTTGTGTCAGACACAAAGAGAGGAATTGAGTTAAACAAATATATTAACAGAAACAGTAATACAAACATCTACAAACGAGAGTGTTACAGCAAGAATGTTCGGTCCGACTGTCAGAGCTGGCTGCTGGAAACTTCCCGCTCGAAAAGGTAGTACCTATTTATAGCAGTGAGAGTCCATGCGTGCGTGGATAAATTATCATAACAGTTACGCAGAGTGAAAGTAAGAGTAAAGAAAGGTTTCGAGCGTAGGATAAAGAGGAGGACGGGGAAATAGATCAGTGCATCGGAAGACGTTAACTGACAATACTTTTAAATTTTTGAAGATGATAGTTATCAGGGAAGCAAGTAAGGAGAAGGGAGTTTCACTGTCGGGAAGTGCGAGCGAAGCTGCTGTTAGAGTAGAAGAGGCGGTTACATTTAACTGTTTCGACAGGAAAAATGTTTGGACCAAGATACCAACCTAGTAGCACGCTTAAATTCATGCAGTTGGGGTACCAGTGAAAATAGAGCAGTTGCCATGGAAAAGGCAGAGGGAAGCCACATCATGTCTGTGAGAAAATGATTGGAGTCGAGATGCCTATTTGGCGATAATAATAATGATCAGTTCTTCACGTTCTAAAGTGAGAGTATCTGAAGACAACGGCATTAACGAATGAGCTATTACTCTACCCTGGCCAGTCTTCTACCTGTCGTCTTTCACTAGCTGAAGAAACACGCGCCCGATAACTAAGGAGATTGGTGTAAGGGTTTTGTGCGCCTAGTTGCACTTTTCTCCAAGAAGATGATTCCAAATTTGTGTGCAATTTACAACAAACACGCTTCAGCCGAATAACGCTCGAGTGGATACACATTTGACAATGAGTCTGGCGAAAATGACCGGAAAACCCCGAATCAATTCGAACACAGGCGAATAGCTCCGGACAATCAGTAACAAATTGAGGAGCTATTTAAAGACCGGCTGTGTTCAGAGAAGGCGATAGTTTTCATAGTGAATTAGATATGGTGGTGTCAACAGAGCTCGAGGTAACATTGGTCGTTTGTACGAGTGTGAATGGGTGTTGGTGTTTCTCACCTAATGTTGCGTAAAGACCTCTGATTTTCCTTAAGGGGTGTAGGCATCTGTACGTAAGTGTTAATACTGGGCCTTTTAAAGAGGTACGCTCGATTTGTTCTTACCTGTACTTGAATTTAGCTATGTCTGGCTCAAGGTTAACGTAATGGTAATATTGGTCGTTTCTTCATAATTAAACGCTTGAAATTCATTGACGAATCAGGCAGTGTTACTTTCGGTAAAAAAGGAAACATATGAAATATTTACTTCCATGATAATCGTTATAATGAACTCTTCGCCAAGGTAAATAGCCGTTTTTAATTTACACGCACTACTAGACTGGTGCCGAAATCTTATCAATTTGCAGGTGAACTGGCTAGATGTAACCGTAAGTTCTATGCTAACAGTATCTTTTCACGCTCTTCTCGCTTGTAGAACTCCTCCCGACTCCATGCGTTCAAGCCCAATTTAATCTGCAACAATTTAAATGCAATTTCAATCATTATCTACTCTCCAACCGATTATTCCTTTCGCTTTCTGCTTATTGTTAATATTTGTTTCTAATTTTTCCACACCCTGTAACCACTTGTTGTGTCGTAGTGGCTTTACTGCTTTTCATTGAAGTCAACACTCAGAGGCGACAGGCTGTTTCATGCTAGAAGCAATCGTCAGGCCGATATATATATATATATAGTTATAACTGTTATACAAATAAAAATAAAAATAATAAGCAAAACAATTTGACCCAAATAAATAAGCGAACAAGCGATTTCCGGTAAATGGCGGCCATTATAGACTACCAACAATAAGCTATATAAACAAATTTTTTTACTACGTTAACCAAAAACACCGATCAAAATAAAAGAATAAATAAATAAATATATAAGATAAAAAATAAAAATAAAAAAACAAACAAAAAAACAAGCAAAATAATTTGACATAAATAAATAAACAAATAAGCGACTTCCGGTAAAAGTACCCGCCAAAATATACTACCCATAATGCACCACTGACCCTTATATAAACAGCCGAGAAAAATAACAGCACTAGTCGCCTGACGATTGCACTAGCATGAAACAGACTGTCGCCTCTAAGTGCTGACTTCCATGTCCACTTTTATATTTACACACGCTCTATCTCTGATATTGAGCACTTTACCCCATAAATATAGCACACTTTAAGACTATATTTCTGCATATATATATATATATATATATATATATATGCACATTACATTGAATACGAAAGACAAGATGCTTTAATTTAGTTTTTTATACAATTTCTCACGCGATGATGTAATAATTCTTTTCTATTCGGATGATAAATTATATACAAACTGTCTGAATGTTCTTTTTTTCCGAGGGCTTTCGGCTATACATTTAGCCATTTTCAAGGATTAAATATTTTAACTCTTAAGTAAGAAATAGTTTATTGCATGTATGTTTTATAAAATGTTTTCATTTTTCAAAACACGGTCAAGATATTGTGTCCATGTTAAAATTTAACATTACTAAATGATGTTTTTTTTTGTTTTTATTAATAAGGCTTCCATTATTTTTAGCCTTTTTTTGCGTGTAGATGATGCTATTATATCAGTGTTGTCAACAAGTATGTTACGAACAGTTTTTATATAAATTATCATTTAAAAAGAAATAAAATTATTAGATCGCATGAGAGAACGAAATAAAGCACCTTGTCTGTCGTATTCAATGAAATGTACATGAAAGAAGGATTGCTGCGAAAACACACACACACACACACACAAATATATATATATATATATATATATATATATATATATATATATATATATATATATATATATATATATATATATATATATATAACATTTTTCAAGAAAATGTGTTTCTTAAGTCCACTAATTGTTATTGCTCTTTCTCGTATTGGAATGAAATATTGTTGCTGTTGTTAAACATTCTCAAGTGGTATGGTTTCCGTTGTCTCGTACAATACTTATTTTGTGATTGTGTAGCGCCGGCACACGATAGTCTACACTAAGAACTTCAGACTTCATTAGCAGAGAACTATTTTTAATGATTGATCTGAGAAAGCACTTTAATATAGTTGACAATGTAGATATTTCTGAACAGGTAGTGTTACTGTCGGTTAAAATCTATAAAATGTTTATAAGATTATTTCTATAGTAAAATAATTTTCAGTATACACGTATAGTAAAATGGTTTTCAAATAATTCCTATAGTAGAATAATTGTAAGATTATTCCTATAGTAAAATAATTTTCAGTATACTCCTATAGTAAAATGATTGTCAGATTATTTCTATAGTCAAATAATATTCAGTTTACTCCAAAGTAAAATGGTCTCACTTGTCTCTCTTTCCCCCTAATTGACCTGTGAGTATCAGATTCTCCAGGCCCTATCACGATACAAAATTGTTGTCCATTTTCAAGCACAGTCGATACTTATTACTTTTGAATTTATTTTTAAACAGTAATGTCTCATTTTACCTGGATAGTTTCTAAAAAAATAACATGCGTGAACAAGATGTTCTTCTTGCAAATCTTACAAAAATGCATATGTTGTGAGCTGTGTAATTTGTGTTAACACCCACTGCATCTATGCTGAGTTAACCTGATCAACAGTTTGAACAATCAAACCCTCGGCCACGATGACATGCAATTCCTTCTACAAGGCTTTGGCCAATCCATCGTATCGCTTTCAGGTAATTTTCTAACAGTGCCGCTCTGTGGGACGCCTTCCCGTGGCTGATAGCATCAAGAAGTCACATACCTGACAAACCAACTATATTGAGATTCGAAACCTGTTGATCGGAAAGATACCAATACATACTTCTTAGCTCTTATGTGTGTATGCACGCTAACAAACGTACATTCAGTTGCTAATATCTAATTATTTAGTTTATACACACACACACACACACACAAACACACACATACATATATATATATGTATGTGTGTGTTTGTGTGTGTGTGTGTATAAACTAAATAATTAGATATTAGCAACTGCATGTACGTGTGTTAGCGTGCATTAGCCAATACATTATAATATATATATATATATATATATATGAATATAATACATTATAATATATATTGTATATGTATATACATATTAATGTATATATATAACCAGTACAAATACGCACACACGCACACACACACACATATATATAAATATATATACACCAACATTTATATATATATATATATATATATATATATATATATATAGCCAATACATTGTAATATATATACATTATAATATATATTTGATATGTATTTACATATTAATGTATATGTATAACCAGTACAAATACGCACACATACACACACACACACATATATATATATATATGTATATATACCAACATTTATATATATATATATATAGCCAATACATTATAATATATATATATATATATATATATATGAATATAATACATATTTCATATGTAAATACATATTAATGTATATATATAACCAGTACAAATACGCACACACACATACATATATATATATATACCAACATTTATATATATATATATATATATATAGCCAATACATTATAATATATATATATATATATATATATATGAATATAATACATTATAATATATATTTTATATGTATTTACATATTAATGTATATATATAACCAGTACAAATACGCACACACACACACACACACACACATATATATATATATATACCAACTTTTTTATATATATATGTGAGGAAAAAACATTGATTAAATAATTGTTATAAACATTTTGACTTATCTAATTTTATAAAGTCTAGAAAGTGTTCATTTCAATATATATATATATAGTCATTCACAAACAGACTGTTTCGTTGTATCCCAGCTTTTCTGTGCGGATAGGCATCCAGTTGCCTCTAGCTGGGATCGAAACCCGGCTGGATTGAAGTCAGTCGAAGATTCTACCACTAAGCCATCGGCGCACGGGATGGTAGGAAATTAATTTTTGCGTATTTATTTTTAGATAAATATAGAGCGACCGACAGACTCTCTCTCTCTATATATATATATATTTCGTTATCCCATAAGTTCTGTCCGAATTTTAACTTTTTTTAAAATGAACGAAATTTAAAGAGTATTTTATAATGTCTAATGGAGCTGAACATTATTTTTATGTTTAGATGCATTTAAACTGATCAAATTTTATTTCAGATAACAATAAAATTAAAATTTTGTTTGATTAAAACCCTGCTAACATGGAAGTACCCAAGAATCATTTGAGGCACATAATGCTTTATGAGTCCAAGAAAGGAAACTCAGCAGCCGAAGCGGCTAGAAACATTCACTCAGTTTATGGAGAGGAATGTGTGAATGAAAGAACTTGCAGAAGATGGTTTGCAAAATTCAGAGGTGGAGATTTCTTGAAGATGAAGATCGAACCGGACGTCCAGTTGAGTTTGATAAATAGCTTCTTGATGCAGCCCTTGAAGAAAATCATGCTTTATCAGTTGAGGAATTGGCAGTGGTTCAAACCATAAAACTGCTCATCGTCATCTTCAAGAACTTGGAAAATTTCCTAAACTTGGAAAATGGGTGCCTCATGAATTGTCTGAAAAGTACCTCAAATCCCCCGTTAACATGTGCTCTTTTCTCCATTCTCGCCAACTTGCTTCACCTTTTTTGGATAGACTTGTGACTGGCGACGAAAAATATATCTTTTACCGAAATGTTAAACGTCGTAGACAGTGGCTTGGTAAAGCGGAAGGACCCCAGCCACAGCCGAGATGGGAACTTCATGGGTAAAAGGTGCTTCTTTCAATCTGTTAGGATTGCCAAGGATTATTCCACTTTGAATTCTTACCACCTAATGCAACAATTAATGCTCAAATTTACTGTCAGCAATTAGAGCGTTTAAAACAAGCTTTGAGGAAAAAAAGACCTGCTCTAGTGAATCGAAAACGGGTGATGTTTCATTGGGACAATGCGCGACCACACACAGCAAGAATCACGTCCCAAAAGATCGAAGAACTTGGTTGGGAGAAAATTCCTCATCCACCTTATTCTCCCGATCTTGCTTCAGACTACCATTTGTTTCGTAGCTTACAGAATCATTTGGAGAGAAACAGAGAAACAGCTTTTGTAACACAGGAAGAGGTTACAACTGACATTTGTGAGTTCTTCGAATCAAAGCCAAAATATTTTTATATTAATGGAATAAGTAAGCTTGTTAATAGATGGAAGGAAGTCATAGATAATCAGGGAAAATACATTGTTGATTGAATGTGTAATTAAATGTAACTTTTGGAAACTTGTTTTCTTTATTAAAAATTCGGACAGAACTCATGGGATGACCTGATATATATATATATATATATATATATATATATATATATATATATGTGTGTGTGTGTGTGTGTGTGTGTGTGTGTGTGTATATATGTATATATATATATATATGTGTGTGTGTGTGGGCGTGTGTGTGTGTGTCTCTGTGTGTATGTGCGTGTGTGTGCGTGTGTGCGTGCGTTTGTGTGTGTGTGTGCGCGCTCGCGCGTGTGTTTGCGCGCATGTGTGTGTGTGCGTGTGTCTCTGTGTGTGTGTGTGCGTGCGTGCGTGTGTGTGTGCGTGCGTGCGTGTGTGTGTGCGCGCGCGTGCGTTCCCCTGTGTGTGTGTGTGTGTGTGTGTGTGTGTGTGTGTGTGTGTGTGTGTACATGACCAGAATTGATGACATGCACCACATGGCTTGTGTTGATTTTGGAAATTACTCATACAATGGCGACTTTCAGAGAATCAACCGTTTTGTGCGGACGTTTGTTTGTCTCCTGGACAACACGTGGAATAGTCAAGGCGATTTAGATCTAGCGAGTAAGATGGATACATGTTTAGTGATATATGGTCGTGCAGATTGGCTGACATCCAGTCTTGTGTTACCACAGCTGGCTAAGCAGATGTAGACTTCTGCTGAAACACATACGGTCTTACATTACATACAAGGTCTAACCAGAGCTTTACAACTCTCTCTAGGAACCCTGTGTATTCTGCTAGCTTCATCCGAATATCAAATTGAAAGAACTAGGATAGCATGGTATATCCTTGACTAATCATCATCCTTAAAACCATTACAGAAGTGAGGAAGATTGTGTGCATAGCATAGGGATGTGGGGGGGGGCATCAGATTGAGCCGCACGTGACCACCTGTCCTTTTTCTGGGTCGGTTTTTGATACTTGTTGAACGTTTTCGTTTGCAGAAAAAGCAAAAAAACAAAAAAATTAAAACAAACAAAGCATGCCTATTTCATCTGGATATTCTGAATTGTTCGGTAATGGTTTATTATTATGATTTTTATTTTCTTTGATATCTGGCGTTTACACATTTCTTTCCGGGTCCCGCCCAGGGACCTAAGGTTAGAAATGGCATCATGACACATTCCACTGAAAAAAAAAATTATTACATAGATAAAGCCCTTCGTAAAGTGTGGGCTGTACTTGTCAGAACATTTTTTGTACCTCTTTGAGGCATGGACTTCCAGGGATCCCTTCAATTAGTCTACTGGAATCTTTTCCAACTAGTCCAAGGGCTCTGGGTAGTGTTTGTACCAGTTTCTTTCAGTTTCCTTCCCGTAGGAGTTGCAAATTTTCCAGTGCAGATATTGGCTCATTCTGTCATGCCGGGTTTTATATTCAGTGGGCGCCAATATCGTGCAACCTCATACAAGATGTTCAATGGTTTCTGGATATTTATCACAGAATCTGCATTTTGGACTAACGCAGTATTTTAGTATATGTGTTTGATAATTCCTAGTTAACAAGCATTGGTCCTGTGCAGCAAGGATAAAACTTTTAGTTTCAGCTTTCAACCCTGCACTACGTAGCCACTGATGGGTGCGGTTTTTGTCTACGTCAGCTTGTTTGGTACGGGCAGAGTATTGGCTATGAAGTGGTTTATCTTTCCATTGTTTCTGTATCTGGTCGGTCGCATTTGTCTTTGCATTCTTTTTTAAGTATTTTGCAGCTTCAGGCGGTGTACAGTGATGTATTTGCATTTCTGCTCCCATTTGAAACTCCATTTTATTATTATTATTATTATTATTATTATTATTATTATTATTATTATTATTCAGAGCAACGATTGTTCTTTTGTGTTCGTACGCATGAGTCGCCCTTTACTCATCAGGGATGACTTTTACCGAATATCCTCATGCTTTGTATTGAGGATTGTACTCGGGACCTGAAGAACGCTGACAATGGTCGTCATGGAAGTTTCAGGATTCGCATCGATAATGTTCTGCAGCAACTATACGGATTGTGGCGTCCTGAAACTGTCTGAAGGCTGGTGCCATCGATATGTGTGACAAAGCTGATCTTAGCACTGCACAGCCGTCAATCTATGTGGTGAAGACTGCTAGCGAGAGAGTATTACCAGTGGTGATATCTATATGCCAAATATAGTGTTTGTTAGCTGAAAACTTGCAGTCATACAACGGTACTATTTTGGTCCATATATCTTTTGTAGTTTTTTGGGAAATAAATACAAACACACACACACACACACACACACACACACACACACACACACACACATATATATATATATATATATATATATATATATATATATATATTGCTCAGCGTTGGCCTCTTTCACTCCCTTTTCCTATATACTCCTTCTTCGTTCCCGCCGTCCTGCGTTCTCTTTTCTTTCTCTTTCTCCCCCGTTCAGCCTAACCCTAACGCCACCGATGAAAAGTAACCGACTTTTTTGCGCCAATTTCGATTACCGAATGGGGAAACGCAGGTGGCGGATCGTAGTAGTGAAATAGATGGGACTCATTGTCGTCTGCTAGGCACGACTTGTTTTCCCCGATCGCTGGGATGGCCTGGTGAAATGCGATCGGAATTTGCGGTTTAATTTCCCGTGGGATGTTTACTCCGTGACCATCAGAAGAGACAGTCAGCTGGGAAATACGCTGATATACACAAGGACGTAACAGTTGAAATACTGGAATAAATAAGAAAGAAAAGTTATATATATATATATATATATATATATATATATATATATATATATATATATACAGACTAACAACTATACGTTGTTGAGCGAACCATGCCTCATTCCGTTGTTACGCTGAGTTAAACAGTATTTTCTTGGAGATATTTTTGTATGCTATAAAATTGTATTAGCGAAATAGTAGCTGGATTGGGTTGTATTTTCAACAATTATGATTGAAGTTTATTTCATATACGTTATGTTAATAAATATTATCTGACCATCATCAAACGAAGAGTTCCGACAACTTTTTCTGTCATCGACCGCCCTACCAAGTTCTAAATGATCTTTTAATATCAGCTGATGGACAACCTTATTTTTCAATGCTCCTACAAAACCATATCCACCATACTTACCTTTTACTCATTATGTCCATAATTTGTTATAGGTTCCCATAATTGTTTCATTTTCTTTATATATCCTCCCTCTCTCTCTTTCCCTCTCTGTCTCTGTCTCTGTCTGTCTGTCTGTCTGTCTCTCTCTCTCTCTCTCTATATATATATATATATATATATATATATATAAGCACTTAGCAACTTACAATTTACAAGATCCATTAAAGAAAATTTTGATCAAAAACACTAATATTTTATATATATCATATCGAAATCATCTCGCTTTGAGAAGCCGCCCCTGTATATTAAAAAATATATCTCACGATATAAATCTCACTTTATTCAATAGCGAAAATTGTGGATAATGTACTTTTTAAAAATAGAAATTAGCTCACTTGAATTTCAGCCGCGAAGCTTGCAATAAACTCTCCTACATTTATTCAAAATAATACACAAAAAATTTAGTGGTGTAAAGTGTGTAAAAAGCGAAGAAAAGAAATAATCTTCAAACACAGGTCTACAAATTCATCAAATAATTTATATTATTGAGTGAAAAATACTTGTTTCTTCTGAAATAAATGAATTATGATGTTCTTCGTTCAGTTGATTCTTAGAGCTGCGTAACTTGCACTAATACAACGGTACTAAATAAAAAATAAAATAATAAAAATAAACGCAAGCAAGGTTTATGCGGAAATGTTTGTCTTTTTACAACACAAAAGAGAAAGATGAATTGTCTAATATAGAGAGAAGCGTATGTGTGTGGTTGTCTTGCGAAAAACCAAAGTCTACGCTCACTTATGTGTGCGTAGCGTAACTAAAGCAGCAAGAGAAGTGGTATCTCAATCATCTAAATGTCAGAGAAAATACTACTAATGACAACTAAGATTGAAATATGTTGTGATTTGTTTATTTGTCGCTTTGCGTTTTCGTACTGTACAACTGTGCAACTGGTTTATAAAAACCAAACATTTAAAGACGGTAATAATTTTACAAATGGAACTTTAGCATTTAATATTTATTTTTCAATAGTAGAAAACTGAGAAATCAGTATTATTCTCATCGCCGTCGAAGTATGCTGAAGACTAGCTTATTAAAGTGGCGCCATTTACACGAAAATTTCGGATCACAGGAAGTCACCAGATTTAACAAATTTAGAAGATTTATTAATATCAAGCAGGTGTGGAAGTTTATGTATGTAGGAAGTGTTTTGACAGAGGACGGCAGGTGCGACACTGAGATCTATAGACGTATTGGCATGGCCAAGGACGCATTTCAAAAGTTGGAGTATTGCGACAGAGCAAGAATTTTTGGTAACAAAGAAAAGAGTACTGAGCTGTTACGTGGCATCTGACCTCCTTTACAGCAGCGAATGTTGGACGGTCTCCAAAAAGATGAAGAAGAGACTCGAGGCGACGGATATGTAGTTCTACAGATGAACGCCGAGGATATCATGGACCGAGCGTGTGAGCAAAAATAAGGTCATGGACAGGATGCAAACAAGGAAGAGGCTTATAAATAATATAAGATAGATGCAGCTGAAGTTCCTTGTCGCCAAACTAGTACTGCGCGTAAAATCATATGGTCGACGTACCTATCCAGCAAAGATCGTCAGAAAACTGACCATGGATGAATTCATAGAAAACAAACAGGGAAGCTAAATTACAGCGGTGGGAAAATGATAGGAGACGAGATCACATGTCAGGATCAAAAACATTGCAGATTCTTCTATAGATTTTAACAAGAACCACTAACTATATAGGAGAAGCAACTGACCATATATGGTAGCAATATTCGAAGAATGGAGCAATAGTAGACTTATAAATGTATAAGAGAGATTCTGGAGAGACAAATTGTCTAACATAAGACAATGAATCGAATATCCTAGCAGAAGATGTAACAATTGATTTAATAATAATAATAATTATTATTATTATTATTGAGTACAAGATTTTTAGTTGCTTTTTCCGGAAAAGAAACAATGCAGTTATTAATAAGAAGAGTTGAAATTAATGCATACAGATTTCACAGCTCTACCATCATTCCTTCATAGTCGAAGTATAAACTTTTCAACTGACCTTCGTAACTAGCTATCCATCCTTCCCAGTCTATTCAAATTATCTATTGATCTACGGTGTCAGGATCCACAGAATACTATTCAATATCCATCTGAGTGATCGACCGCAGGCGAACACTTCTGACCAACTCTTAACGTCATTTTTTTTCTCTCATCCAACGCACTACCCAGTTATTTCATCCTGTCATCTCTGATATAATCGAGGTTATTGGTGGTCAGTATCTTGGCCTTTCCATAACTCTGATACCCATACTAAAAGCTGGTGAAAAAAATTCTTGTTTACTTTTTCAGGAATGGCCACTAAATATTAGTCATTTTTCCGAAACAGTCCCTGTAATCTTTGGTAGTTTATATTTAGTACATTTTCTTAAAATAATTCACTCCAAGTAAGGCAATAATACGAATAAGACGCAAAAGGTTTTGGCTAGTGTAAAAGAATGCGAAGAAATTAGGAGCAAGAGATAACCTAATCCTAGCCAAGAGTCAAAAGACAGGGGTGACCTGTGAACCGGACTATATGGAAGACTATCTCCTCAAAGAATATGTTTATACAACGTGGTATGTTTTCATATATATATATATATATATATATATATATATATATATATATATATATATATATATATATATATTGATTTACTAAGCGTAGGTTAGTTGTGATACAAGGTTTAGATAAACAAACATCCGATGAGGATCAAACTCAGTACTAATAAGTGAGTATATATATATAAATATGTGTGCGTGTGTGTGTGTGTGTACTTAGAATTTACCTATATATGTATTAGCTACCTCCCCATTTTCGCTGAAAAAACACTATAGCATGATGTAAAAAAGGACCCAAACTTAATAAAAACTATGATTTATCGTCAAAATGTTTATGTCTGCTATTATTAAGAGAAAGTATTTTTTATTATTTTATAAATTTTTTTTAATCCTTGCTAGCACGTTCGAAATTTTTGGTTAAAAATCTCTTTTTTTGCATTACCTGTGTAACAGAGCTTCTTTTACGGTAAAGTATCACATTAATTTGGAAAGTCTTTCAAAAATCAAGAAATTGTCGGATTTTAATGTAACTTTCAGACACTAAATTAATTAGATTATTTTGGTAATTATTATTTTAAGAAAATCTGGGTAAAAATATATTTGTTTACATCTGTTACCATCCCAGTTACTTAATTTCATGAAATTTCGACAAATTAAATTTTGTTTGCAAACTTTCTTTCATTAGTTAAAAGCAGGAGTCCTTGGAGAATTTAAATCATCCATTTTATTTTTCAAACAGTTACATATTTTACCGAAAATCTGCTCCTAATACTAAAATAAAAAATGCAATGAAACTGGGATATTATTTAATTGGACAAGCTTTTAATTGCTTTTATAAATAATATATATTAAGGGCATTATATCCTTGAAAAATCGATTAATAATTAATTTTTACAAGAATGTGTTCATTACTATTTCAATTATAATAATTTATAAAGTTAGAAAAAACATTTTTAAATTCTTCAAAACTCTAATCGCGTTAGGTGATATTATTAAGTGAAGACTATATTTAGTAATCAAAAATTGAAAAGCTTAATACAAATCATCACGCATTAAGATTTTTAAAATATTTTTATTTTTTGAGTATAAATGTGTCCATTTTGAATGTATGGGTGAACATAGACGACATTATCAGAAAATAAGATCGATGTCTATAGTAAATTTAAGGTTAACATTACTAAAATTTTATTACGGAGAATATTTTCCAACATTTTTAAGATGACGGAGTACTTAAAATTATATAAAAATGCGTTCACCCGTCATTTTCTAAAATTACGTTTAACAGATAAAGTCTCCATAGAAAAGCAACAGAATTGTCAACACCTTTATTAGCGCAAGACATCGCACGCCAATCACGTAAAAAGTACATAAACACCGCTTATGTTTGTTTTAAAATCCATCATTATGTCATTTTAAACTTAAATAATATCTGATCAAATCTTATTAGTTATACTGTAAATCAGCTAATATTCCTGAAATAAATATTCAGAAAAGTTTATTTTATGTTGGGAATATTTCTAATAAAGAAAATTACATTGTGAAGACAGATGACGAAGAAAAGGCTCTAATAAGCTATTTTTTACCAAAAGAATGGGAATCGATCCCAAACAATATAATTTGTTTTAAATACACTACAGAAAAGTTTAATTACTGGAAATAGTAAATTTAATCATTTAGCTAGAAATTAAAGGTAAAAAGAGGGTCAAGAATGCTCTCTAATTTTTAAAATTCATTTTAAATCTTAGGTATCGTGAATTAGTAGAGATACATAAGACACACAAACACGCATGCGCATGCGCGCTTTCATACACACACACACACACACACACACACACACACACACACACACACACACATACATACATATATATATATATATATAATTGTACGTTTTATTATTTTGTGATTGGAAGGGATAATTCCGAGGAGGATATTGATCCAGGGAGAGCTCACTGTAGATTTTCGGAGATTTCGTTCTGATGAGCTGAACATCTTGGTGTTCACGAAATGAAAAAAATCTATTTGCGGAGAAGTTTTCGTTCTGGTGAGCTGAATATCTCAGCGTTCACGAAATAAAAATAAAAACGAAATGGATAATTAAAGTTTCCGTCTTCTTGTAATCATTATATATATATATATATATATATATATATATATATATATGTGAAGAGAGAGAGAGAGATTGCGTCTAGCATGAAACAGCCTGTTGCCTCTATGTGTTGAGTTCAATGTTCTCTTTTATATTTATATACGCTCTATCTCTGATATTGAGCCCTTTATCCCATAAATATAGCAAACCTTAAAACTATATTTCTTCATATATATATATATATATATATATATATATATATATATATATATATATAGGACAAGTTTTATTAGAATCAACCAGAAATTTGTCTCTGATTAATTTTTATTGTATTTCAAGAATTTTTGAATAAGAATGTATACATCAAGAACAAAATTTTGGATAAATAGTCCAAATTCTCCGTCTGTTCTGTTGCGTCTGTCATGTGCATTCGGCAACATCAGTCATTTGCAAGAACTATGCGATGTCAGTTTAGCAGATAAGATTTCATTGGCTACATCCGGGTATTATATACGGAACTGAAATGGTGAATCATTTCAAAGTGATGTCTCGGGTAAATTTGTGCTGTTCGACCAAATTTTAATGCACACTATTTATATTCTTCCTACTGTTGCCCACATCTTTATTGCCATATTCATGATGTTTCGTTCGATGTACGCTCTGGCCTTCTTCAGATGATGTAGGTTGGAATTTCGATCGAACTCTTTATTTAGTCCACCGGGTTGGATTGCTCTAGTTCCACGAGCTATTCCTTTTCTGGATATCTCCGTTTCAATTAATTCATTTTAGTAACTCAAATCTACAAGCCACTCGATTACAACGTCTTTATTTACTGGGTCATGTACAAAATGTATATCACCTGAAGAAGTTTGGAGCGTACAACGGCAGAAACCACGTGAATGTGACAATAAAGATGCGAACAACAGACCGAACAAAGTAAACAGTTTAAATATCGACAGATGTTTTACGGACACGTTGTAGCTGCTGGAAGTATAAATAAGCATTTTAGCGTTACAATGCGTTTTAAGTTTAAATGAATATTACTTAGACGACCCTAGCAAACTCACAAAATTTACATTTCTTGGATGCAGCTCTGATTTTTTTTTTTTTGGTGTAGAGTGGGTATTAGTGGAGATTTACTCTTGTCAATCTATTTCATTCTGCCTTGAATTTTTTTCGAAAATCAGCCATTTTTCAAATATAATCATTTCTGTGATGTTAGCCACTTTTTCGTATATCAACCATTTTTCCGGATGTCAATCATTTTTCGGATATCAATGATTTATCGGATGTCATCGATTTTTTCGGCTATTAGCCATTTTTTCTGATAGCCATTTTTTCAGATATAAATCATTTTTCGGATATCAGCTATTTTTTCGGATATCAGGCATTTTTTTCGGATATCAATCATTTTTCGGATATTAGCCATTTTTTTGGATATCAGCAATTTTTTCGGATACCAGCCATTTCTCGAATATCAGTCATTTTTTCGGATATGAATCATTTTTCAGATATCAATTATTTTTCGGATATCATCCAATTTTTTCGGATATCAGCTATTTTTTCAGATATCAATTATTTTTCGGATATTAGCCATTTTACGGATATCAGCCATTTTTTCGGATATTAGCCATTTTACGGATATCAGCCATTTTTCGAATATCAGTGATTTTTTCGGGTATCAGCCACTTTTTCGGATAGCAGCCATTTTACTTCACTTTTTATGACATACATAAATAGCGGGTTAATTCTCATTTGTGAAATGAAACTTGTCACTATGAATAAACGGCACGCTTTGTTCTTTTCGCTGATGGCTTTTGGATCCCAAACACCCAGTATCCTGATTCTCCTTATCTTTTCTAAATGTCGGAATATGATGCTATTTAACATCTCTGCTAATTACCGAGTAATTAGCCGTCGATTACTAATGTCTGTCTACCTTCATGATCAAAGACCTGTAACCACTCCGGTCTGGGTTTATCTTTCAATGAGGTCACTCTATAATGAAACTTTGGAGACCAGTTTAATAATTACCGGTTAGTTATGATTCCTTGTCCAGAAAAAAATACGTATCTTCTAGATGTATCCTTAGCGTTATTCCTTAACTGGAACTCACATAACTTATATGAAGTCAATGTACTTTCAATGTATCCATTAGTGAGTTTAACAATTCATTCATTAATTCAAAGTGACCGCTGCCAATGCAACGCAAAAAAATTAAAGTATTTTAATGTAAGCTAAATTACTTAACTTCCATGTTCTGATTAGGGGTTAGGATAATGAATTCGCTATTACGATTTATTCCCAAAGACGGAGATTACTCATGACCCAGCTTAATATTTTTTAAGGTAATTAAATATATTTATAGTGATTTAAGCTTAGCTTAGATGTGGCACAAGGCCGTAAGTACTGAGTACAATGTAAGGGTTCATATCAAAATGATAAGAAATATAGGTATGGAGAGATTGCGATAACAGTCAGACAGACAAATAAACATACAGAAACACATAAACCAGATAGATAAATAAATATATACTGAGATAGATAGATAGATAGATAGATAGATAGATAGATAGATAGATAGATAGATAGATAGATATGAACAGGCTGGGATAGATAGATAGATAGATAGATAGATAGATAGATAGATAGATAGATAGATAGATAGATAGATATGAACAGGCTGGGATAGATAGATAGATAGATAGATAGATAGATAGATAGATAGATAGATAGATAGATAGATAGATAGATAAATATGAACACACTGAGATAGATAGATAGATAGATAGATAGATAGATAGATAGATAGATAGATAAATATGAACATACTGAGATAGATAGATAGATAGATAGATAGATAGATAGATAGATAGATAGATAGATAGATAGATAGATAGATAGATATGAACAGGCTGGGATAGATAGATAGATAGATAGATAGATAGATAGATAGATAGATAGATAGATAGATAGATAGATATGAACAGGTTGGGATAGATAGATAGATAGATAGATAGATAGATAGATAGATAGATAGATAGATAGATAGATAGATAGATAGATAGATAGATATGAACAGGCTGGGATAGATAGATAGATAGATAGATAGATAGATAGATAGATAGATAGATAGATAGATAGATAGATAGATATGAACAGGCTGGGATAGATAGATAGATAGATAGATAGATAGATAGATAGATAGATAGATAGATAGATAGATATGAACAGGTTGGGATAGATAGATAGATAGATAGATAGATAGATAGATAGATAGAGAGATAGATAGATAGATAAATATGAACACACTGAGATAGATAGATAGATAGATAGATAGATAGATAGATAGATAGATAGATAAATATGAACACACTGAGATAGATAGATAGATAGATAGATAGATAGATATATATGAACAGGCTGGGATAGATAGATAGATAGATAGATAGATAGATAGATAGATAGATAGATAGATAGATAGATAGATAGATAGATATGAACAGGTTGGGATAGATAGATAGATAGATAGATAGATAGATAGATAGATAGATAGATAGATAGATAGATAGATATGAACAGGCTGGGATATATATATATATATATATATATATATATATATATAGAGAGAGAGAGAGAGAGAGAGAGAGAGAGATAGATAGATAGATAGATAGATAGATAGATAGATAGATAGATAGATAGATAGATATGAACAGTCTGGGATAGATAGATAGATAGATAGATAGATAGATAGATAGATAGTAGATAGATAGATAGATAGATATGAACAGGCTGGGATATATATATATATATATATATATATATATATATATTTATATATATATATATATATATATATATATATATACATATATATATATATATATATATATATAGAGCGAGAGAGAGAGAGAGAGATAGATAGATAGATAGATAGATAGATATGAACAGGCTGGTATAGATAGATAGATAGATAGATAGATAGATAGATATGAACAGGCTGGGATAGATAGATAGATAGATAGATAGATAGATAGATAGATAGATAGATAGATAGATAGATAGATAGATAAAAAAGCCTGAGATAAATAGACAATAGAAACAGTATGCGTGTGTGTATGCACGTGTGTGAGAGTGGGTGAGTGAGGGAGCGAGCGAGAGAGCGTGAAAGAGAGTGAGTGAGAGAGAAGATATTATTTTTACAGAGGGCAATATATATAAAATAGATTTACATATATAAACAATATAAAAATTAAACGTTTCTCTATAGGCTCGGTGGAGATAACGAACGACGCAAATCAAAACACATAAAATAAGTACAAAGTGCTCCATCGTTACATTTTTTTTCTCTGTTTATTCATCTTTTGGAGGTCGGAATATCGCCATTGATTGATAATATTCCAATTCGCGCAGATTAATGACACATGTCAATCTGCGCATCACTAGTTTAATCTTTCTAAAAAAAGAATGCACTGACCTAAATTTAATTATATCTGTCTACTTCACTTTCAATATATATCATATTTTTGTACGTATCGATTTCAGCTTGGTATTATCGATATCTCTAACGATAAAATCGGTTGTATCTCAATCTATCTATCTATCTATCTATCTATCTATCTATATATATATATATATATATATATATATATATATATATATATATATATATGTATATATATATATATATATATATATATATATATATATATATATATATATATATATATATATATATATATAATCGACTCTCCCGTAGAATTCGATGTATGAGAGTCAAGCAGATCAGTTCCTAGAAACTGAGAGCCCGACGGCCACACATGAGATTTGTTTATAGTGGTGAAGGTTTCGTGAAGGACCATCCACACTTTTTGAAGTGACGAATACAGAGACCTAGTGCACTGAGTGCTACAGGGTCCACAAACAATCCTGCACAGGTTTTGAATTCAGAGTTGTCCTTCTCCTAGACCAGTAGCCATCAATGGCTATAGAACCCAGTCTGTTCTGCTATTTTCCACATATTTGGAGGGAGAAGAATAGGATTCACACTTTTCCCAAGGGTATTAGCACATAAGTGAATGTAATGGATTCGACTGGAATTCGAACTCGGCCCTCCGATTCCAAAATCCAAGCCGTTATCCATTACTCGACCGTATATATATATATACTTCTCAGTTTGCTCATATCAATCACAGGTTGGTTCTCTCTCTCTCTCTCTCTCTCTCTATATATATATATATATATAGATATATATATATATATATATATATATATATATATATATATATAAAGAAATGTAGTTTTAAGATGTGGTATATTTATGGGATAAAGGGCTCAATATTATATATATATATATATATGAACATTGAAGTTAAAACTCGGAGGCGACAGTCTGTTTTTGCCGCCTCTGAGTGTTGACGTCCAAGTTCACTTTCATATATATATATATATATTTAAAGACATTTATATTATGTTTAACGTTCTTTTTATAGATACAAGTATTTAAGCAAATGCTCTGTTTTATAATAAACAGTATTAAATAACATTTACCGGCCTGAATGTCCGAGAAATTTTCATAGAAAATTTTCGCTCTCCGACAGGAATCGAACCTGTATCCTATACGGAACCATCATTTCGCGTGATGTGCCTTAACCTTTCGGCCACAGAGGAGCGTCTGGTTAGCAAGGTCGATTTTACTATCTTTAAACTTAAATCTTCCATGAATCTCTTCTATTCATATCTGCTCTAGCGTATCAAATGTAAACAAATGACGTCATATATTTTAGAATTGGACATAGTCCGACAATTTATTTAAAGACATTTATATTATGTTTAACGTTCTTTTTATAGATACAAGTATTTAAGCAAATTCTCTGTTTTATAATGTGGCCGAAAGGTTAAGGCACATCACGCGAAATGATGGTTCCGTATAGGATACAGGTTCGATTCCTGTCGGAGAGCGAAAATTTTCTATGAAAATTTCTCGGACATTCAGGCCGGTAAATGTTATTTAATACTGTTTATTATAAAACAGAGCATTTGCTTAAATACTTGTATCTATAAAAAGAACGTTAAACATAATATAAATGTCTTTAAATAAATTGTCGGACTATGTCCAATTCTAATATATATATATATATATATATATAGTTAAACCTACCAAGGTTTCACCTAAGCGGATCGTCAGGGATGGCTGGCTTCCCTGACGATCTGCTTAGGTAAAATCTTGGTAGGTTTGTCTGGCTCTCTAGGTTTAACTAGGTCTGCTCTACTTACTGTATTGAGCACTTTATTTATTTAGTTGCGTACTCGTATCGGTTTTTCTTTCTTTGGGCTTTGGACCTGCATGCTGAACGATTGTTTTCGACAGGCGTTCATGATCTCGGCTCTTTCCTTTTGTTTATACTTTTTTTTCCCTTCGATATTGATTTGATTATTTTCAAATCAAGAAACCGAAGGTTTTCCGAAACGAGTGTAGTTACTTACACTCATAAGATTATTACTACTACTAATATTATATATATATGTATATATATATATATATATATATATATTTAAATAAATTGTTGGAGGTACAAACCGTAATATTGCAAGGAAAACGTAAAAATTATTCCTTATAGGCATTATGAAAAATAAAATATAAGAGATGAAAACACAAACAAGACAGACCAACCGGTTTCGTTCGCTAGCTCATCAGGGTCGACGGGGAACATAATAATAATTTATTTCAAATTACTTTTACTCACACAAACACCCTATATACAATTAAAACATTAAAAATGAAATGATTAATTTGTATGAGGGAAGACAAAAAAAAACCCGCAAATTCTCGCAGCGAACCCCCCCCCCCCGCAAAAATAAAACAAACAAACAAACCATGAAGGTAGGGGAGGAAGAAGAGGAGGAAAAGGAGGGGAGGTTAAATTTGCACTAAAATCTTTACTTGTTTTTCTCATGAAGCAGTCCGACTGATTTTTCTGTAACCTGGTTCATTTTCTTATCATAAACTTGCATAATTACCCACATTTTTTCAGATAATTGTGTAAAAAAGAAGTGTTGAGGAAAGCAAACGGCAAAGTGTGTGTGACATGTTAAACACACATATTCATCCACAGAAGATTATAAGCCTAGTTGGAGTATCTCTAGGGACAGTTTTTAATGTGAAGAAGAGAATGTCCGTGAGTGAAACTATTCAGAGAATGCCTGGAATTGGCGGAATCAACAAAATCGCGTTAAGGATTTCATCAACACTCTAAAATCTAAAATCTCAAAGGGCCCAAGGAAATCCATGAGAAAATTAGCAACTGGACTTAAAGTGGATGCTAAGACTGTCAGAACAGAAGTGAAAGATAAATTAAAACTAAAATCTTACACAAGAACACCAAGACATTTGATGACACGACTCATGAAGACCAGAAGAATGGAAAGATGCAAAAAAATATCTTACTCATCTTAAAAGAAACAAGTCTAATATGAAAATTTTCTCGGACAAAAATACCTTCACTTTTGAGGATTTTCTGAAGTGCAGAAATGACAGATCCATTGCAAACTCAAAAGCTCAGGCCAAGGGCACTTTCAGAAAGAAGCATCTAAATCAAGTTATGGTTTTTGGGGTTGCAGCCTCCGATAGAAAATAAATGCTTCTCAAATTTTACAAAGCTGGTGAAAATGTTAATACTGATGCCTATTACAAGACTCTGAGATACAATGTATTACTATAGCTCGAAGCCAACGACCCAGAAGGAAACTATATATGAACTCGGGATGGTGCTCCTACCCATATAACCAAAAAAAGTACAGAATTTCTGCAAATCCAATTTTGCCGATTTTTGGTCATCCCACTTCTGGCCCTCTTCCAGCCCAGATGTCAACCCTGTATATTATGCTGTTTGGGGCGTATTCGTATAGGCTACTAATAGAACCTCTCATCCAAAATTTAACTCTAATGTATACCGGGTGAGAGGGTGAAAGATTAGAGAAAGTGAGAGATGGATAGAGGTATAGAGAGGCAAAGACTGAGAGAGAGGGGGGGATACAGGATGACAGAAGGGGGAGAATGAGACAGAGGGGGAGAGAGGAAGAGAGAAGGAGAGATGGTGTATAGAGGGGGAGAAAGTTAGTGAGAGTGGCATACAAAAGGAAATCTATGAAACTTCAATAAAATAAATGGTCGGTAATGATCAACATTGCACGGGAATCTTATGTAGTTCTGTTGCTACAAGCGCAAAGCATTCGTTGTCAGTTTGTGTCTATGACAAAGCAATATATCGAAGGAGACGGTGAAAACAACGCGTGTCTATCAGTTAGATGCTGAATTTGCTAGATGAAGAAATGCATGTTTTTCCCATCGACTGCAAAGATCGGTGTTAGATTCCAAGTCATTAACAGAATATTTTAGTGAAGCCAAGCAAATATATCCCACCTAGTGGGATGCAATTAACTTGTCACATGTTTGGGGCCATTTGCCAAATCATCTTCACCTTAGAATACCTTGCTCGTAAGTAATGCATAGATTCTGAATATATCTATTTTAATATATTCATAATCTATCTATTTTTCTCCATATAATATATAATATATATATGTACACATTTTATATATATATATATATATATATATATATATATATATATATATATATATATATATATATATAGTGGGATTGATGTGAGTTTGTGACCCTGGGTTTCCCGCTATTTGCGATCGTCAGACAAACTGATTAATTTCTGAATTTTGGATTTTTATATTTTTGCATATATCGGTGTTTTTTTAAAGATTAATCAGTTTGTCCAACGATCGCAAATAGCGTCACTACCATAAAAACACCGATATACGCAACCATATATAAATCCAAAATTTAAAAATTAATCAGTTTGTCTGACGATCGCAAATAGTGTGAAAAACACACATCAATCCAACTAAATATGTCAGCTCTATCACTGATATTGAGCGCTTTCCAATAAGTAACATGCATATATAATATATAAATAATATATATAAAATTTGCATACATATATATATATATATATATATATATATATATATATATATATATATATATATATATATACAAATTTTGCACATACACACACACACAGACACAGAAACGCACGCACACACACACACACACACATATATATCAAGTATATGGTGCAGTTCAGTTTACATTACATGAATCATTCATACAAAAAACAGATATTGAAGTTAATCATATAAATGGCGAGAATTCATCTTCGCAATCAGATTTAATAAATAACATTAACCCCGAACCTGTAGATGAATGTTATGATCCCTGTTTATAAATTCCAGTGTCATAAGGCCTTTTTTTATTTTTTTACAAGCTTTCATCTGTGCATACAGACATCATCAGGTATGGAAATAGATTTGTTTTTTTACATCCTGGTAATAACAGGACAACGAAAGAATAGATGTAGGTATTTATTATATAAAAATACGATTGTGGCACAAAGCCGAAAAAAGGGGGAGAGGTTGAGGCTGAGGCTGAGGCTGGTCTTCATTAACTATCTTATACCTAGCTAATCGGATTCAAGACCAAGTCACTTATTACAATTTTGCCCATTCACCATAAGAA
>OZ038502.1:72610570-72663070 GCA_964036315.1 Acanthosepion esculentum | reverse complement strand
AACAAAAATATTTACTCCAAAAAATAAAAAAGAGCTTCATAGGATCCCAGTCCGTCTGGTTTTATAAAACAAATGTTTGCAGATTAACACATTTCTTTTGTTTCATGCACATGGCAAACACCTAGCACAAAATGAAAAAAAAAACCTTACCTTTATAACAATTCAATATTTGTAAGCTACAGTCCATTTACCTTATATGAAAAAATGAAGAAAAAAAAACTAATTTTAAAGATAAAACGAATAAACTAGCAAAATATAACTACAGAGAGAATAAAGAAAAATGAATAGTGTATATATATATATATATATATATATATATATATATATATATATGACGATTGCGTCTAGCATGAAACAGTCTGTCGCCTCTGAGTGTTGACTTCAACGTTCATTTTGATATTTACATACCATCTATCTCTGATATTGAGAACTTTATCCCATGAATATATCATACCTTAAAACTATATTTCTTCATATACATACACACACACACACACACACACATATATATATATATGTATATATATATATATATATATATATATATATATATATATATATATATATATATATACATATATAATATAATATAATATATTATAATATAATATAAAAGGTTCAATATATATATATGATATAAAATGCTCAAACACTAATTTGAGCATTTTATATGATATACTTACTCTTATCTGGACATTGAGTTCTACCTGGATTCTATCATTTTGGAATTTATATATATATATATATATATATATATATATATATATACATATATATATATATATATATATATAAATATATATATATATATATATTTAATTTATATATATATTTATATAAATATAAATATATATATATATTTATATATATATTTATATAAATATAAATATATACATATATATTTATATTATATATATATATATATATATATATATATATATATATATATATATATATATACATTGACCACTAATATATCAATATATATAAATATAGAGAGAGATTGAGAGAGAGAGAGAAAGAATCTGAGAATTATAGATTATTGACATAATCTGTGATAGATATGAACAAACTGAGAAGTGTATATAGATATATATATATATATATATATAGATGGATTGATAGAAAGACATTAAGATACAAACGATTATATCTTTAGAGACATCGATAATACCAATCTGAAATCGATACGTACAAAAATATGACATATATATATATATATAATTATATATATAGATATGTATATATAATTATTCGTGTGAGTGTGCATATATATATATAAATACATACATACATACATATATATATATATATATATATATATATATATATATATATATATATATATATATATATATATATATATGTAATATTATGATATAAAAAGCTCAAATACCAATATTCCTTGGTTGTAATTTATTTCACTGGAATCGTAATCACGATGCAATTCATCAGGCCTACAAATTCATAAGGACACAGAAATTATAACTCGGGGTATAAAAACAAATTTTCAGTGTAGGTGTATGTGTGGAAGTGATAAACAATGGTGAAAAGGAAAAGTATGAACAATATAGAGAGAGGGTGTAACAGAAGAAAGAAAGAAGGACAGGAAAGGTCTGAAGGTGAGGTGGGAAATAAACTTTAAAGAGAGAAATTTAATAACGGTTTAAATGAGTGAGATCTTTTAAACACTATATATATATATATAATATTAAAGTGTGCTATATTTATGGGATAAAGTGCTTGGTGGCTTTATCAACCACTTCGATTCAAATATATATATATATAAGTGAACATAGAAGTCATGCTAGATGCAATCGTCAGTTGCCTGACGATTGCATCTAACATGAAACAGACTGTCGCCTCTAAATGCTGACTTCTATGTTCACTTTTATATATATATATATATATATATTTTTGTCACCCATATTAAACTGTTTCGCAGCTCATCAATGTGGCTAGACGTCCGGTTGCCTCTAGCTACGATCGAAACCCGACTGAATTTGCGTCAGTCCGAACTTCTACCCGCTAAGCCATCAGCGTACGGTACGGAAAGGAGTTGAATTTTAGCGTGTTTATTTTTAGATTCGGATAAACACACAGTGACTGAGGGTGACTCAGTTCTGTCGAAGAGTCGTGCAGTATTAGCATAAATAGTCACTGTTTACAGATTCACACCCCAAACCAGAGGGCTCAACCGTAATTAATTTCAGGAGCTAATATATATATATATTTGGATCGAAGTGGTTGATAAAGCCTCCAAGCAAAATCAACCAGCCGACCAAACAACCAACATGGATTAATAGGTTCATGATATTAATCCATATCATATCCTGCACTTTCTTATTCCCGTCCTGGGTAAGACGATAAACTACATCCGCGTCCTGGGTAAGACGATAAACTACATCCGCGTCCTGGGTAAGACGATAAACTAAATCCAACAGCAAGGCTTCTGATCAGGTTTTGAGGAGCGTGAAATCACTTCTAAATTGCTGGTGTTCCCAGGTCTACCCTGACCCAGGGTGATAGCAGCAGTTAGGGTCCCAACTATGGGTAAATAGTTTAGCCCCAGACTGGGGTCAAATCACTATGAAAATGTAAAAATAGTTTTTAATACTAGCAATACATTTGTGTAAATATTTATTACCAGTAATGAATTTTTGAAGAAAAAATCATTAAAAAAATAAATTATTACCAGCAATACATCTTTGGAAAAAAAATGTTAGTAGCATGACATTAAAAAATATATTACCAGCAATAAAAATCTTGTAGGCATTAAATAACCCATTGAGGTTGATATACCGCAAAACAAAGCAAACCAAGCCAAACTTTATTCCAAAATGTAACTTCAACAAAATTACAAAATAAAAAGCACATATACCGCCTCTAGTAATTATGTCCACACAAACATGTATCGAAACAAATGCTGAGTATCATCTACCAGGTATTCAATTGTGAAAGCAGAATAACATATATTATTATTACTTAAAAGCAAACTTAAATTTGAGCAGTAAATTTCCCATAAGGAGTGGTTATGCTGTTAAACAAATAAATCAAATTAAATCAACGAAGCTTTACGCTTTGAAGATTTATTGGGACTCAGTTTCACACCTGACTTTAAATGGAAGGGGGAAATGTGTCGGCTCATTCTAACAATTCCAACCGATTTGAAATCTATCACAGCTAGAAAGACCCAAGCAAGGTATGGCAGTTATGAATTTATGGTCTATTTTTGGTCTAATCTGAGTCTTGCAAAGTTAAAGCCTGGCGGGTGTCTTCAGGTATTCTCTGGTGTTGTACAAAGGAGCGAATTCTTTCCAGTATCCTAAGAAATGAATTGTTTCCATTTATCTGGCTGGCTGTTTCGTTCTCTACAGCTTATCAACTATTATTATTTAGGTAGGTATAAAGTGGCGGATCAATTCTATATTACGATTAATATATATATATAGAGAGAGAGAGAGAGACAGATATTAGTTGATAAAACAAAAATACTCAGGCATACACACATTAAAAAACAAACCTTCAGATATTGGAAGCGATCTACATTCAAACAAAGCAACCCACACTCAACAAAATTACATTTCAAACTAAGCAAAATACATTCCAATGCATTTAGACATATGGTCCGTTGTTAATATTTCGGCCGTGGTCTGACGTCATAGAACCGCATCTTGAATGTACGACTAGCGTTTGCTATTCCACAACCGTTACCAATCTTCTATGTAAAAAAAAACAAACAAAAGTATTATCTTCGATGTTAAATATCTCTGTTAAAATGTCCGTATAACCACACCGAAGCTGGCATATGTGAGCCGAAAGCTTAGGTCAAGGAACAGCTTAATAATAAAAAATGTTGGAAAATTTTTATTTTTATTTTCACCCGAAATTAAAGCAAACATACGAACGACTCGTGATCAGACAAAATAGGCCTTCATTGTCTGTTATATTTAACAATACATATTCATATATATATATATATATATATATATATATATATATATATAAGCTTTTTTAATTCGTAGGTCTGATGAATTGGATCGTATTTACGATTCCAATGAAATAATTTATGACCATGGAATATTAGTGTTTAAGTCTTTTTATTTTATATATATATATATATATATATATATATATATATATATA
This sequence comes from Acanthosepion esculentum, assembly GCA_964036315.1. Taxonomy (NCBI): domain Eukaryota; kingdom Metazoa; phylum Mollusca; class Cephalopoda; order Sepiida; family Sepiidae; genus Acanthosepion; species Acanthosepion esculentum. The sequence goes on along the minus strand of OZ038502.1, from coordinate 72,658,924 downwards.
TATATATATATATATATATATATAAATGAACATAGAAGTCAACACTTAGAGGCGACAGTCTGTTTCACTTTTATATTTACACACGCTCTATCTCTGATATTGAGCACTTTATCCCATAATATAGCACACTTTATGACTATATTTCTTCATATATATATATATATATATATATATATATATATATATATATGTATAGAGAGAGAGAGAGTGAGAGATAGATAGATAGATAGATAGATAGATAGATAGATAGATAGATAGATAGATAGATAGATAGATACGGTTGTTTCTTATACATTTCGATTTAAGAGAATGTAAACAAATCTAAAAGATATGCCTGTGTAGCTAATCAGTATTTGATTGATTGATTGGGTTTCTACGATTCATCAATCCTTTTCAGGTTATTTAAAACCAGAAAATTCTTTTAAATTGTAAGAATATTTTTGGGAGATAATATTGCCTTGGTGATACAAGTCTTACTATTTAATCTATAGGAGAGGGTAGGAAAGGTGGATTCATACCTTTCCCATTTGGTCATAAATGGATATAACGAACGGGAATTAGAACTCGCTTCTCGGCTTAACATTTCGGAATCATTATACATTACACTACTTGCACATCCAAGCTTACAGCACCTGGTATTCCCAAGCGGTCACCCATCTAGTCAATGACCAGGTTCGAGGTTGCTTAACTTCGGCGATAATACAGGAATCGGTGTTTTTATATGTGGCTGTAAGCCAAGTTCTTTTTGAGATTTCGAATGGATTTGATCCATAATAAACCTCTAAAGTAAGTAAACTAGTTGATCGATTAGGATGAAAATATACTGGCTTGGTTTTTGAGTTAGTGAAGGTTACAAACCAGAGTTTGCATCATTAGCCTGTTAGCGATAGTTCAGTTGAAGTTCTGAAAATCTTTACTTTTGGAGAGTCAGCCACAAGCTACCATCTGCGATAGATGATTATTAAAGATCTGTGAATGCTCCTGGGCAGATCGTTAATAAAAAAAAAGTGTGTAGGACGGAGGGGAGAGGCTTGAGCCTTGATCTCATGAGCTTCTGAAGAATGATCATTGAAAATGGCATTTATGAACCTACCTGAAAATAAGGAGATTGGGGTCATATCAACGTTGAAACGCCTGTTAAGCAACGCCAAGCCTCGTCAGTAGCCGGGGGGGGGGGGTGATCCCTTTGGAATACTAGGTGCTATAAGCTTGGATTTATGTTGATGGTATAATAAATAACGGCTCAAGATGAGAAATCAGAGTGCCGAGTTCGATTTCCAGCCGCGTTCATTATATTCACTTACGCAAATGTCACTTACACAAATGGTAACTACACAGTTCTTCTCGCAAGAATCTCTCTTACCTCTTTAAAAGTCTACCAATTTTCTTTGCTTTGAATATTGCATCTGATTTGGTGATTCTGATATACATTTAGAGATTATTGATAAAACACTCACTAACCCTTGCATCTCAGTGAATCTATTGCCTTACCTGATGTGAAATTATAAAAGAAAACTCTCTTGAGATGTCATGAATTGAAAAAGTGATATTATACTTCAAATTTTGACACATCCGCTGCTACCAATACACAGGGGAGGGTAAGGGCTCATTCATCCACATGTATTTGGGGACTATCAACGCCCCCCAAAAGACCTTCACAAAGAAAGAAAGAAAGAAAGAGAGAAAGGAAGGACTTGGTAATTTCGTAGAGTCTTCCAGTAGCTGGAAACTTTGATACGCAAATGGCTATGCAAATCCTTGTGAGTAGATTTTGAGGTATCTAAGGCAATAGTGATGAATTTACAATCGAGCTGTCATATCCTCACGGGACACACACACATTAAAAAAAAACAACCGGAAGAAAAATCTTAACGAGCAATTGGTGTAAAACTGACTCAGGATATAAAATTGCCTTAAACCTCAAAAAGCATCGATTCCAGATGCCCAGATGACTAGGGATAAGTGTAGTATCTCTTCCAGCGAGCCAGCCATAATCATCTGCAGTTACAGCTCACCATCGGCCGGCGCTCCAGCCATCTCCAACAGGACTTCTGCATCAGGCACCAGCAAGGATATGCGATAAACTTTCCTTTTCAGGATAACACTATTCACCGATTACAAAACTCTTCAGCGACTACAAATTTGTCCTTCTCAGGGCAACGCTTTTCAGTGACTACAAAAAGTCCTTTTCAGGACAACGATCTTTAACGACTAGAAAACTGTTTTTATTTTTTATTTTTTTTAGCAAGACGCTCTTCAGCTACTACAAAACTGTCCTTTTCAAGACAACGCTCTTCAGCGACAACAAAACTGTCCTTTCCAGGAAAACGCTCTTCAGCGACAGCAAAACTGTTTTTTTCAGGACACCGCTCTTTAGCGACTTCAAAACTGTACTATTCAGGACAACACTCTTCATCGGCAACAAAACTGCCTTTTCAGGACAACACTATTCATCGACTACTTAATGTCCTCTTCAGGACAACATTTCTTAACGATTACAAAAGTTCCCTTCTTAGGACCACGCTTTTCAGCGACTACAAATTGTCCTTTTCAGAACCATGCTCTTCAGCGAATACAAAACTCCTTTTCAGGACAACGCCTTTCAGCGTCTACAAAACTGTTCTTTTCAAGACAACGCCCTTCAGTTTATACAAAACTATTCTTTTTAGGACAACGCCCTTCATCGTCTACAAAAGTGTTCTTTATAGGACAACGCCCTTCAGCGTCTACAAAAGTGTTCTTTTTAGGTCAAGGCCCTTCAGCGTCTACAAAAGTGTTCTTTATAGGACAACGCCCTTCAGCGTCTACAAACGTGTTCTTTTTAGGACAACGCTTCTCAGCGTCTATAAAACTGTTCTTTTTAGGACAACGCCCTTCAGATTCTACAAAACTGTTGTTTTTATGACAACGCCCTTCAGCGTCTACAAAAATGTTGTTTTCAGGACAACGTTCTTCTCACCCTTTTCCCTGAGTGTGCAGATATAATTATTGTCTAGTGTGCTGTACTCTTTTTATTTTTTTGATGACGTATTTTTTAACGAATATAAACTTGGCACTATATTTCAAGTCCTCGTTCTCTTTGTTGTTTTCTTCCGTATCTGTTGGCATGCCGATATAATACCCGCAACTGTTCGCTTTATTGATTCCGCATTTAATGACAGTCAAAATATCAGCAGTCGGCGTAAAGGAGGAAAGGTTGGTTGATCTGAAGGTTCTTTAATACCGATATTAAAACATTCTGTTAATTTTTTAGTTTATGACGTAAAATATGGTAGGGGACTGTAGGACAGTTTGGTTAATACGATGTAAATGTGGGGAAATTATTTTTTTTCTTTCGACTTAATGGACATTATATTCCATCACAGCGTTGCTAAGCATAATTCTCCACAAATTCCCTGGCTTTGTAGCTCTTATCAATATCTTTTTTTTCTTATCTCTCCCAATCCCTGTTCTGTCAACCATTTAGACAAGCACGTTAGATAAATCATTCGCTATTTCCTCTGTCGCACTTATCAACAAATAGGACCTGTGAGTGTCTACATTTCTAAGCCATCTTTCCTCTCTATGCACCCTATAAAGGACTAGCAGGCTTGTCTCGCCATATCAATTAGGAAAGAGTTCGATCCTCACTAGGTAAGTTAGATTAGCCTGGGCTTCCAATCGGTAAATGCAGACAAAATAGCTGTTGCTTAGGCAAAGCTGATATAGAAAACTGCGTTGAAGAGGACGACGGCTTCAGAAAAAAAAAAAGACGGTCGTAGAATTACGATGAGAATTTCGTTGTGTTTGGCATATTGCCAGCATGAATTTGATGGGTAGACGGCATTTGACTACAAAGAGAAATTCTTTTTAAAATAACAATTTTTTTTCAGGATTTAGACGATAATGTGTGTATAGTTTTTCTCAAAATATTGTTTTCCTTGTGAACCATTCTTAGCGTAAAAAAATGTTCAGGCCCACATAAATAAAAAATAGAAGTTTAATGTAATTTTATTTCTTCTTTTTATGTGCCGTGTCCTTTCAGGACGTAGGCGACAATGGCTCTCCACACACTCCTATTCCTTGTGGTTCGTAATATTTCGTCCTTCTCTAACCTCCCACGTTTTGTCATCCACTTGCTTAAGCCCGCTAATTATGACATGAGTTGCTTTCCCTTGTCTCGCATTTCTTCTATTCGACCTGTGAGTATCAGCTTTTCCAGGCCCTATTTTCTCATTACCTGTACCAGAAGCTTCAGCTGCGTCGACCTGATTTTAAGTATAAGACTTCTCCTTCTTTGCATCTTCTCCAATACCTCATCGTTGCTCATACGCTCGGTCCATGATATCATCAACATGCTTCTGTAGAACCACATATCCGTTGCCTCGGGTCTCTTCTTCATCTTTGAAGATACCGTCCGACATTCGCTGCCGTAATGGAGCACAGATGTCACATAATAGCTCAATACTCTTTACTTTGTTAGCAAAGAAATCCTCCTGTCTCGCAATACTCTGCCCAGCTTTTGGAATGCGTCCTTGGCCATCCCAATACGTCTACGGATCTCAGTGTTGCACTTGCCGTCCTCTGTCAAAACACTTCCCTCGGTGCATGACATCCTAAGCATCCTTCTGTAGGACCAAACCTCTGCCGCCTCGAGTCTCTTCTTCATCTTTGAGGAGACCGTCCAACATTCGCTGCCGTAATGGGGGACAGATGTCACGTAATAGTTAAATACTCTTTTCTTTGTTACCAAAGAGATCCTCCTGTTTCGCAAATTCTATTTACTAAAGCAAAAAATTAATAGAAAATATAATTAGTGACTACTGACTACACTACCTCTGGTGACTCCAGGCCAATTTGAAATATATCTCAGGTCCAGTGTTTGGCCTAAGAGCCCACGATGAGAATCACTCGTCTAGAGGCCAACTTACCTTATTAATATCTGTGAATTTATTATCTTTAAATGGTAATTGATTCTTGTGAATGATAGTGATTTTTGTTTTATCTTCGAATTAAAATGGCTTTTTTACGAAAGGAAATAGCGTAATGTGTCGTTTCTTATTCTATCGTTTTATATTCAAAATTATCCTTCTTTTTTTACTGGTTCCCTCCCATGCCTCAAAATAGTGTCCTTCTTATTATTTGAGTCATACATCGGGTGGGGATAATTCGGAGGAAATTACAGGCGGATGTGACCGCAAATGTTTCTGAATCTGAAAATGGTTTACATATTTCACCTTCCACGCGTATAAAAGTAACATATTTTGCAAGCCTAGAAAGCTCTTTTTTATCTTTCCGATTACTTCCAGAATCATTTACCACGTCTGAAATCTGCCTATTTCAGTTCCTATTGAATTGACTTTTTATGACTCGAAGCCGCTAACTACGCGAGTTCCATAATGGAAATTGATTTTGTAGGGAAATGCAACCGATGTTGATAGAAGCAGTGTATCAGTTGCTAATAAGGTGTGCACTGCGAGGTGACTTGAACGAGGAACTCGAACTTGCGAAGTTCAATTTCTTAATAAAATTGGAAATCCCACGCCTGACATGTGCTTCGAGGCGAGCTCTGCCTCGGCCAAATGCCTTTCGCTATTATTTGATTCATCAAATGCCTCATTTGCAGTGATAGCGATGTCTGGTAAGAATGTTTTCTTTGACTGTGTGGTCGTTCGTTGTTTCAGGTTAAGGTTTTTTTTTCTTTGGAGACTAGATATGTTTGCAGGTTCGATAAAAAGAAACACGTGGAATCTGAGTTTCTTAGTCTCCTTGTGTTCAGATATGGGGAATGTAACAGAGGGATCTTTTCCCCTCCTTATAAATACCCTGATGACATCAGAATACACCAACTGCAGAGCGGTAAGATCCCAATGATAAACTACATCCAGCAACAAACACAGTACATCCACCAACTTTGTTCAGGTTTTAAGGGCATGGAGCCACGTTTCAATTGCTGGTGTTCCAGGTCCACCCTAACCCGGGGTGGTAACACATGTTCATCATTCATCATCAGTAGTCGGGAGAAACGAGCCAATGCGAACGATCCTTTCTTTTATCGGTATGTGCTACTCCATGGCTACAGACATTTTTGAATTAAGTGTTACTGTTCTCCAAGACTAAAGAACCCAGTCTGTCCTGCTATTTACCCATAGCTGGGGGCAGAAGTAGTGGATTCATACCTTTCCCAAGGGTATTAGCAAAAACATAAAATGGAAAACACATGTAACTTGAAAAGAAAATAGTGATCACAAGTTTAGTAAGGAAGCCCCATGAGTATTGGAATGATGTATAAGCGTTAGTGAACTTCAGAAAACTATTTTCCTGAAAAAAATTGTAATGGATCCGACTGGATTCTCTGATTCCTCAATCCGAGCCGCTATCCATCACTCTATAACACGAGGTGCAAATAAAGTTCTACTGTTAACATCCAATTTGATATCACTCTACGTATTTCCGGCCTTCTTCAGGGTTATATTGACCTGGGTAGCCTACAGGAAATTCTGAACTGAATTCCTTATTTAATCTACTTAATTCAGTCCAGAATTCCCTGTAGGTTACCTCGGGAGAAACTGCCATTTTAGTCCAGTTTTGATGGTAATTTAAAAAGCAGACATTGAAATATTGCGCAAGAACAATTGTAAGTTTCCAGGTCCACCATGACTCCGCGTAGTAGCACCTGTTAGGGTCCCATCTATGGAAAAATAGTGAACCCCCAAATAAAAACAAAATACTATGAAAATATAATATATATATACATATATATATATATATATATACATTTTATATCAAAATACCAGCAATATATCACCCACAAAGCATTACTGATAGTAAAATTGCCAACAATATTTATAGTAAAAGGACCAAAAAATACATTTTGTTTGTATTTGAAAATATACGATTTCAAAAAGAAATTTAGAGGAAGCCATAAAATTATTTTCACAATATTTATATTTCGGCATTAAATAACCCATAGAGGTGTTGATATACCGCTAAAGGAAATCAATCAATCAATGACCGAACAGCCAGTTCACCTGACGATTCAAATTTATATAATCTTAAAACAATTCTTTTCAGGAAAATAGTTTTCTGAAGTTCACTATACATCTTTCCAATACTCATGGGGCTTCTTTCCTAAACTTGTGATCGCTATTTCCTTTTCAAGTTACACGTGTTTTCCATTTTATGTGTTTGCTCTTCTTAATAATCCTCAAATGATGTTCTTTCTATTGTTTAGTTCCGTTCTGTGTGATTCTGTATCGGCCAGTTCCCGAGGTTCGACGAAATATGTTCTCCGCTAACGTATTCATTCACTTGAAGCCTTTCTTAATCACTAGCCTTGAGAAGACGCTTGTATACAGATAACAATGTAGACATCTGTGGATGGGTTTGGCGCCATGTGTAACATCCGGATGAAAGCCACGATCTGACGAGGTTATTTAACCCTTTGCCTGTGCAGAACATTTTAGTGTGTTCTATCGAAACGTTCCGGTTTGTTTTCAGATTTATAACTTTTGTAAGGCAACCCAGATTATTTGGCAAAGAGAATGTGCTGATATACCGGATGTAACAGAAATATTGTTTAAATCGTGTAACAGCAAAATTGACCAAAGCTTTGAACCGTTTTTATCTTATGTAGGCTGTTGTGACCGCCTGGTCCAGATTTCCTCTCTACTGTTCCCTCTTTTTAAAACTTATTCACCGTTCATTTGAAGGCCTGAACGATCGTTTTCCTCACACCATTGCTCATTTGGGAAGACATAGTGGGGCTGACACGAAACGATTTAATCTGTTCTCTTTCTCGCTGAATAACTAAAAGAGTTTTTCAGTGATTCTTACGACAAATGGTGTCAAGAGTTGTGAAGAGTTGGCAAAAAAAGAAACTCAGTATAGTGGTGTTTTTTTTTTAGATATTAAACATTTTATAGGATGGACTATTATGCTGTTACACGATTTGGACAATTTTGCTGTTACAACCGGTATAGTGTTTCACGTAATAGAAAACCTGTGTAAAGTACAAATCATAAGTTATTTACACTACGCTTTCTGCATAACATGTGATCCAAAGGTTATAATAATTTCAATAAAGCGGGAAAATAGATGTCTTTCATTTGAGATCTTACATTATTAGTCAAGCGTCCTGTGGTCATATATGATGTAGAAAATATTAGATTGGGTCTTTTCCTCAGACGTTCTGCTCGATAGTAGACTCGTTGTTTTAAGCACCCTTAGTGTTGTGGTAGGATCCACCTAATTTGCATAGTGCAGTACCGACGATATAAATATGGTTGCTACCGGGAAGACAGGGAGGCGAATCAAGAGATTCAACTTGAGACTCTGCCCGACTGCGACTTAGTCAACACATTCTCCAGGAACGGTCTTCCCAGGAATATACAAAAGACTATATGTAAATATTGTGTACACTTTCTTGTTTCAATACATTTTGTTCTGAGTACATTTTGTGTTGCATTATTATTCCATGCATTAGTCAAGTTTCAACACTTAGTTTTACCACTCTTAAAATCATGGCTCGTGTGCACCACAGATGATGCACGGACGTGGAAATCACATGTCTTGTGCATCATGTATAATGCGCGGGACATGTAAAGGTTTAAGAAGATGACACGTGTTCTCTGGTTAATGCTTTTGTTTCGTAGTGAAAACTACTCCTAGCACAGGAATAGTGTTGTGTGAATGATTTTTCGTCCCAGCATTATTTAAAATAGAATAGTGTTTTTATTTGTTTTGTCTTTCAATGACGCTCTAACTTAGCTAGGTTCTGTAGACACATTCTCAGTTCTACGAGGGGTCATGTAGTCTACTGAATATTATTTTTTTTCTCAAATGAATCCATTTACTTCGCGGTTGTGAGTTCAATCACTTGGTTGGGTACTTCAAAAAGTCTTATACAGTAATCTGCCCTAGAGATGTCTAATATTTTCTTTCCACTCTCGGAAGAGTTCAATAGCGTTTACGCGGTCTTAGAAGTGAGGAAATATTTTCCGCCTTACAGTCTCTTTTCCATAGTCGGAAAGTCCCAGGCGTATCAGTATTTTTCTCTATTAACGTCTACAATATTCTGACGGTCTACAAGCTTCAGTGTTTCTTCTTAGCGGCTCCCAAACTACGCACACTGTTACCAGAGATAGATTGATCTGTTCCAGAAGGTTATCAGGCTTTCCATGGGACTAACAATAGCTGTTTTCACTTGAAGCAGGTTTTCCTGAACTGTACAACACCAGTAAAATGATCTCTAGTTTCTAAGACCTAATGCCAGAATTCCATTCAAGAAAATACTTTATTGTGCAGGTAAGGTGAAATTGACGCCACGCAAAGAAACCCGAGACGATCTATACCGATTATACTGGAATTTATGCTTCCAACATAAAGACTTGACTACCGACCAATCTCTGTTCTGTGCAGGTTTTCCAATCGTGGTATTTCCATCCTGATATGGATAAACAAAGGCCTTAATGCAGATACATTGCATACATATATATTTTAATACGAATATATATATATATATATATATATATATATATATATATATATATATATCCGATGCGATGAGAACGAAAGTAATATATAAATTCCAACGTTCGCAGCGTTCATTCAAAAAAGAGCTCGATACAGGTAGTAGAACGATAATTATTTATTTATTATAATTTTATCATATAGACAAAACCATTTTAATCACTACAAAGATGCAACTTGGTTTCAGTGCATTTTAACTGCACATCTACGGGTGAGGGTCGAAAATGGTTATGAACGATCCTGTTTGTAGGCAAGCCCGGATGTAAAACCTCACTTCCTATTTTCCATTTTTTTTATAAGAAAAATGTACATACAAAATATACATAAAGTATCTGAGTGAAACAATAGTGGTTGTTGATAGCAGTTTGGTGGTGGGTGGACCGGATGGTTAATGTTGATTGGTGTGTGGACAATTTTTCGTTGATAAACATCGGTCAAAGTTTAGGCACGTCAACTCACAAGCGTCCTAAGTTTGAGAGGTAGGGGAGGGAAGATAGCGATAGGGGATAATATTACATTTGAGTAGGTAAAAAGATTTTCGAGTTATCTTTTATAATTATTAGGAGTGTTATTATTTGGTTTTTCTATAAGATTTCTAAAGTTGGATTGCATTTCTTTATGTTGGGGTTATCACTATTTATTTTGTAATCAAAAGAACATTTTTTGTGGATATATAATTATAAAAGGTTCATAGTTATGGAATTGGGAATTTAGCAAGATTGTAGTGTTAAATCCTTAGTATGTCTACAGAAAACTGTAGTCTCATATCTTTGGTTTAATAATTGGGTATTATTCAAGAGTTCAATGAATACATATTTTCTCCTGTAAACATAGGAAGCAAGGTTCGCTCAGTGAATTGCAGGTTCTGGCTAGTCTTAGGATTTTCCATTTAATTTTAGGTGTTTTTCCTTCTTCTTTGAGTTTCCAAAAATATTTCGAAAGTGATGTCATATTTCGTTTGGCTGTATTTGTAAAGTTCAAGTGATTGTAATACCTATCCTTAAAAGGTCTGCTAGAAGACGTTTTACATCCGGGCTTGCCTACAAACAGGATCGTTCATAACCATTTTCGACCCTCACCCGTAGATGTGCAATTAAAATGCACTGAAACCAAGTTACATCTTTGTAGTGAGTAAAATGGTTTTGTCTATATGATAAAATTATAATAAATATATATATATATATATATATATATATATATATATATATATATATATATAGATATATATAGATATATATATTGTGTGTATTTAGGCAGCATTTTTTCATTGATATATGTTTCATTAAATAATATAGATAAGTGTTGTCTATATATTTTATGTAAGTTCTTTTCATATCGTCTTATAAGCTTAATAACATTATCATTAAACGAAGAACGAAAATCACAATATTGATACATATTTTTTAATCCAATCTAAGCTTTCGGCTTGCATCAGCCATTATCAAAGATGACAATTACATTACAATATATTAAGCAATACACGAACAAGAAATTGATGATAGTTTTTGTTTACATGGATGATTTCCAAGCAACGATAAACACGGGCATATAAGACGCTGAAAGCAAAAATCGCACCACAGGTCATGACGTCACACATGACCACACGAGAGTGAATTCGATGAGAATTGAGTATGGAAAGCCGTTGGTATAAACCAATGGCTTCTGTTACCAATTATAGGCATTTAAGGATATTTGTGGAGAATTCAGAGTCTATTTTGTTCAGGTTAGGTTTCAACTGTTTTATGTATATAGCTTCAAGAATTTTTAGTTTTTGTTTATTGTTTTCATGTTTAAATATAGTTGTGTTTAGTGTAGTATATAATTAACTTAATTTTTTTGCTAGGATCTGTTGTAGATATGTTAGTATTTACTAATTTTTTTAGTATATTTTCATCTTGTTTATAATTAGTATGCATTTGATTACGATATAGGAGATTAATATGTTTGAGATTAGTAGAAGCAGTATTATGTACTATTTGCTTAGTATTGAGATTTCTAAGAAAGCATCTTATTTGTTCATCAATTATATAGTTTGGAAAGCTATTATTAACAAGTGTTTGTTTTATATTCTTTAGTTGACTGTAAAAAATCTGTTATGTGGATGAATTAGTTTCTGCACGATGTATTAGATTTTTTATAATTGCTATTTTGTAGTAATATGGGCATTCGCTCTTGTAGTTAAAAACCATCCATCTACGTAAGATAGGTTGATGATATTCTTATGTTAGTTGAAAATACAGATGAAATACTTCAACTAGAAAAATGTTTCCAAAATAATTCTGTCCTCAAATTCACGTATGAACTCAATACTACTAATAAAATTCCTTTCCTTGACATATTGATAAACACAAATAATAACAAATTTACTATTTCGCCATATAAAAAAACTACTAGCATAAATTCATGTACACTTAACTACAAGAGCGAATGCCCATATTACTACAAAATAGCAATTATAAAAAATCTAATACATCTTGCAGGAATAGGCTTGGCCTTCCGATCAATCACCGCCAGAATGGGTATTATATGTGTTTGACGATCCCGATGACCGGATGCGAGCGTGTTCCGACTACACACACACACACACACACACACACACACACACACACACACACACACACACACACACACACACATACATATATATATATATGTATATGTATATGTATATACATATATATATATAGTAGAGTAATACATTTCAGATGCAACAAGGAAGGTCTTCAGTGATGCACTGTCTTCATTGCCGATTTCGGGTTTTGCATCATATCGTCTCCAACAGCAACCCCGACCTAATTCCACAATATTCAGGCCGCCTCCTTGATAGCGTTTTGCTACGCACTTCGACATTGCAAAAAAGATAGATCAAGATATGGCTCAGATTCCGACCGTTCTTATTGACATACGTCAGTCAACATCAGCCAATGAAATAAAGACTTTCCCCTCTTCCCTCCTAAATAGTCTTGTCTTTCGCTTCATCCGGTTTTGATTTGCGCTATTTCCATGGAATTCGTAACGAGGTAAGCTGGACTCGTTCTTGCAAGGTTCAATCCAATGCTTTACATTTAATTAATAACTAATTCAATAACTAAACCCTACCACTTACATTACCCCCCAAAAAAAAACATCAATAATTCTTACTATTCTATAACAATCTTTATTATATATACATAATGTCATCCACATACAGTCATGTTTCGTTGTATCAAAGTTCAGATTGCTTCAAGACGGAATCGAAGCCCGACCTATTTGGCATCAGTCGGAGTTTCTACCCCTGGGCTATCAAGGCCCGGCAGAGGGAAAGGTAAATTCTAGCCTATTATTTTAAGTTAATGAATAGCGTTATATATATATATATATATATATATATATATATATATATATATATATATATATATATGTGTGTGTGTGTGTGTGTGTGTGTGTGTGTGTGTGTGTGTGTGTAAAATATGTACTTCGGCGTTTAAGTTGTTAGAACCAAACAACCAGGCTACCCACACATATGATGTGATTGCAGTAAGGAAGGCTTTTGAAAAACCGACCACAGGTTTTGGGGAGAGCTGAAAACTTGAGCCCAGCATGCCACCAGGCATCCAAAATGATGAATTGTATTCAGATTTGTACTCTTCCCAGACCAGTGTATACCCATGGCTATATAGTAGATCCCTTGTCCTGCTATTTACCCACTGAAATACGCTGAATAGATGAGATGTATATATATACCTTTCCCAAGGGCATTAGCATATAGCATGAACAGGATTTGTGCTCGAACTCGGATCTCCGATTACTCCAACGCAGACATTATCAATCATTCGACCGTGCCCCAAATTCGCCTTTTTGAATACACACACACACACACACACACACACACACACACACACACATATATATATATATATATAAGGATTTTTTCATAAATTATATAAATTGAAATTATCTTTTTAAATTTGAAAAATCTGGATGTTAATTTTTCTTTTTTCCTTTCTCGTATTTATATTTGTATTGAGAACTTTCTAACACTGCTGATCCTGGTTTAATTTAACACTGACAAATAATTATTTTATCAAACACATACACACATACACACACACACACACACACACACACACACACACACACACACACACACACACATATATATATATATATATATATATATATATATATATATATATATATATATATATATATATATATATACAAATGTAAAAGACTGACGTGTAAGATTTCAGCATTCAAAACATTAATTTAAAACAGGACTCAGTACAAAAGTAGGGCAATAAATATTTATTTATTATACGGTAGCATCATGATATTCCACCTGATGAAACGTTAAAAGAATTTTTTAACATTGAAACGCGATGTAGAGCTTTGTAGTGGGTACATGCATGTTCTAATGTAACTCTGCATAACATATATATATATATATATATATATATATATATATATATATATATATATATTGATGTATATTTAGGCAGCAATCCTTCGTTTATGCAAGTTTCATTAAAAACGACAGACAAGGTACTACGGTTAAGTTTTTTATTTAATTTTTTTGTGTGCGAACAAGAGCTTTCTTTGCTGGACAAAGGGTGCTTTATTTTTCCGAGCGCTTTCGGCTATATCTTTCGCCATTATCAAGGATGATTTGATTTTTCAGCTTAATTGAGTGTGTGCATTATGTATATGTCTTAGTGTGGAGTAGTGGTGTTTTAATTTCCAAATACGCTTAGCACGTTGTGGCTTTGTTCGTAGTTAATATTGTTAAGGGTAGGATTTTTCTTTTTTATTATTAAAGCCTATATATATAATATATATATATACATAATATATATAAAGCCTTAAAGGTATAGCCGAAAGCGATCGGAAAAATAAAACATGCTTATCCAGAATTCTTACGTTACACCTATCCGATCACAGCTCCATTAGAACCCATTCAAACACACACAAAAATTTACCAGACTCCTTTAGAAATATACTAGTAGAAAACACAAATATATTAATTACTTCCACCTGTAACAAAAGGTTAAAAATAATGGAGGCTTTAATAATAAAAAAGAAAAAGCCTACCCTTAACAATATTAACTACGAACAAAGCCACAACGTGCTAACCGTATTCGGAAATTAAAACACCACTACTACACACTAAGACATATACATAATGCACACACTCAATTAAGCTGAAAAATCAAATCATCCTTGATAATGGCTAAAGTTATAGCCGAAAGCGCTCGGAAAAATAAAACATTCTTACACACCCTTTGTCCAGCAAAGAAAGCTCTTGTTCGTACACAAGAAACATTAAATAAAAAACTTAACCGTAGTACCTTGTCTGTCGTTTTAAATGAAAATTGCATATATATATATATATATATATATATATATATATATATATATATATATATAATTGATCTGGAGAAGTTTATCACTTAGCAGAGTGGTGTTGGTTCATTCATGTCTACTACGTAGTTTCGTATCTACATCAAGATAACATGTTATATCATCAGGGCTTGTTGTTTTCTCACTGAAGAAGCGATAGGCTTGTCCAGGTTAATTATATTAACACTCTATCCTAACTTTTGATATAGAGCACCTTATGAGAAAAACCTGCCTGCTCAAATGTTTTTTTTTTCATCCGGATAAAGAACTAGCAATTCTGGTACTTAATACTATACTATACTAAATATATATCTAAACAGGGATCATAACATTCATCTACAGGTTCGGGGTTAATGTCACTTATTAAATTTGTTTGCGAAGATGTATTCTCGCCATTTATATCATTAACTTCAATATCTGTTTTTTGTATGAATGATTTATGTAATATATATATATATATATATATATATATATATATATATATATATATATAATTAAATAATTTATTGAGTCTAAAAGAAACCTCAGCAGAATGCACTGGACGGCCGTTTCGTCCTATATTTGGGACTCATCAGCAGTGCGCATCCACTACCGAGAATTGAAACCCTGACAGTTAGGTTGTCAAGCAAATACCATACATAGGACTGTGCCCCCCGAAGCCACGACTACTATCACCAAGCCGCTCAAACAATATATATATATATATATATATATATATATATATATATATATATATATATATATATATATATATATATATATTGTCATCCACAGACAGACTGTTTCGCTGTATCACAGCTCATGAGTGTGGCTAGATGTCCGGTTGCCTCTGGCTAGAATCGAAAACCGACCGAATTCGCGTCAGTCGGAAATTTTACCCTGAATCCGTTGGCGCACGGCAGAGAAGAAGGTGAATTTAACCGTATTTATTTTTTAGATAAACACACAGTGACTGAGAGAACTCGATTCGATTTACCGAAGAGTCTTGCATTATTAGCCGTAATAGTCACTGTTTACAAACCCACACATCCTCCCCAGAGAGCTCAACCGAAATAAATTTTTCAGGAGCATATATGTATATATATATATATCTTAAGGGCAGGAATCATGATTTATTATCAAAAGAAGATACAAAAATATCACGACGTTTAAAATTTAAGATGCCTTTCGACCAGCACTTCTTCAGAAATATAATCATTGGCAGAATAAAACGAATTAGTTGATAAGAAAATGTTTTACCAACCACTGATACTAAGATGTAAATTACCTAACTAGGGGAGGGAGTTATGGCGTCTGTTACTAGTTATATACAACATCCTGCCCTGTGTAGACAACTGGAGTTGAAACATAAGTTTTTCCTCATTCGGGGAATCTGTCACCTAACTAGGACGGATTTTTATTTTTCCAACGCCCTCCTCTACTTCCGTAATTTATATCTTAATGTTGTAAGTAGATTCTTGACTTACTCCACGGGGTTAAATATATTACTTAAAATCTAAAATTATATTCAGTGGTTCACCAATTTGTAAGCTTCGTTCTGCGGCCCATTTTGTCCAGAAATGAACATCAGGCCTGTCAGTGATCGGCCGCTTCGATTATTGTTAGACTGAGCCTCGTTGTGACATTTTTCGGTTTACTCTTTGCCACTGTTATCGGTATGCTGATTATTTTAACATCCTCTTGCGTCTGCCCCCCACACACCTCCAGCCAATTCATTTATTCGATTCTTGCTTTTTCTGTTTATTTTAATTTCAATTTCTATTCCGATTTCACGTGTCGACTTATAGCAACAACAAAAATCATATTATTTGAGTTTGTGTCCGTATATTTAATCGTCGACCTTTTCATCAATCAACCATTGGAAACGCTTCCAATATGCAAGCGGCGAAAAATCACATGAAAGAATAATTCACTTTCAACCGAACAAAAAGAATGAAGACAGGAGTATTAAACAAGACAAAAGAAAACGAAACGAAGAAGAAATGAAATATTACGGAAATAAAAGGGAAAAAAAATGATTTTCACACAGCGATTTCAAAACAAATATTTTAGATTGGGGATAGAAAAGGTAAGAAAATAAATATTTAAGAGAGAGAGAGAGAGAGGGAGGGGGATCGAGAATGAGAGGGAGAGAAAGGAGAGGGATAGAGAGAAAGCGAGAGAGGAGGAAAGTGAAATGTAAAAGAAAGTTACAATTGGAAAGTAAGGAACCAGTTAAAAAAAGAGAATAAAAAAGAGAAAAAGACAGTGAGAGTGGGTAAGAGAGAAAGAGAGTGAAAGAGTAAAAGTGAGAGAGAGAGATAGAGAAAGATGTAAATATAAAGTTACAATGGGAAAGTAAGAAATCATCTCACAAAAGAGAATAAGAAAAAGAGAGAAAGACAGTGAGAGTGGGTAAGAGAGAAAGAGAGTGAAAGAGTAAAAGTGAGAGAGAGAGATAGAGAAAGATGTAAATATAAAGTTACAATGGGAAAGTAAGAAATCATCTCACAAAAGAGAATAAGAAAAAGAGAGAAAGACAGTGAGAGTGGGTAAGAGAGAAAGAGAGTGAAAGAGTAAAAGTGAGAGAGAGAGAGAGAGAAGTAGAAAAAGACGTAAAATAAAGTTATAATGTGAAAGTAAGAAATCAGCTCAATAAAGAGAATGAAAAAGAGAGAAAAAGACAGTGAGAATGGGTAAGACAGAAAAAGAGTGAAAGGGTAAAAGTGAGTTAGCGAGACAAACGGGAGGGAGAGAGGTAGAAAAAGATGTAAAATAAAGTTACAATGGAAAATTGAAAAATTAACTCAAAAAAGAGAGAAAGAGAGTGAGTGAGATAGTGAGAAAAGGGAGAGAGATAGAGGGAGAAAAAGATGTAAAATAAAATTACAATGGGAAAGTAAGTAAGATAAAAAAAATAAGAAAAAGAGAGAGAGACAGTGATAGAGTGAGTGTGGGTAAGAGCTAAAGAGAGTGAGAGAGTAAAATTGAGTGAGAGAGAGAAAAAAGAGGGAGGGAGAGAGAGGAAGAAAAAGATGTAAAATAAAGTTACAATGAGAAAGTAAGAAATTAGCTGAAATAAAATAAAGACAAAACAGAGAAAGACAGAGAGAGAATGAGAGTTAGAGAATAATAGTGAGTGAGATATAGAAAGAGAGAGAGAGAGAGAGTGGATGGTGGAGAAAGAGTGATGTAAAATAAAGTTAAAATGGGAATGGAAGAAATTAGCTGAAATAAAAAAAAAGAAGAAAAACCGAAAGAAAGATAGAAGGAGACTGAGAAAGAGAGTGGGAGGATAGTAGTGAGTGAGAGAGAGCGATAGAGAGAGATGTAAAATAAAGGTACAATGGGAAAGCAAGAAATTAACTGGAATAAAAAAGAGAAGAAAAAAGAGAAAGAAAGTATGAGAAAGAGAGTGAGAGAATAAAAGTGAGTGAGAGATGGAAAGAGAGAGAGAGAAAGAAAGATAGATCGAGAGAGAGGGAGAAAGAAATGGACGTAAAATAATGTTACAATGGAAAAGTAAGAAATTAGAGGAAATAAAAAAAGAGTAGAAAAAGGGAAAGAAAGTCAGAAAGAGAGTGAGAGAAGAAGAATAAGTGAGAGAGAAAGAGAAAGAGATTGAGAGATAGAGGGAAAAAGAGATAGAGAAATAGCGAGAGAGAGAGAGAAAGAGAAAGAGATAGCGAGAGAGAGATGTAAAATAAAGTTACAATGGGAAAGCAAAAAATTAGCTCAGATAAAATATAAATAAATACGCCGGATGTTTTTTTGTATTTTTTTAAAAAATGAGCCCCAAGTAAGATCAAAGAAAAAAGAATTGAAACGCGAGACTGCATTAAACAGAAGGTCATTAATAAAGGAAAGATTAAAGGGTTAAAAAAAATTGGGGGAATATAGAAAAAAGTATATTTCAAAGAAAGACGGGATAAAAACTTGAGAAATGATTGCACAGGGACATACTATATTTAAACAAACAAAAACAACAACAAACGGAATAAATATAATCGACTCAAATACATGTACACTGTCAAGGTTGACAATAAGAGTAATATTTGAAGTTATAAATGCCGAGGTGGTAGTTTGCGTATTTTATTGCATTAGAATAAAATTCTGTTGCCTTCAAACTGGTTCACTCATAAACAAGTATAAAAACATTTTCAAAAATCTTTTGGACATTAGCATGGGTTACATCTTCCACAAGGCGTGACATTTGCCAAATTTACACTAGGGTTCTTGTTTATAATATCGATATAACGTAAAATCCATCGATGACTTTTTACAGAGTTATCAGGACTTAACTCTCCTCCGTGCGAAATTCCTTTTTTTTTTTTTAAAAAAAGCAATTTCTTTTAAATAAAGAGCAAACAAATATATACATATATAATTAAACAACAAAAAAAATGTACATACATTAATAAAAAAATATTTACAGTATTTACATTGTTCGAACTGTTATCCTCATCTAGCCATATTCACGACGTTTCGGTCGTTGTACGCTCGACCTTCTTCAGGTGATATACGTTGGAATTTCGAACCGAATCATTTGTCTATATTTCTGAGATGACCTATTTTAACTACTTGCAGCACTTACATTGTTCGAATTGTTGTCTTCATCTTTATTGCCATATTCATGACGTTTCGGCCGTTGTAGGCTCCGACATTCTTCAGCGGATATGAGTTGGTCTTTCGAACCGAACCATCTGTCTCTATTTCTAAGATGAACTATTATAAATATTTACACTATTTACATTGTCCGGACTGTTGTTCTCATTTTTATTGCTATATTCATGAAATTTCGGCTGTTGTACGCTCCGACCTGCTTCAGGTGAAATACGTTGGAATTTCGGGCCAAACTATTTATTTAGTTCCCTGGAGTAGAGAATAGATTGTTCTAGTTCCTCGTACCATTCCTTTTTTTGGTGTGGGGGTATATCAATTTCAGTTAATTCCCTTTAGTATCTCAACTCTACACGGTTTTGTACTAGGTATTGAACTCTCAAGTCTTTGGGTCAAGTCACTGGATAGCTTCAACCCATGCTTTTGTCAACTTCCCATGTCTCCTTGTTGAAGAAAGCGTTGATTGACGTAATCATGTTAACTAAATAAAGGGTTCGGTTCGAATTTACAACGTATACCACCTGATGAATGCAGGAGTATACAACGGCCGAAAAATCGTGAATGTGACAATAAAGATGAGGGCAACAGTCGGAACAATGTAAATAGTGCAACTAGTTACAATAACTAACCTCAGAAACATAGACAGATTAATAAATGTATATATATATATATATATATATATATATATATATATATATTTATTTTTTAGTAATGTGTGTACATGTGCTTCCAAAAAAATACCTACAAAACATTTTTATTTAAGAAATGCTTTAAATAAGCTTAAAAAGTTTGAAAAATTTCGAAAATGAAAAAAAGATATATTGAGCCATCAATGATGTAAGCACGGTTTGAATGTTGACACATGTCTATAAAAACTAGGTCTAATGAATAAAGTTGTAATGTGAAAAAAAAAAATTCCCCTTATTTTTACGAGTGGACCTGTTTGGATCAAATATTGTCCCTATTTAAATCGTGGTGTTTGAACACTTGGTTTTATTACATACGTGACTATAACTGGTGATACATATTCTGAAAGTTATAGGGAATTTTTGCCCGAGGCTACGGGCTCGGAAACCCCACTTTAAACTCGGCCTTGTGCCACATCTTGCTGCGTGGGGCAGCGGGTAAATAATCATATTCTGAAAGTTCATATTTCAACGCGCGTTTCGAAACGGTTACGGCGTATTTTATGTTTAATCGCTATCGCTCTATGCAAGCCAGTAAAGCAACTAAAATCCAAGAGGTTACAGGTTATAAATACAAACATTGATAATGAACGGGAAGAAGAAAGAGCAAACTGGGGGACGATATATAGCAACTGACACTGCATTTAAATTTTTGCTGATTAAAATTGACTGAAAAATCGTGGAGCCGGAAGGGAGTTCCACAAGCGAGAAGTGCGAGAAAAGAAACTGTTAACATTTACGACTATATCTAACCAGCTCAACTTTAAATTGATGAGATCTCGACGCCAATCAAGTACTGCACTGAAATTCAAAAAGTATACGTACCGTAGTGAAGAGCGATATTTATTTTGTAAGGAAATATAAAAATGTGGTACAAGGTCAACGGTGTGGGTGCGGAAAGAATGGTCTTCTTCGTTCTTATAATTAAGATTTAGGTAGCCACAATCACAGGCGCAAATATACCACAACATTCCTTACACTAAAAAACAAAACATCCTCACTTCAGTTATGTGCCATGCGTAATATACGCTTAGGCGATCCTGTGTCATTCGAAACATGACTGACGAGGCAGATATTTGACCACAGTAGTTTGCCATTTCTTTTTGCGGTAGACCAGTTGCCATCCAAGGCTATAGAACCGGGTCTGTCCTGCTATTTACCCATAGCTAGGGGAGAAGACTAGGATTCATACCTTTCCCAAGGGTATTAGCACGTAAGTGAATTTCAGTCAGTTCCGTGCCATGCGTGATACACATTTAGGCGATTCTGTGTCTTTCGAAACATGACTGACGAGGCAGATGTGATTTGCCGTTTCTTTCTGCAGTAGACCAGTTATCAACCAAAGCTACAGAACCCGGTCTTCCCTGCTATTTACCCATAGCTGGGTGGGGATAACAAGAGGATTCATACTTTCCCCAAAGGTATTAGCACGTAAGTGAATGTAACGGATTCGACTGGAAATCGAACTCAAGTGTCCGATTTCTCAATCCGAGGCGCTATCCATTATATCACCGTAATATCCCTGGATATTTCACATTCTCTTTTAAGGTACCGCTCAGCTGATGGTAGTCTTGTTTCCATTGAGTCTGTGTCTGAGTTTCTTCTTTTTCTTTTTATGTGTCGTGTCCTTTCAGGACGTAGGCGATCGTCGCTCTCCACTTCCACCTATCCCACCTCCCCTCAGACCACGTTCTGTCATCCACTTGCTCAAGCCCACCAGGTATATCATACGTAGTTTTCCCTTGTCTCTTTTTTCTCTTTTTTCGACCTGTGAGTATCAGATTCTCCAAACACTCCTTTCTCATTACGCGCCCCAGAAACTTCAGCTGCCTTTTCATGATGCTAAATATAAGCCTATTCGTTGTTTACATCCTCTCCAAGACCTCATCTTTGCTCAAACGCTCGGTCCACGATATCCTCAGCCTCCTTCTATAGAACTACATCTCCGTCACCGCGAGTCTCTTCTTCATCCTTGAGGAGACCGCCCAACATTCGCCACTCTAAAGCGGACATATGCCACGTAACAGCTCAGTACTCTGTCCCTTTTTTTACCAAAGAGATCCTCCTGTCGCTGCCCAGCTTTTGAAATGCGTACTTGGCCATCCCAATACGTCTCCGGATCTAAGTGTCGCACTTGCCGTCCTCTGTCAAAACACTTCCCTAATATTTAAACTTGTGCACCTGCTTGATTTTAGTGTCTCTGACCTCCAAATCGTATTTCGGGATCATCGTTTTACTGATGACTATGCATTCTGTCTTGTAGTTTATTACCCGGGCAAAAACGAACTCTTTTAAGGCTGTAAATTGACTTCCCGTAAGATAATATCCTACTGGACTAACATGTTCTTTCTGGGATTTGGCGGTACAGTAATTGTAAGTTCAAGCTCTGAAACGAACATCGTATACATAAACTCAGAGTAAACAAACTTTTTTTAGTGATTGATCCGTTTTTCTACTCATTATAGGTTATTTGAAGCCAAAAAATATTTTTAGATTGTTATAATTTTTTTTAATAATAATGATTTAATGATACAAGTCTTACTAATTAACCCGTATCTGGGGGATGAAGTAGATCCATGCGTTTCCTAAGTGCATTTGCGCGTAAGTGAATATAAAAAAACCTAACGGAAATTGAAAACTTACAGCGTCTGGTATTTTCCAAAAGACTGCCTATCTTGGTACTGACCAGGCGCAACGTTTGTTAAATTCGGTGATCTTACAGGAATTAATATTTCAACGTGATGCGGCCATCAGTCAGAGGAAATAGAGGAATAATAATGAGAATTTTTTTTAAAGACACGACAGTATACCACTAGGCACTGAGAGGGGAATTAGAATAAGCAACCCACGTACAGTAAATACAATTTTCAGGGCGAAGATCCTTACAGATCGACGAACACCGAAAGCAGGGCGGAGAACATAACTGCTGAAACGTTGTGACTATAAAAACAAAGATGTGGACATTAGTACAAATATCAAGAAAGCTATGAATAAAAATCGAGATTAAAATTTAGATTATAATTTATTATCATCGAAGCACATCACCGTCTACAGAGGGTGTGTCTAGGAAAAGATAGTCTGTATCGCCAGTCTGGTTTATATCAATGTTAAATTAGCCAATCTACCTAAATATTTTATACAGAGTTTGTATCCAAATTTCTTTTTCACGCAGACTCTCTGCTGCCCATATCAGAAAAGCCCATTCTTCTTCGCTATTAAACTGAGACGAATATTTCTGTTACTATCACCAAAACCATTAGGGTCGTAGAGGCACCGTATATACTATAGCTGTTGTAGCAGTTGTTTTGTCTAGGGCAAAATATCATTAAGCCCATCTATCTTCAGTATGGATTTGAATTCAGTTGTCTTTCATGGAATTTCTGCCAACCAAAGGAAAAGAGTCCCGTCTGCTCTGCTTTCTTGTCCCTCGCCGGAGAAAGAGGAATTCCTGACTTTTTCTAACATATTAGTAGAGAGCGAAAAAAGAAAAGTACTTGGTCTGAATTTGAACCCATGATGCTGAAACCATTTTCCGCGGCGATAAACATTACGCACACCTAAACAAATGAAATTACAGAGAATGAAAAAAAGAATGATTGAAAAAACTAGGTGTTGAGAGAAAATTAGATCAAGAACAATGGTACGAGCTGGAGATATGGAAAATGCAATAAAAGACGAACAGAAAATATGGATATGAAAGATAAAAGAGAGAAGTCAAAGCCGAGCCATGAAAACAATTAAGAGAACCATGACTTTTTTCTAACTTTTATTGTCCAACCTCCTCAAAAAATGCCGAGGTGTTATTGCAGAGGGGATTAAGAGAAAGGAAAAAGACACTATAAAAAATATAATGAACAATAATATCTATAAAATGAAATTATATGAAACCGAAAAAATGATATGAATAATATATTACTGGCATATTGAATATTTGTTAATAAGAAAATATTGCCACATATTTGCTTTTTTTTACGGCACGTTTTTTATCCATTAATATATTTTCTTTCTTTTATTGTTTGAATCTCTAGCGTGTTTAATTTTATAACGGAACAGTTATGCTGATTTTTTTTTAGGTTTTATTTTGTTTTCTTTTTGCATAAATCGTCTTCCGCCTTCATAAATCGCAAATAATCCCAAAACAATCTTTAAAAAAATAAAGAAAGAAAGAAAATGGCTAAAACCTTTATAAAATGGTGGGTCCAATTGTGAGAGTCGTCAATTTGGTTTGACAGAATATATTGTACATTATAGGGAATGTGTTTGACGAAAAGCTCACAAACGCAAAAAAAGAAAAAAAACAAAGAAAAAAAGGGGACTTTTTGCTGAATTACGATTCAGGGAAATGTCAATAAATATTACCGAGTCCGTTGAAAGTGAAAGACATAACACACGCCCACACGCACGAAAATGGTTATATGCTGAAAAAATATCGACCCAACTAAGAAGGCCTTCTCTCATAAAATCCTGACGTCCGTGAAAGAAGAAGAAAAAATATTACCCACTCAAATCTTTTGTTTGGTCATTAATAAAGTCCGATAATATTAAAAATTAAAAACAAAATCATTCGATACATTATACATATACCAGGAGTAATAGAAAATTTTCCATAATTACAACAGATAAATTTAAAATTTTAAAATGATTACAGAGCCGGTTTGCGCATGTTTTTAAGA
Source organism: Acanthosepion esculentum (assembly GCA_964036315.1). Classification (NCBI taxonomy): domain Eukaryota; kingdom Metazoa; phylum Mollusca; class Cephalopoda; order Sepiida; family Sepiidae; genus Acanthosepion; species Acanthosepion esculentum. The sequence continues at coordinate 72,634,077 of OZ038502.1, read as the reverse complement.
ACACCATCACGACGGAATACAGATTTTATCGTAAGTACAATAAGTTTTTTTTTGTATTTAAGCCTGATGATGATCTTGGCAAAGATCGAAAATAATTGGGTAAAAAAGAATACAACGCCTTCGTTCATTTTAACATCCAGAAACTGATTAGACAACTGCAAATGGTTAGTATAAAAATAAGTAAACACAATATGTCTTTATTATTCGATGAAACATGCGAGTCGGTTCTACAAAGCCCGTGTTCGTGGAAGGAGGCTGCCAGTGTGGAACTTGCATCTTCACCAAGGGATGTATTTCTACATAAATAATACATTTATGTTGATTTCGCTATTTTTATTCTTTCAAACATTATTATAGTAGCCATTACTTTTGAGAAATAGACGTCCCATTTTAGTGAATTAGATCTATCAGCGTGGGCATTCTAGAAATCTGAGTAAAGACCCAACCTACAAAGGGAGACATAAGTTCGATCGCTGTTGGTGATTCAAGTTCTTTATTGATAGTTCATGATTGTGCAGGCCTTCGACGCAATTCATACTGATGGGGCATATATTTCAAATAAGATGTCTATATATATATATATATATATATATATATATATATCATGACTCTTCGGCAGAATTGAGTCACTGGCAGTCACTGTGTGTTTATCTAAATCTAAAAATAAACACGCTAAAATTCACCTTCATCCCAGCCGTTAGTGGTAGAAAATTCCGACTGACGCCAATTCAGTCGGGTTTCGATCCTAGCTAGATGCAACCGGACGTCTAGCCACACTGATGAGCTGTGGATGACATATATATATATATATATATGAGTAATTGATTTGGGGATTTAGGCTAATTTTATAGTAATTCGTCGAGTTTAGAATCCTCAACAGAATGCAGAAAGCAGTGGACAGCCGTTTCGCCCTATCTGGGACTCATCAGCAGTGCGCATCCATTACCGAGAATCGTACCCGGATCGCTTCGATACAACGCGAAGGTCATACCAACTCTACCACGGAACTCGCTGACGCAGAAGACATAAACCACAATCGATACAGTGCCGCTACTCACTCAGTTCCGTTCACCGATACCCATCCAAGTATACTGCTGATGAGTCCCAGATAGGATGAAACGGCCGTCCATTGCTTTCTGCATTCTGTTGAGGATTCTAAGCTCGACGAATTACTATAATATATATATATATATATATATATATATATATATATGTATATACAAAAAATGCTGATCTCGCAGAATGCAGCATTGGTAGAATTGAGACCTTCCTGACACAATCCAAATTTCGCGACGGCAGAATCATGTATAGCCAACTTGACAGTGGACAAATGAACGTTCGACGGGCGTGGCTCAGGTATAATGACAAGTTAAAGAGTAACTACTCAGTTGTCAATGTGCATTATACGAACTTCGAGCGAGTTGACCAAGGATAGAAAAACGCTCAGATAAAAAGCACATTAGCACAGTTTGTATATAATTTATCATCTGAAAAAAAAAATTAGATCGCATGAGAAATAGTATAAAAAGCTAAATAAAAGCACCTTATCTGTCGTATTCAATGAAATGTGCATATATATATATATATATATATATATATATATATATATATATATATATATATATATATATATATATATATACAGAGAAGCAGAGAAAGTAAGAGAGAGAGAGAGAGAGAGAGTTGATTACCTATAAAAATTATCAATATTTTCATCTTTTTACTATATCTGGACTATTGTCTTTAACGTTGTTGATTTTATTAAAACATGCTATGCCTGTGGAACGAGAAATGTTGCAGTTCCGAACTCTCATTAGGTTACTCATATCGATATACACCTAAAAAAAGCCTGGAGAGCACAATAACCGAAACGTTGTACTAAAAACAACAAAGATGTGGAAAACAGTCCGAATATAAATAATGTAAATAATGATAACTCCTCATTTCATAGAAAAAAATAATATAGTCTATTTTTCACTTATTTTCAGTGAGTTTGATTGAAGAGATCGAATTCACAAGTATTATATAAACAATAGGTCATACCATTGCTTAAATCCATTAGGCTGTTGTCCCTTGGGACAATCCGGAATCTAGAACTTGGAAAACCCAATGATTTAGACATGATTTTGTTATGTTTTATTCCACTATGCATCTTATACGTCATTTTTGTTTAAATATCCGTTTATATTTTTAATGTTTTATTTTTATTCATTTTGCATATTATTTTTCTATACTAAATTTGTTATAACTGATCCATAGATCAAGGCATTTTTGAAATGTTTAATATTGATTAGTGATAAAAACAACAAAGGTCAGGACAATAGTCCGAATATAATTAAAAAATAATTTCAACTACGCAAAAGCTATCAAGCGTGTAGATATCTTTAATAACTTTGTCTATATTTCTGAGATGAGGTATTAAGCACATTATTTACATTATTCGGACTATTGTCCTCATCTTTGTGGCCATAAGGACACATGGCACAGTGGATAAAGGCGTTGGTTAGATCTAGTGACAGGGCCCAAAAGAGTGTGAGTGCAATACCCGGTTAAGGCAGTGGAGACCTTGAAGAGGAGAATTAATAGGAGATAACTGATAACTGACATCCATTAAACATGGCACGTGGAACTAGATCAATCTATCCCAGTGAGGAAAAGAAAGGGTTCAGTTCGAAATTCCAACCACCGGAAGAAGGCCGGAGCGTACAACAGCCGAAACGTCGTAATATGGCAACAAAGATGAGGACAATAGTCAGAATAATATAAATAAAGCTTTAATAACGTTATATATATATACATATATATATTTTTTTAACATACAACGTGAGTTAGCACGTGTGATACTCTGTCTTCATCAGCCGCCGACCAGGGGTGATCTCACTGTTTCGGTGGCTATGGCGGGACCGCCACCCCAGGCGCCACCAGCAGCGTTTGACACCAGGCAGTGTATGAAGAAAAGCTAATTGATCGTTCCTCTTTGTAAATTTTCGTATATATATATATATATATATATATATATATATATATATATATATATATATATATATATATATATATATATACAGGTTTTCTCACATTAAAAAAAAATTCTGCGTTACACATCGTTTTTTATGCAATTATGTAATTGATTCCCTCAATTACTACGTCTAATTTTTACATCAGTAACTATAAAAAATCAATTTTCAATTACTATGGTTAAACTGAAGACTGTTTTAACACGCTAATCAAGTATTATGTAGGCATTAATCGAATTTTGTTTTATAAAATATTTAGTGAACTAATCGACAACGCATTGATCGAATGCGCATTAACTGAGGGATTCCTGCATATACATCCACCCCTATATACTTATACACATAGATTTTTCTGTTCTTCATGTAATAGATGGTACTGTGAAATTGCCCCTTCAAATTTTTCAAACAGATAATCATTAGTATTTTAACCTGGAAATTCTATTTATAATCTTTCTGTAGTAAATGAATACATCTTTTATATTTCTATATTTTTATAAATGTAAATTTCTGCATCTAATTAATTCGTCCCTTTTTATAAACCAAAACAATCAGAAATTTCATTAAAGACCTTCAAAATAAAAATAAAATAAAAATCAAAGTATTTTAAATATATACAAATATGTATTTTTATTATCGGCTTATATACGATAGAATTTATCTATTTATAAGCGTCCATTTTTAACACTATATTTATACTTAGGTAATGTAAGGCAAACAAAATAGTTAACCATTTTTAAAATTTTAGAAAACTTTTAATCAATCGGTAACTATAAAGCAATCAGTTTTCAATTACTATGGTTAAACTGAAGAATGTTTTGCCGTACTAATTAAGTATTAGGTATGCACTAATTGAATTTTGGTAGATAAATGGCGTTAATCCAATACACATTAATATAGGGATGCCTGTATTAATACAATTTTTTTTTTTCGAAACGAAAGAAATTCGTGGAAGATTTTCGCTTTTACGAAAAATAGCGTAAATTGATAATAACATTCAGCGTTTGTTTTGTTTACGGGGCACAAGTTCAGATTAATGGTGGCTTCATGTTGAGTTACTGAGTGTAGGTCCCGGGCAAGGAGTTTAGCGGCGCCAGTCTCGATGCTCAAGGTGCGCGCTACCTGAACATCTGTCTTTTATCTCGATTTATTTTCTGTATCCGTTACGGAGATGCGTTGCAACGTATCGAAGAGGTCGTCCGGCTGTTACCCTGAGCATAAATCTGTAGGCAAGAAAACGCTTCGATAGTGATCATTTGGTGGGTTCTGGGAACGATCAAAAATATTTTATTCCACATAAATTAACGCTACTTGCTTGCGAAGGGCTCCAAGCTAACAATTTATTTTGAGATAGGCGAAAAATAAAAAAAAAGAAGACTTTAGCCAAGATTTTTATTTAGAATCTGAAAATAATCTGTTTTCAAAGAATATGTATAAATCATTTCTGTGTGGAGGACTACGTTGGCTGGAAAGGCGGCGACATTAAAAGTTCTTATAAAATCTATCCTCGGGGAGCTGGCCTTCCTGTCAGGATTTATTATCGGTGGGCCCAGTTTTACGAAACCGTTTTGACAGCAGACACAGAAAGAAAACAAGAGAACGTCCGATATAAGGTAGCAAATGAAAGTGAGAAAAAAGAAATATTAGTTTTAAGAAGACAGGCAATAAAATTAAAAGTAAGAAGCTGAAAACGCGAGCGAACAAATTTAAGACGACAAAATCAAATAATTACAGAAATATAAAAGTCTGGGAAGGATTTTAACAAATTACAGAAATTGTGACATCGAAATCCGAATTCATATAGTAATAGCAAATGTTATGTTCCAAAGCATAAAATCTAGAGAAGGGTCATGTGAATAACATGAACTGAGCGGGTTTATCTTGGCTAAAGACGATTCTTTTCACCTATCCCTAAATAAATTGTTAGATTCGAGCGCTCCCCAAGAGGGACACATCATGAGGGAAGAGGGGTTCGAAAATCTAGAAATTTAAGCTGTCTCTCCCTGACGTTAAGTGTAAGTTTCATTTTCGTTTCTATTATCTTTAGAATTTCGTCGTTTCTAAGATATTCGCTCAATGTTATCCAAAGTATCCTTATCTAGAAATTTCTTCTCTTCCTGATGATAGGTATAAGTTTCCTTTTTGTTTCTATTTTCTTTAGAATTCATCGTTTGCCAGATATTCGCTCTATGGTATCCTCAGCATTCTTCTGTAGAAATTTCGTCTCTACCTGATTATAAGTATACGTTTCCTTTTGTTTCTATTTTCTTTAGCGCTTCGTCGTTTCTCAGATATTCTGTCCATGTAATCCTCAGCATCCTTCTGTAGAAATTCTGTCTCTACCTGACGTTAGTATAAGTTTCCTTTTTTTTTTCAATTTTCTTTGGAACATCGTTGCTTCTCAGATATTTGGTCCATGTTATCCTCAGCATTCTTCTGTAGAAATTTCGTCTCTTCCTTAAGTTAAGTATAAGTTTACTTTTTGTTACTATTTTCTTTAGAACATCGTTTGTTTATAATATATTCGGTCCATGTTATCCTCAGCATCCTTCTGTAGAAATTTCGTCTCTCCCTGACGTTGTGTATAAGTTTCATTTTTGTTTCTATTTTCTTTAGAACATTGTTGTTTCTCAAATATTCGGTCCATGGTATCCTCAGCATCCTTCTGTAGAAATTTCGTCTCTTCTGATGACAAGTATAAGTTACCTTTTTGATTCTATTTTCTTTAGAACTTCGTCGTTTCTCAGATATTCGCCCCATGTTATCCTCAGAATACTTATGTAGAAATTTTGTCTCTACCTTATGTTAAGTGTAAGTTTCCTTTTTGTTTTTATTTTCTTTAGGACTTCGTCGTTTCTCAGATAATCGCTCAATGTAATCCTCAGCAAACCTCTGTAGAAATTTCGACGCTTCCTGAAGTAAAGTGTAAGTATCCTTTTTGTTTCTATTTGAACATCGGCGTTTCTTTGATATTCGGACCATGTTATCCTCAGCATCCTTCTGTAGAAATTTCATCTCTACCTTACGATAAGTTTAAGTTACCTTTTAGTTCCTATTTTATATAGAACTTCGTCGTTTCTCAGATATTCGGTCCATATTATCCTAACAAACCTTATATAGAAATGTCGGTGTTTCTCAGTTATATGGTCCATGTTATCCTCTGCATTCTTCTGTAGAAATTTCGTCTCTTCCTGATGTTAAGTAGAAATTTCATTTTTGTTTCTATTTTCTTTAGAACATTGTCGTTTCTCAAATATTCGGACCATGGTATACTCAGCATCCTTCTGTAGAAATTTCGTCTCTTCCTTAAATTAATTATAAGTTTCCTTCTTGTTTATATATTCTTTAGAACTTCGTCGTTTCTGAAATATATTCTATGTTATCCTCATCATCCTTCTGTAGAATTTTCGTCTTTCCTTGACTTTAAGCATAAGTTTCCTTTTTGTTTATATTTTATTTAAAACTTCGTCGGTTTTCAAATATTCGGACCATGGTATCCTCAGCATTCTTCTGTAGAAATTTCGTCTCTTCCTTAAGTTAAGTATAAGTTTCTTTTTTGTTTCTATTTTCTTTAGGACTTCGTCGTTTCTCAGATATTCATTCCATGTTATCCTCAGCATACTTATGTAGAAACTTCGTCTCTTCTTGAGGTTAAGTATAAGTTTCCTTCTTGTTTATATATTCTTTAGAATATTCGTCTATGTTATCCTCAACATCCTTCTGTAAAATTTTCGTCTTAAGTATAAGTTTCCTTTTTGTTTCTATTTCCTTTAGAACATCGTCGTTTCTCAGATATTCTGTCCATGTTTTTCTAAGCATGCTTCTGTAGAAATTTCGTCTCTTCCTTAAGTTTAAGTTTACTTTTTGTTTCTATTTTCTTTAGAACTTCGGTGTTTCTCAGATATTCGGTCCATGTTATCACCAGCTTCTTTCTGTAGATCTTTCGTCTCTTTGGGCCAAAGAAAATCGTTTATCAGTGCCGTCAGTTCATAAATAAATTAACTAAAATAAAAATATGCCCAGTGTTTACGTATAGACTCAAATATAAATATCCAAGTTTTGTATGAAAAATAACGGGGCTGCATGTGGTGTGTGACCTATGGGCATAGTCCACAGTGAGTTCTTGACACAGGGGGAGAAGATCTATCAATAAGTTTGCAAAGAGATCCTGTAGCGTTTGCTTCGCACAGTGCGCGGATATATAGGCAGGACTAATCGTGACTAAAACGTCAATGCAACAGATCACAACGCCTTGGATATGCAACATCTTGGATCCGGGTTTTCCCGGTCCTTGATCACGCTTTCTCGGTCTTTAGGCTAAGATCACGGTGTAGGATCTGTTCTCAGATTACTCTCTGGACGATCGCCTATGGACTGAGATTCGATCTCTGATACAGGCCGGTCGCAGGGATTCGTCCCTGCGCTGGTAGTATCGCAGCTAAGACTAGCTATGACCAGCTAAAGACCAGCTTGGACAAGCTAAGACCAGCTAAAGCCAAAGCACTGCGGCCCGGGTGAAAACTCGGATCCATTCCCCCTCCCTTCCCACATTAAACCCTGACCTTGTGTCACAACATGACCCTGTGGGAGGTCAAGTAAATCCCGATCACGGTGTAGTATCTGTTCTCAGATTACTCTCTGGACGATCGCCTATGGGGCTGAGATTCGATCTCTGATACAGTCCGGTCGCAGGGATTCGTCCCTGCGCTGGTAGTATCGCAGCTACGTCTAGCTATGATAAGCTAAGACCAGCTAAAGACCAGCTATGACCAGCTAAAGACCAGCTTGGACAAGCTAAGACCAGCTAAAGCCAAAGTACTGCGGCCCGGGTGAAAACTCGGGTCCATTCCCCCTCCCTTCCCACGTTAAACCCAGACCTTGTGTTACAACCTGGCCCTGTGGGAGGTCAAGTAGATACCCCGTATCTGTTCTCAGATTACTCACTGGACGATCGCTTATGGGGCTGAGATTCGATCTCTGATACAGGCCGGTCGCAGGGATTCGTCTCTGCGCTGGTAGTATCGCAGCTATGACAAGCTATGACCAGCTAAAGACCAGCTTGGACAAGCTAAGACCAGCTAAAGCCACTGCGGCCCGGGTGTAAACTCGGGTCCATTCCCCCTCCCTTTCCCGACCTTGTGTCACAACCTGGCCCTGTGGGAGGTCAAGTAGATACCTAGTATCTGTTCGCAGATTACTCATGGGACGATCGCCTTTAGGCTGGGATTGCACACTGATACAGGCCGGTCGTAGGGATTCTTCCCTGCGCTGGTAGTATCGCGGCTACGTCTAGCTATGACCAGCTTTGACCGGTTTGGACAAGCTAAGACCAGCTAATGACCAGTGGCTTGGGTGGAAGCACCCGGGCCTATTCCCACTTTTCTCACATTAAACCGGCCTTGTGCCACATCTGGACCGCGTGGGAGGTCTGGTAAACAATATCTTATGGCCAAGATCATCATTGTCCTGGAACTACCTCCATTTTCAGCTGTTCTTGTTCTGTGGGACATTTTCTTTTCCCATGTTCCGTGGGATCATCAAGAACGTGGAGGTCAACAAGAAACCCGTAACGACATAGATGAGGGTCATTCAAGGAAAATTGCTATAGTACAACAAAACGATTGATAATTCCGAGAGAGTCCGAAACGAGGGAAATTTATGCTTATGACCTGTATTATGTATTTTTACTTGACTTAATCCACCTATGCAGTGAGGTGAATCTTAGATAATTAGAATTTCTAACAAGACTCTTGTTTATGGTCACAATATTAACAATATAAGATATGCAGACACAAAAAATAGCGAGAAAAAAGAGTGAAACATCAATTGCAGGAAGGGAGAGCTCATGGTTGTCAGCAAAAGGAACAGCCCAACGTACAAGGAGAAAACTCGAGATAACAAAATAAAGACCGTACACAAATTTAAATATCTGGGAAGTGTTTTAACAAAGGACAGAAAGTGCAACACCGAAATTCGTAGACTTATTGAGATAGCGAATGATGCCTTTCAAATGCTAAGCAAAGTATTAAGAAACAAGAAAATTTCCTGAGAAACAAAATAAATATTGAACTGTTATGCAATATATATATATATATATATATATATATATATATATATATATATATATATGGCATACATACATACATATATATATATATATATATATATATATATATATATATATATATATATATATATATATATATATATATATCTGGCATACATACATATATATATATATGTATATATATATGTATATATATATATATATATATATATATATATATATATCTGGCATACATACATATATATATATGTATATATATATATATATATATATATATATGTGTGTGTGTGTGTGTGTGTGTGTGTGTGTGTGTGTATGTATAGCACTGAATGCTAGACAATTTCCTCACAAGTTAAAAAAAGATTTGAGCCAAGAGAAATGTAGTTCCACAGAAAGCTGAGGATAATTCCGCAGGCTAGACATGTGAGCAATGCCAAAATTTTAGAGAAAATGGAAACAAAAAAGAACAAAAACTCTTAGACTTAACATAAAAATATATAACTCATTTTAACATAAAATAATCAGAAAAGGTTTCATATCTCTCAAAATCACCTAACTAGTCAACCACACAAAGACTTCGGTACCTTTAATTTTATCGAGAATTAAAACTGCCGGGTTAATGTTTTCGGCCAACCAACTTAATGATAATTCAATAATCCATTTACACTTCATATTGAATTTCTTTAAATCATCCGGATTGATCGAGATTTCAAACAAATATTAAATATTAGGAAAAATAGAATTAAAAACAGCAAATGCTGCACGTAATATTCTAAAAATTAAATGAAATCGTGAGTTGCAAAAATGTCTATGGCATACTTGCATAATCTTACTCTATTTACATTATTCGGACTATTGTCCTCATCTTTGTCGCCATATTTATTACAACGTTTCGGCCGTTATACGCTCCGGCCTTCTTCAGGTGGTTGGAATCTCGAACTGAACCCTTTGTTTCGCTCACTGGGGTAGACTGTTCTACTTCTACGTGCCATGTTTAATGGACGTCAGTTATCAGTTATCGCCTGTTAATTCCGTTCTCCAAGTTCCCGGTATTGAACTCACACTCTTTTATTATTTACTTAGATAATAATGTTTTTAATGACAAAAATCTTACTCATCAACCCATACCTTGGGGGAGACGAGATAGATTCAAGCCTTTTGCACAGATTTTTTCGGATAAGTAAATAAAATGAACCAAACTGGAATCAATGCTCGGCTCTCCAATTAAAAATTCCGAGCAGTTATCTTTTACACCACCCGCACATCCAAGCTTACAGCAGCGGTTATGCCTAAACCGGACATTCATCTAGGTACTGGCTCGACATTGCTTTGTTTATCGTACGGGAACCGGCGTTTGAACGTGATATGGCAGTAAGCCTTAAACTGTTATTTTAAGCCGATTAAATAGCTATATGCGCCGTAGGGCGCATCTGTTCCTTGCTAATATTTCTCGACTATTCAGGCCGGTAGAGAAAAATAAATAAATATACAGTGAAATATATAAAGGGAGCATCTAGTGAAATATGCGTAACAGAAGGAATCTGGACATGACATGACTCACAACACTATTTACATTATTCGGACTATTGTCCTCATTTTTGTCGCCATATTTATTGCAAAGCTCCGTCCGTTGTACGCTCCGGCCTTATTCAGGTGGTTGCAATGTCGATCTGAACCCTTTATTTCGCTCATTCGGGTAGACTGATCTAGTTCCACGTGCCATGTCCAATGGATGTCAGTTATCAGTTATCTCCTGTTAATTCCCCTCTCCAAGTTCCGGGTATTGAACTCAGACTCTTTTGGGTCCTGTCACTGGATCTAACCAACGACGTTATCCACTGTGCCATGAGGACATTTCTGTATTAATTTCTGGGTATTATAAACCTAATGTCTTCAGCAATATTTTTTACCAGTGCTCATATTGAAATTTTTGCTGTTATCATTGCATGTTTTTACCAGAGCTCATATTGTAATGTTGGTTGTTGTTATCGGTTTTCTTTAGCACTCCTTATTACTGGTTCCCATATTGTATTCATTTCTATGCTTGGTTGGCTCAGCAGATTTTTGTGGCCTAACATATATGCTGATTCCTTAAGTTTACGAATTTTCCAATGGTGTTCTTAAACATGGCACGTGGAACTAGAACAGTCTACCGCAGTGAGCAAAATAAAGGGTTCAGTTAAACATTCCAACCACCTGAAGAATGCCGGAGAGTACAACGGCCGAAACGTTTTAATAAATATGGCGACAAAGATGAAGACTATAGTCCGAATAATGTATATATAGTACATAATACCTCATCTCAGAACTATAGACTTATATTGCATAATCTTACAGAAAGGCAGTAAAGCATTTAGATATTTAATTAACGTAAAATACACAATTTCTGAACTGTAACTACTATCAGGAAATAAACATTTGTATTCAAAAAGTTCTTTTCTTAGACTGAAATAAAAATGAACATAGTCTTTCCGTGAGGAAGCGAGAAAGTGAAGATGGGAGACAAGCTCGAAGGAAGTCAGCTGTTGCTTTGATGAGAAAGACAGGACGGCCAGGTAGACTCGTGTCTCTTTACTGATGTCAGTGTTTCTGCTGAGTTGAATGGAATCTGATTTATATGGCTTCGTGTAGGCTCCAGAAGCCTATGTTTATTTATTGGCGGGAGTTGATTTTATTGGCTTTTCTTTATTTTTATTAATGTGAAAATTTGAATTATCTTTGAAACCGGAAATCTGCGTGGAGTTTTTACGTGGTATGTTTATTTTTGTCATTTGATCTTTTGATTTGAGCAAAATAACTTCCGCTTATTCTACAATAATGGTTTCGTGATACAACTCTTACGAATTCAAGCACTGCTTGGGGAGCAGTGGTGGATTCATGCTTTCACAAAGGTACCTGCGCATAAGTGAATATAACGAAAGCAATGGCAATCCGGTTATCTGATTAACAATTCAGAGAGATTATCCATTACACCACCCACATATCAAGTCTTACCGCACATGGTGTTCCCAAACGGTCACACATCTAGGTACTGCCCAGGCTTGACGTTGTCAGTGAAATTGGAGAGACAGAACTGTTTGAAACCCGTCGATGGTGGTACTCGCATAAAAACACAAGTCATAGTGACTGACGTTTTGAGTGTACTGGTCTTGTTCAAACTGATCATCAAGGCAGATTATGCTCTCTATCATCTCACTCTCTCACTCTCTCTTTCACCCCCTCTCTTTCAACCCCTCTCGCTCTCTCACACTCTCTTACTCTCTCACTCGCTAACTCTCACTCTTTCTTTCTCATTTTCCATTACTCTCTCTTTCTCAATCTCTCACACACTCTCTCTCACTCTTTCTCACTCTCACTCACTCTCACTATTTCCCTCTCACTCTCACCCTCATTTTCTCACTATCTCTCTCACTCACTCTATCTCACTCTCACTCTCTTTCTCTCTCTCGCTAACTCTCACTCTTTCTCTTACATTCTCTCTTACTGTTTCTCTCACTCTCTCACTCTCTCTCACTCTTTCACTCCCTCTCACTTTCACTCTCTCAAAAACTTTAACAAAGATGTGTTCAGTTGTATAAACCACAAGTGGTTTCTGTGCGTGTGAAAAAAGGACAAATGTGCCTGAGCGTGCGGCTGCAAAAGGAATTGGCTAGACGCCTTAGCTTTATAATAGAATATTAGCTATGATGTGTTATTGTCTTCCTCTGTAAATTCTTTCCTGATTTATCTGGCTCTGCCTGTTCATATTTCATTAGCAATTACGTGTTGTTCATCTCTATCATTGCTTACATGTATTCAAAACATTTACAGACATGTTTAAAAATATTCCGTCGAAGTAACAAATACAATTTAAAATAAAACCCCTCAGTGCTACTCTGTATTTCTAAATCTAAGCTAAAATTGCTGATATATATATATATAATTATAACTTGCAATTATTTATAATTACTATAATTACATCGACATAACGGAAAGAACGTAAATTTCACTGACACAGACGATCATGCCACAATTTTGTTAGAATGTACGCTGTGTTTTATTGAATATCATTCTCAACCATCCACATCCCCCTCCGTATATACAGGTTACTCATCATTACTCATATATCTTATCTACGCAGTTAAAATAATACACTTGAAACAAATATCTAAAGTTTGAAACGCATTTATTTATTTGGGTAATTGAGTGAGAAAATCGTGAAAAAAAAGTTCTGTTTAACGTGTTTCGGCCTCTAAAATGACATCATCAGACTAAAGTTATGTTCCTACTGATGGAATTATATGTAGAAGGAGGAGAATAAAAACGTAAACGCCGGTTATATTCATGTACTTCTTCTTCTTCTTCTTCTTCTTCTTCTTCTTCTTCTTCTTCTTCTATTTGTAATTTACATATTGGTCTCATCTTTTTGCTAACATTCTACATGCATTCTGTCTGATTGTAATTGTTGTTTAGTCCTTTCTTCTCGCTTTACCTCATTATCTATTGTAGGAGTTTTTACAGTTATCTTTCTGTGTCTGTTATCAGCACTTTGTCATCTGCATATCTTATGTTGTTAAAAGACTGTGGCCTCGAATAATGAATCCTGGTGGGAGTTCAAGTTCTCTTAGAATCGCCTCACTGTATCGGATGAATAAGTCTGGAGAAAAGACAATTTCTTGATTTACACTCCTTTCTTAATTATTTTATTGCTGATTTCACCTTCTGACCGTATTCAAGCGATTCGCTGCCAGTATAGGTTAAGGAGGCACGGTGGAGTAATGGATAGCAGCTCGAACTGAGGAATCGGAGAGACGTGTTCCATTTACTTACGTGCTAATACCCTTGTGAAAGGAATGAATACTATTCTTCTCCCCCACCTATGGATAAATAGCAGGACAGGCCGGGTTATATACGTTGACAGCAACGGGTTGACCGCAGAAATAAATGGCCACATACTGCTGGAAAAATCTGCCTCGTCATTCATGTATCGAAACATACATGATCGCATGGCACACAAATGACTGAAATTCACTTACGTGCTAATACCCTTGGGAAAGGTATGAAATCCTTTTCCTCTCCTGCTAGCTACGCATAAATAGCAGGACAAACCGTGTTTTATAGCCTTGGATGGCAACTGGTCTACCGCAGAAAGAAATGGCAACTTACTGCTGGAAAAAAAATCTGTCTCGTCAGTCATGTATCCAAAGATAGATGATAGCCTAAGCGTGTATCACGAATGGCACATAACTGACAGAAATTCACTTACGTGCTAATATCCTTGGGAAAGGTATGAATCCACTTCTTCCCCCAGTAGCTATAGGTAAATAGCAGGACAAACCGGGTTCTATAGCCTTGGATGGCAACTGGTCTACCGCTGAAACAAATGGCAACTTATTGCTGGGAAAAAAATCTGCCTCACCTGTCATGTATTGAAAGATACATGATCACCTAAGCATCAAGCGAGCATGTCATTCTTGAATATTCTAGTATCCTTTCCAAATATGTCAAGACTGCTGAGCGGCCCTAACATATGTTTGTTGGCGTACTTTATCGATAAACATAACTCGCCGCACATTTGTCGTCATTATCACAACGTTTCGGCGGTTTTACCCTCCGGCCTTCGTGCGAAATGGACAATTTACATGATCTCCGGTGATTTTTTTCGCGTTCTGTCATCTTATTTTATTTAGTTACTGGACCGTTACTGTTCATCCTGGTTCCATATTACCTTTGCCTTTGACATTGAAACATTAATTTTCAAAAAAAAGAATTATTTAAACGAGAAATAATTGAAAAAAATAGTTATTTAAACAAGTAATGAAATTTTTAAAAAAGGAATATGAGCGCTGGCAAATATGACTGTTGAAGGCATTAGATTAGCGTCCTACGAAGCTGGCATTCCGTTCTCACCCCTTCACCGTTGAAACTGTTAGATGTTGACGTCTCTTCTACTCCAATAGCTTCATGTCTCGCACCTCTCGCCTGTGGAACACCCTTCCTTATTCCTGTTTCCCTGACAATTATAATCTCCAACTATTTAAGTGTAACGTCAATCGACACCTCCAGTTGCCTTGATCTATCCACTTCCCTTCTCCACATACTTTCCCCTTTGATTCCTACCTGCTCTCGCACCAAATCTTCTGTAACCCCCTTGCCTTGATCGATCCGCTATCTTTCTCCACATCCTCTCCTTTACCACTCCTATCTGCTCTTCCTCCAAACCTTCTGTAACCCCTTGCGTGCTAGTGGCTCCCAGCCTTGCTTGGGATGAAAAGCTTAAAAGAACAAAAAAACAAATTAGATTGATAATACCCAGAAATTAATACACATTCCTCAAAGACACATGGCACAGTGGGTAAAGGCGTTGGTTAGATCCAGTAACAGGACCTAAAGTTCAATACCTGGTTAAGGCAGTGTATAACTTGTACAGGGAAATTAACAGGAGATAACTAATAACTAACATCCATTAAGCATGGCACGTGGAACTAGAACAGTCTACTCCACTGAGCGAAATAAATGGTTCAGTTCGACATTCCAACCACCTGAAGAAGGCCGGCGCGTACAACGGCCGAAACGTTGTAATAAATATGGCGACAAAGATGAGGACAATAATACGAATATTGTAAATAGTGCACATAATATCTCATCTCAGAAATACGGACAGATACTCCAATAAATATGGCGACAAAGATGAGGACAATATTCCGAATAATGTAAATAGTTTACATATTACCTCATCTCAGAAATATAGACAGATACTGTATTAAATATGGAGACAAAGATGAGGACACTAGTACGAACAATGTAAATAGTGTACATAATACCTCATCTCAGAAATATAGACATATACTGTAATAAATATGGTGACAAAGATGAAGACAATAATCCGAATAATGTAAATAGTGCACATAATACCCCATCTAGAAAATATAGACAGATATTGAAAGGCCCAAACGTTTAATTTAACGTAATAATTTAAATAGTGTACATAATATCTCATCTCAGAAATATAGACAGATACTGAAAGGCCCAAACATTTAATTTAACGTAATAATTTAAATAGGGTACATAATATCTCATCTCAGAAATATAGACAGATACTGAAAGGCCCAAACGTTTAATTTAACGTAATAATTTAAATAGGGTACATAATATCTCATCTCAGAAATATAGACAGATACTGAAAGGCCCAAACGTTTAATTTAACGTAATAATTTCAACAGTGTACATAATATCTCATCTCAGAAATATAGACAGATACTGAAAGGCCCAAACGTTTAATTTAACGTAATAATTTAAATAGGGTACATAATATCTCATCTCAGAAATATAGACAGATACTGAAAGGCCCAAACGTTTAATTTAACGTAATAATTTAAATAGGGTACATAATATCTCATCTCAGAAATATAGACAGATACTGAAAGGCCCAAACGTTTAATTTAACGTAATAATTTAAATAGGGTACATAATATCTCATCTCAGAAATATAGACAGATACTGAAAGGCCCAAACGTTTAATTTAACGTAATAATTTAAATAGGGTACATAATATCTCATCTCAGAAATATAGACAGATACTGAAAGGCCCAAACGTTTAATTTAACGTAATAATTTAAATAGGGTACATAATATCTCATCTCAGAAATATAGACAGATACTGAAAGGCCCAAACGTTTAATTTAACGTAATAATTTAAATAGGGTACATAATATCTCATCTCAGAAATATAGACAGATATTGAAAGGCCCAAACTTTTAATTTAACGTAATAATTTAAATAGTGTACATAATATCTCATCTCAGAAATATAGACAGATACTGAAAGGCCCAAACGTTTAATTTAACGTAATAATTTAAATAGGGTACATAATATCTCATCTCAGAAATATAGACAGATACTGAAAGGCCCAAACGTTTAATTTAACGTAATAATTTAAATAGGGTACATAATATCTCATCTCAGAAATATAGACAGATACTGAAAGGCCCAAACGTTTAATTTAACGTAATAATTTCAATAGTGTACATAATATCTCATCTCAGAAATATAGAGACACCTATATGTTTAAAAACTTCTGAAAACACAAAAGTATTGTGGGAAATTAGTTTAAATATAAGATTTTGAGGCCGGATATAACATTGTTACATAATCTTTTGACACTCAGAGACGAGATATGATATATTATAAGGAGAGAAGAACAACATGACAAAAGGGAAATAACTACGATATCCGGCATATGTGCACACGCACACGTACAGGATTACACAAAAACAGAAACATAGGCTTCCTGAACCTTTTTCTATTATTGTTCTATTCTTCATTCTCCCCACTAAAGCCTCTTCACTCTCTTTCACACCATGTAACCCTCCGCGTTTTAGTGGCATTATCTCTATCCTTGGAGTGACATGATTTTTATAAATAGATATATCTTCTGATTATTGTTTTTTTTTTAATCCCATGCCTCTACAGAACGTAAACTGTCGAGGCTTACCAAACGTTTCTATCTTTGATATGCACTGACATTTTGTGGCCGAAATATTCCTCTGGCTTCCTTAACGGTTTAAATTTAAGACTTTTTCGACTGAAAGCCAGGTCTGCACTAACATTTTCACATAACCACCAGCTGCAAGAAAACAGAAAGTATTGTCATGAGAGAAAGAAAAAAGCCCCAAAAGCAAGTTATGAATCGCAGGTGTCAACATGTAGCAAGTACATAATTTTTAATATCTGGGAAATGTTTTTACAGAGTATGGAAAAGACGACACCGAAATATTATCAAGCAGTGGACTAGCGAAAGATTAATTCCAAAAGTTAAGCAACGTGCGGAAAAAAATATTTATAAACAAAGAAAATTGTACAGGATGCTATATCAATCGACTTGTATAGCACTGAATGTTGGGCAATCTCCCCACCGGTGAGTTAAAAGAACGGGGGAACAAAAATGTTACTCTACAGAAGCATATTAAACATCCAATGGAAAATGATTAATCAACGAGGATGTCTTAAAAAATATTTTCATAAATAGATCGTTTACACTCCGAATTGGGAAGAGTTAGTTGAAATTACTCGTCCACATCAAGAGGAAGGGAGGATTGGAAAAATTAACACCTACAGGGTATACTGATGTGATGGCAACGAGCACCTACCTGATGAGCTCATATGAATTATGAAACAGGGAGCGGGGGCCTTATTAGAGGGATAAAAAATTGCTATGGGCCATGTGTTGATGGGAAAATATAGCGAGACATGATCGGCTATGTTCTGGAGGGACGCAGCACGACGACGACGACGATGAAGAAGAAGAAGAAAAACAAGAAGAAGAAGAAGAAAAAGAAGAACAAGAAGAAGAATAAGAAGTACAAGAACAAGAAAAATAATAATAATAATAAGAAGAAAAACAAAAAGAAGAAAAGAAGAACAAGAAGAAAAAAACAAGAAGAAGAAGAAAAAGAACAAGAACAACGAGAAAAGAAGAAGAAGAAGAAAAACAAGAAGAAAAGAAGTACAAGAAAAGGAAGAAGAACAATAACGAGAAGAAGATGAACAAAAAAAGAACAAAACAAGAATAATAATAAGAAGAAAAGAACAAAAAGAAGTACAAGAAGAACAAAAACAAGAACAAGAACAATAATAAGAAGAAAAGAACAAGACGAAGAACAAGAACAAAAAGACAAGAAGAAGAACAAGAAGAAGAACAAGAAGAAGGAGAAGAAGGTATTTGCCTGTCTCCACGGTATATGAATGCAAACTGCCTCGGCCAAAGATTGAGCACCTTCCTCTCATAGCTTTTTCCATGCCGATAACCGTAAAAAAAACCCACACGCAAATAAACGGGTTGAATTGTATTCATTTTCCCCTTTTTATATTTAACATCTCAACACTTTATTAGGATCTGCCATTTGCTGTGACCTTTATCAGTGAATAAGCCTCGCTATGCGCATGCGTCTGGCGGTTGTTATGACAACAGGTTTATAGCAATCTATATAATTATGTGTATTTTTTCAGGCAAATAAAAATGAAAGGTGTCGGTTAATTAATTAAATGAAGAGAGATCCAAATAAAAGAGAGAATGCTGCAGTGAGAAATAACTATGAAATATTCATTGAAATTTTCAGCAGATAATAAAATTTTCATGGGCAGATTCGCATTATGCAAATATTGCTGAACAAAGATAACAATGACATGGGTAGGAAATGACTTTCTTATTCAAAGCGAGAAGAGAATATTGAAAATACCATATCTATCTATGTATTGAAATTACCATATCTATCTATCTCTATATCTATCTATCTATATATCTATCTATCTACCGTTTCCTGTTTATATGTATGTATTTATGCTCAAAAATATCTGATTATCCACAAGAATATGACAGTTAATATTAGTCTATCAAAATCTAATCATATCAATATATTACTAAACCAGTTCAAATCTATCTATCTATCTATTTATCTATCTATCTATCTATCTATCTATCTATCTCGTTATCTCTCTATATATATGTGTCTGTGTGTGTATATATATATATATATATATATATATATATATATATATATATATATATATATACATATTTATCGTTTAGAGTCTATATTTTATATTATATTTACATCTATCTATATTAGTATATATGTATGTATATATATATATATATATGTATATATATATATATACATACATATACATATATATATATATAATATAGTCACTTCATATATAACTATATATCTATACATAAGTATATATATATATATATATATATGTTATAGTCTGTTGCTATATACTTAGCCATACATATATGTGTGTGTGTGTTTGTGTGTGTTTGTGTGTGTGTCATATTTTGTTTATATCTATGTATATTTTTTTGTTACTGTCTGTTTTTATCTTTCTCTCTCTCTCACTTTCTCTCTCTTTCTCTCTCTCTCTCTCTCTCTCTATATATATATATATATATATATAACTTTCATAGTATATTTATATCTATTTAGCTATCTCTCTATTACAGTCTATTGATACCATTCATTTAGCTCGGTAATTTTTTAATGTTCGTTTTGTTTCTCATATCTCCTATTAATAGTTTTTTTTCACTATCATTTATTTTTCATTTAATTGTTTTTGCGCCCTGATAATGCAATTATAATTGAGGCCATCTAACAATGGTGATTACGTCATATTTCTATTTTATGAACGGAATGACACAGTTCCGCAAAACACGGACATACAAACAGAAAAAAAAGACGTATTCAGACTCATACGACCTCCGATAGGGCACCACGACTTGGTGTAATGTTGTCTCTCTAAAGCCATTGCAACTGCTTCGTGAGTCCACTTCAAATTGGCTGACTCATACTTTTCGACCCACTCCATATTAATCCCTGTAACGGACCCCGGAGAAAGTCTGTCTCTATTAAATGTCTCTCTTCTTTTGAAGGTCCATAGTTCATAACAACAAAGGTTTCTCGAGAGCTCCTCCCTGGGGTTGCTCGGTCTCACGCTGTCCGCTGATCTGAGATGGAACAAATACATCGAGTCAGTTGCATCATCCACCGCAAGAAAAGTCGGTTCCCTGTGCCGAGCCAGGAAATTCTTCTCCCCGGAATCGATCCTCCAAATCTATAAATCTACCATTGGCCCCCTGCATGGAGTATGGCTGCCATATATGGTCTGGGGCCCCTGCGTGTTGCCTCAGGGTTCTTGATAAGATCCAGAGACGGATATGCAACGTGATTGGCCCTGATCTGTCATCTCGTCTGCAGTCGCTCTCTCACAGACGCGATGTTGCATCGCTCTGCCTTTTCTACAAGTACTTCCACGGTAATTGCTCCGAGGAGTTGCTTTCGCTTGTCCCTAAGCCTCGTGAATTTAAGCGTCCTACGAGGCTGGCATCCCGTTCCCACCCCTTCACCGTTGAAACTGCTAGATGTAGACGTCTCTTCTACTCCAATAGCTTCATGTCTCGCACATCTCGCCTATGGAACTCCCTTCCCTATTACTGTTTCCCTGACAAATACAATCTCCAACGGTTTAAGTGTAGCGTCAATCGTCATCTCCAATTGCCTTGATCTATCCACTTCCCTTCTCCACTTCCTTTCATCTTTCATTCCTATCTGCTCTCGCTCTATATCTTCCGTAACCCCACTGCCTTGATCGACCCTCCGTCCTTCTCTTTCTCCACATCCCTTCCTTTACCACTCCTATCTGCTCTTCCTCCAACCCTTCTGTAACCCCATGCGTGATAGTGGCCACCAGCCTTGCTTGGGGTGATATGCTTAAAAAAAAAAATAAAAAAAAATAAAGATATAGTAAGAACAGAACCAGTGGATAAAATTATACCAAAGCTTTATTGCTCTTTACTCTGACTACTCCTCTACTGATTGATTTTACAAGGTGCGTTTTATACCTCCTACATCTTAAGGGGATGTAACTGATGATTTATCAGTACAAAAGAATTTTTAAAAAATGCTGTAAAATAATACTTTAATTAGAAAATTATATTATTTATTTTAAAGGGAATGTTTTAACATTATAAAACCAAATGCATTTTTTTTGTTTTTTTAAATATCAGTGAATCATTCCCAGCTAGTGTTTTGCAAATACACTTGCGTATTAAAAAGTATACTACATAATACTACCTACCTATCTCAATACTAAACATCAGTATAAAAGCCGTTTAATTAGTAACAGTTCATCTAAGCCGAATAATACTTCTAATGTTGGGATTCGGCGTTGTCTATTCATTACAACTATGCATACTTAGATAAGGACTAGTGTTTATAGAAGTCGGAAATATCTTTAAAGAAATTAATACAGAATGACCGCAAAAATTGTTTGCTTCACGAATGAAAATAAATAAATGAAATCAGTAAATAAATATATATTTTTTTTAAAATCATTTTAATAGATAACACATTTCATACTCAACCGACCTACGTGTAGGTCACCACGACTTGGTGTAATTGTTACCAATCTTGTCTCTCTAAAACCATTGCAACTGTGTTTTGGTTGACCCATACTTTCCGACTCATTCCATATTTGTCCTGTAACGGACCGGAGAAATGTCGACGTCTTGATATTAAAAGACTCTATTCTTTGCTAAAGAAACGGTCGCTGCTTTAATTAACATCACATTTACAAACCAAAATTGTTTTACATGTGTTGTGAATATGGATTATCTCCCCTTTGATAATCCATGCTATAAAATTTGTACATTTCCGCTTGTCAAGTAGACGAGTAGTAAGATTCTTAATTGAATAAAATATTACTAGACAGTATCTCTTGTCCTGTTTTTCTTAATTGAATAAATTGTAATGAAAACAGGACAAGAGATTCTGTCTAGTAATATTTTATTCAATTAAGAACCTTACTACTCGTCTACTTGACAAGCGGAAATGTACAGCTTTTATAGCTTGGATTATCAAAGGGGAGATAATCCATATTCACAACAACATGTTAATGAATTTTCACGCTTCATAGTTTTAGTCAACAAAAGTAAAAATAAAGATGTAGTAAAAACAGAACTAGTGAATAAACTTATACCAAAGGTTTATTGCACATTACTCGGATTCGTCTACTGACGGATTATACAGGGTGCTTTTTATAATTCCTAGATCTTAAGGGGGGTAACTGATGATTTATCAGCACAAAAGATTATGTAATAGTTTTATTAGAAAATTATTTTACTTATTTTAAATGGAATGTTTTAACATTATCAAACCAAATACATTTTGTTTTGTTTTTTAAATATCAGTGAATCATTCCCAACTAGTGTTTTGCAAATACAATTGCGTTTTAAAAAGTATACTAATAATGAACTACTACAACCTACCTATCCTACCTATCTCAATACTAAACATCAGTATAAAAGCCGTTTAATTAGTAACAGTTCATCTAAGCCGAATAAAGCTTCTAATGTTAGGATTCATTACAACTATTCATACTTAGATAAGGATTAGTGTTTATAGCAATCGGAAATATCTTTAAAGATTTTAATACAGATTGCCCGCTAAAATTGTTTGCTTCACGAATGAAAATAAATAAATAAATAAAATATGTAAATAATATTTTTTATTTGTTTTTATCATTTTAAAGAATAACACATTTCTCTGGTCAACGAAAGAACATACTTAATACACAATGTGTTTAAATAAGCAATGCAGGACTTTGACCAGAACAAGATGTTGCTGCATTTTACTGCAAGAGTTAAGTTTTGACAAATAACTGCTTAATTTATTTTTGATTTTGTCTTTTACGCAGAAAAGAAAGGCAATTCTACTCAGTAGAATTGATAGAATTTTAGACTTTTTGAAACCTGTACACGTTCAGATTTTCGGCGAGATGAAGAACTGGAACAATGTGGATTACTTTCGACGTCATAACTCCGTATTTGAAAGGTCGATACCAACTTTCCATCTCGATTTCCTTCACTGATTCATTCCTGCAGGCCTTCT
>OZ038502.1:72603070-72605570 GCA_964036315.1 Acanthosepion esculentum | reverse complement strand
TCTGTACAGTCTCCTTGTTTAAGTTGGTAAATGCTACCATAATCCTTGCCTTCAGTTCATCTTCGATGTTACAAGTTTTGTTGGTGTCTCGATCAACACCCATAATTATCAAGTGGCTGCAAACTGAAGGGGGTCAGGTGGCCAGATGTAGAGGTCATGCGGTCGGAGAAATTGTCTGACATCCATGAATGTGTTATCCTGCTAGTGTGGAATGGTGCAGAATCCTGTTGCCAAACATAGTTTCTTCCCGCGGGTAACCTCTTGAAACAGAGAAGCATTACGTCTCCAAGGTACTTGATGTAGTCCTCCGTGTTTAGTCTGAGGGCCTGAAGGGAGAAGAATGGTGGCATATCATCACAAGGGATGACAACAAACACCTTCGGAATCACCATTATACTCATCCGACTCTATCAGAATCGTCTGCACTGTACTCAAACTGACAACCAATCTCTCTGAAATGTTCGTATTGGAGCTTCCGTTAAGAATGCCAAGCAGGACAGCATGCCGATCCTAAACTTCTGGCGGAGTGAATTGCGTCAGGGTGCTCTTTTTCTTACAGACAGTGACCAACTGACCCTAAAATACTGTGAAATCGACAAAAAAAACAACGCGTATACACGAAACTAAGAATTGAAGTGTCGATAATTTACTCGTCGCATCCTATATATATATATATATATATATATATATATATGTATTAGATTTTTTTCTGTAGTTCACTGCTACCAGCAAGCAGAAATATTTTTTTCTCCTGATGATGGCCATGTTGGCCGAAACTAGTCGAGGAATCTAAATGAAATAATAATAATAAAAACGAAAGTATATTAATCTACAACCCAGTGTGTCTGAAGATTTCAATATTTTAAATTATTTTTATTGTTCAATATATATATATATATATATATATATATATATATATATATATATATGCGGTGCAATGGGGAAAAGCTATAAACAAAACGTTTCGCAGAAAACGACATCTCTCTCTCTCTCTCTCTCTCTCTCTCTCTCTCTCTCTCTCTGTCCCCCTCTCTCTAAATTTTTCTCTGGCTTCTGCAGTTTGGAATGAAAGTACGACAAAACTGTATGCGAGGAAAAATGTTTAGGGATCTCTGAGGATAAGAAGGGACAATAAATCAAATTACATACGCAAATCACTCTCTCGTTTGTGTGTGCTGATTTTAAATCCAACAGAAAACAAATATATACAATTTACACCAAGTGCACATTAAGTCATAATAAATAATACAATCAAATTGTGTTTTTTTAATAAAAATATATATATGCTTTATGATCCATAATTTTGCAACACATGTTTCAGGTATCGCGACCTTTTTCAGGCAATAAGTAGATATTTCCTTATATTTTTCGATGTTAAATATTCTCGATGATAAACATATTCTCTTTTTTGTGTTAGTGTGTGCGCATGCATGCGAGTAGTTCGACCACTGTATTTGGCCATTATGTGTGCATGTTGTATGTTTCAGTGTGTGGGGTTATGGTCTATTTAGTGCTAGTTTAATTTGGTTAATGAATGTTTTTCTTGCATTTGTAGGTAAGAATAATTGTCTGTTTGATATATTGGCATAATTTTAAATTCAACCTGGTTGCATTTATAGATGTGTTGTGATACAAAGCGTTTTCTGTTGTCTGGTAATTTTATGTTGCTTTTGTGGGGGGAAGCTCTGTTATTTAGTTGTTAGATGATACCTATATATGTCTTCTTGCATTTTGTACATTTGAGTGCATAAACCACATGTTTGGAGTTGCAGTTTAAATTTTTATCTATTATGAATGTCGTTTTGGCGGTTTTAAACGTGTAGGAGTTTCCTTCTATAATGATGTCACAAACCGCACATCTCTTCTTGTTGAATTTTGTGACTCCCGGTTTTGTGTGTTGGTTAAATTTGGATGAGGTTAATGTGTTCCAAGGTTTTAGATTGGCGTTTGCTTTCAATTATTTTGGTTGCTTTTAGCATATTTTTCTGTTTGTTATGTTGTCTAGTAGGTCTAGATTTTTTGAAATTTCTGTAAATATTTCTGGATACTTCTTGTTGTATGTTGAGACATATGGTAGAGTTTGTTCGACGTTAAGTTTCTTTGGATTTCGTAGTTGGTCTAAAGGAATTTTTTGCGAGACCAATTTTTTTGCGAGTTGTTCATTAGTGTTTAGTGTAACCTCGATTTTTTATAAAAAACTATGTGGTTCTTCTAGGCGGATATTTCGGACGTGCTTTTCAGTCAGTATAGGCCAAACTTTATATATATATATATATATATATATATATATATATATATATATATATAAATATCAAGATGCTCCGTCAATCCCCTAACCTTGTCTTCATCCTCTTCATCCTTTCCGACTCAGTAACCCCTTGCGTGCTAGTGGCTTGCCACCTTGCTTGGGGTTGAATGCTTAAAAAAAAATATTTTTTGAAACAAGGTTATTACTGTGTAGCGAAAATACCATATTTTAAATCAGTTAATTTATAATATT
>OZ038502.1:72580570-72598070 GCA_964036315.1 Acanthosepion esculentum | reverse complement strand
GACCCACCATGCCACATACATTGCAGCGAACCAACCTCATTCCATTCGTATTACATTCACATGAGCAGCTTCTTCTCACGAACCGCTACTTTGTGCAACCGACTTCAAAGAGCATGCTTCCCCGATCACTACAAAATTAACCTGTTATATTCTAGGTTTAGCCATCATCTTCCCTAGATATATATATATATATATTTTTAATCATATCACCCAAGCAAGGCCGGAGGCCACTATCACGCAAGGGGTTAAAGAAGGGTTGGAGGAAGAGCAGATATGAGTGGTAAAGGAGAGGATGTGGTGAAAGAGAAAGACAGTGGGTCGATCAAGGCAAGGGGGTTACAGAAGATTTGGAGCGAGAGCAGATAGGAATGAAAGATGAAAGGATGTGGAGAAGGGAAGTGGATAGATCAAGGCAACTGGAGATGTCGATTGACGCTACACTTAAACCGTTGGAGATTGTATTTGTCAGGGAAACAGTAATAGGGAAGGGAGTTCCATAGGCGAGATGTGCGAGACATGAAGCTATTGGAGTAGAAGAGACGTCTACATCTAACAGTTTTCACGGTGTAGGGGTAGGAGCGGGATGCCAGCCTGGTGGGGCGTTTAAATTCACGAGGCCTGGGGACAAGCGAACGCAACTCCTCAGAGCAATTACCGTAAGCTTCAACTTACTCTGTAATACTCTAATTTGAGTGGCTCTCCGGCGTTGTACAGGATGAACAACACCCGTTGTCAGTAATAATATCTTACTTTTTGACTTATGTTTAGTCTAACTTTCATTTGACCCCTAAAAATCGAAATAACCAAAATTTAGCAATGATCTTTCACTGATTTTGCTCAAACAACCATCTAGAACCATCTAAAAATCCATCAATTTCATATATATATATATATATATATATATATATATATATATATATATATATATATATTCTCAATGTCAAGGACAGAGTAAGAATATAATATAAAAGGCTCAAACACTAATATTCCATGGTTATAATTTATTACATTGTAATCGCAATCACGATCCAATTCATCAGAACTACAAATTCAAATATATATATATATATATATATATATATATATATATATATATATATATATAGAGAGAGAGAGAGAGAGAGAGAGAGAGAGAGAGAGAGAGAGATAGATCAGCATGAAGTTGACAGATGGTCGGAAATATTAATAAACATTAAACCTCATGCATAAACGCAAATATATATGCAGCAAAACAAGTATTTAATGAACAGACACGTGTATATATATATATATACATTCTTTTTATAGATACATGTATTTAAGTAAATGCTCTGTTTTTATAATAAACAGTGTTAAACAACATTTACCGGTCTGAATGTTCAAGAAATTTTCATAGAAATTTTTTTTCCTACGACAGGAATCGAACGTGTATCCTATAAGGAACCGTCATATAGCCTAACGTGCCTTAACCGTTTCGGCCACAGAGGAGCGTTCGGTTAGTAGGGTCGTTTTTACTGTCTTTAAACTTTAATCTTCCATGAATCTCTGGCGTACATTCATATCTGCTCATGGCGTATCAAATGTAAACAAATGACGTCACACATTATGAAATGGACAAATCCCGTCAATTATTTTAAGACATTTTTATGTTTATACATTATTGTTATAGATACAAATATTTGAGTAAATGCTCTGTTTATAATAAACAGTATTAAACAACATTTAACGGCCTGAATGTCCGAGAAATTTTCATAAAAAATTTTCGTCCTCCGAATATTAGCCTTTTCCCTACAAGGAAACGATTTGTCATTCATTATCCGAGCAGCCGATACTGTTTACGCCTGGAATTTATAAATGGCTCCACTCTCAGAGAGGATCCTTCATTTGAGCCTCTACTGAGACTCAAGTTCACCCTCAGACGTCAAGTGTAACTCATATATACGATACCTCGCTTAAGATGCTGGACAGTTTGTTGTATTCTTGTACCTCTCTAGGAAGTATCTGAATAGCTGGCGAAATCTAAATTTACAAGAGTTAAATCAGACCAAACATGGAATATTGCCGCCATATTTAACATTGAGCTAATCCAATTTACACGGCCTTGTACGTGATGAAAGCTTTTCAACACTACAACCGCTTTCCCTACATATGTAATGTCCCAAGCTTAATACACGAATTTAAGCAAAGTTGAGTCTGGACAGTATTACGATGGCTGACCACTTGAGAATATCAGGTGCTGAAAAATTGGATGTCCGTGTGGTGTAATCGTTAACGTCTCGGCAAGTCGTTTTTGTTATATTCATTTCCACGTAACTACTGTGGTAAATATATGAATTCCCCTGTTTTACCACCAACTATGGGTTAATTAGTTGGACTTGAATCAATATATCCTTATTATCACTAAATAACTTAAGCTTATCGCTACACTAACGCTAATTCCATGGAAAATATTCTGATGAGCTTAATGTCTTTTTTCAGAACTTTACTGCTAAAATCTCTCATGATATATACACAGGGGCGAAGCATTACGTTCGTATTCCATTGCTAAGAAGGAAGTTCTATTTGGAAAACGTCTTCACAAGAATTGTTTCTTTGTGTCACAGATTATGGTGAAGTTGATCCTTAGACTACTACAAGATTTACGTTCATGTCTGGTTGATACATCTGTTCTCGTAAGATCACAGATATTTAAGCAACTTCGATCCTGGGCAGTACCAAGTTGGGTGACCGCTCGGGAAAACCACAGAAGATGATTCATGACTATTATAAAATTTACTTTCATATCAGATTGAAACATCTGTTCTCTTACGATCACCGAAATTTAAACAACGTCAGGACTGGGCAGCACCTAGATAGGTGACCGCTCGGGAAATCCATGGAAGATGATTCATGATTACTATAAAATGTACGTTCATATCAGGTTGTAACATCTATTCTCTTACGATCACCGAAATTCAAGCATCTTCGATCCTGAGCAGTACCTAGGAGTTTCTTTCCCTAGACAAATTGACGACAAAGGCTAGCGGGCTTAGAGTGGCACTTGAAAGGCATAGAGAAGAGTTAGAATCATTATTTTCCAAGAGTGTCTGTGCAAAATCGAACGACACGTCTCCGGCTGGAATTCGAACCCCACATCCATCCTTCTTTCTGCGAAGAAATATCGTTATGCCATATATTAATTTTTATATGAGAAATTATCTTCATTAAATTCTTTGTCTAGCATGATCAACTTCACTCTTATAAACTTAATGGTTTGCCTATTCTACCCGCTCTCAATTTTCAGGTGTCTTTGGTCGTTCTATCTAATCTTCCAGGAATTTGAATCTTACCTTGAAAACGTAATCCTCAAGATAAATAAACGAAGCCCCAGATGTATCCCAATTTGCTCCATCTTATGGAAAGTACTTATGAACTAGACCCTCATCTTTTTATAAACGTCAAATCATCATAATCAAATTTGATTTTCGTTATGGTTAGGACGTAAAGATGGCACAAGAAATCTTCAGGAGATTATCCAGTAGATAAATGGATACCTGCTATATCAACTTCACAGCAGCATTAATAAAGAATGCCTCTTCCCATCCATGAGAAACCGATTTCCAAACTTTGTTTGTTTAACGACATGTCAACTTCTTATGGGTCATTTAAATCTCAAATTTAATTTTCTTGGTAGCATTAGTAATTTCTTTAAAAAAAATTATTGCTGGTCATTTTTCCCTTACAAAAAAGTATTGCGAGTAATAACTTTCTCTCATTAAAAAATGTATTGTGGGTAATATTTTTGTTCCCTTAAAATTTTGTTACTGGTAATATTTTTTCCTTTACAAAAAGGTATTGCAGGTAATATTTTTTTTCCCCCTTAAAAATGTATTGCTGGTAAAAAATATTCTTTTCCTTACAAAAACTTTATTTTTCCCTTAAATCTGTTTGGTCTTTAATATTTTTCCTCTTAAAGAATGAATTTTTACTAATATTTTTCACTTCAAATATGTATTGCTGGTAATAATTTTCACCGTAAAAAAATGTACCCCTGGAAAAATATTTCCCCTTAAAAAAAATTATTGCTGCTAATATTTTTCCCTTACAAAAATGTATTGAAGGTAATATTTTTCCCCTTAAAAATGTATTGCTAGTAAAAAAAAAAGTTTCTTTCCTTACAAAAATTTATTGCGAGTAATTTATTTTCCATTAAAAATATTTGGTCTTTAATATGTTTTACACCTTAAAGAATGAATTGTTGCTAATATTTTTCCTTTCAAATATATATTGCTGGTAATATTATTCCCCGGAAAAAAATGTACTTCTGGAAAAATATTTCCCCTTACAAAAATTTATTCGTGGCAATATTTTTCCTACCTAGCAAAATAGTATGGCTGGTAATATTTTTTGCACATAGAATATGTATTGCAGATTATATTTTTTGCCCCTTACTAAAATGTATTGCGGGTATATTTTTCCTTATATGATTGTTTTTCTTGTAATCCTTTTCCCCTTACAAAAATGTATTACGGGTAATAATTTCTCCTTCAAAAATGTATTCCTAGTAATATTTTTTACCCTTACAAAATATAATTTCGGGTAAGTTTTTTCCTTACGAGAATATATTGCTGATAATATTTTTCCGCTTACAAAAATGCATTGTGGATAATATTTTTTTCCTTAAAAAATGTTTGTCTGGTAATAATTTTTCTACTTAGACAATATATTGAGGTTAATATTTTTCCCCTTAAAATGTATTGCTCTAATATTTTTTTCCTCTTACAACAATATATTGCCGGTAATATTTGTTTCCGCTTTAAATATTAAATATTACGATATTTAATATCAGTGCGATAATATTTCTTTCTTTTTAAAAATGTTTTACTGGTAATATGTTTTTCTTCGCAAAAAATATATTGAGTATAATATTTTGTCCCCTGTAAAATGTATTGCAGGTAATATTTATTATCTTACAAAAATGTGTTGCTGGTAAATTTTTTTATTAAAAATGTATTTCTGGTAATATTTTTTCCATTACAAAAATGTATTGTTGGAAATATTTTTCCCTTACAGTATGTATTGGTGGTAATCATTTCTTGTTCCTTTAAAGATGTATTGAAGGTAATATTCTTCCCCTACAGAAATGTATTACTGGTAATATTTTTGCCCCTAAAAATGTATTGCTTGTAATATTTTTCCCTCACAAAAATGTAATGCGGTAATATTTTTCAAATTAAAAAATTATTGCTGGTAATATATTTTCCGATACAAAAATGAATTGCAGGTAATATTTTCCCCTTACATATGTATTGCAGGTAATATTTTTGTTCCCCCTTAAATATGTATTGTAATAATGATTTTATTTCCTTCGCAAAAATGTATTGCATGTAATATTTATCCCCTTAAAAATGTATTGCAGGTAACATTTTTTCCCTCCCAAAAATGTGTTGCGGGTAATATTTTTCCCTTAAAATAATGTTTTTTTCTGGTAATATTTTTTAATATGAAAATGTATTGCTGGCACCTTCTGTATAAATATGAATTTCTACACTTCAAAACCACCAATCATTTCTAAATCTTCCAATCTCCTCATCCGAGCACTTGATGCCCGAAGGAGTTTATTGTCCTACTCTGGACGATTCCAAGCTCAGAGTCAAGTAAATATCACGTTCTTGGTATGACGATAAAGTAAATCCGGGAACAAGCCTATGATCAAAAGATTGGAAGGTGTGAGAACCGTTAAACCACCTCTGCTGTTGTTCCCAGGTACACTCCGACGCGTGGTGGTTCGGGGTTTCAACTATGGGAAAGTAGGGAATTCCCAAACAAAAATCAATTTTTATAATATAATGAGCAACAATACATGTTTATAACAAAGAGACAATCAATCCAACACAAAAAAAATATAAAAATGTATATAGTAAAATGAACAACAATACACTTAGTGATCTGCAAATTACGTATCTAAAAAATATACCTTACTTTGAAAGTAAAAGATTACGGATAAAATAGCAGGAGTTTAAATCATAAAATTACGTACAATATATTTATATTTCGGCATTAAATAAACCGTAGAGGTTTTGGTATGCTGTTAAACAAAAACAAACAACTAAAAATACCTATTTATACCGTCCTGGGTATGAAGATAAACTACATCCGCGTCCTGGGTAAGACGATAAACTACGTCCAACAGCAAGGCCTTAGATAAGCGGGTTTTGAGGAGCATCGATCCTCCTCTTAGTTTCTGGTCTTCCCAGGTTCACCCGGACCTATTGTCGTATTACCTGTTAGGGTCCCAACTATGGGCAAATAGTTAACCCCCAAACTGGAGTCAAAACATTATGAAAGTGTAAAAATAGTTTTTAATACAAGAAATACTTTGTAAAAAATTATTATCAGCAATAAACTTTAGATAAAAAATATTAACAGCTATATATTTTTTGAAAAAATATTACCAGTGATACAAATTTGAAGAAAAAAATACATTACCAGCAATACATTTTTGAAGGAAAAACATTATTACAGCAATACATTTTTGAAGGAAATATTACCATCAATAAAAATTGTCGTCATTAAATAATCCATTGAGGTTGATAGGCCGTAAATTCCAATAAACTACATGAAAGAATACATATTCTATTCATACGAACTATCCAAAAATCTTGTCGGTATTAAATAAACCATTGAGGTTGATATGTTGTAAATCAAAATAAACCGAATCAAAGAATACATATTCTATTCATACGAACTATCCTAAAAATCTTGTCGGCATTAAATAACCCATTGTGGTTGATATGCTGTAAATCAAAATAAACCGAATCAAAGAATACATATTCTATTCATACGAACCTATGCTAAAAAACTTGTCGGCATTAAATAACCCATTGAGGTTGATATGCTGTAAATCAAAATAAACCGAATCAAAGAATACATATTCTATTCATACAAACTTATACTAAAAATCTTGTCGGCATTAAATAACCCATTGAGGTTGATATGCTGTAAATCAAAATAAACCGAATCAAAGAATACATATTCTATTCATACAAACTTATACTAAAAATCTTGTCGGTATTAAATAAACCATTGAGGTTGATATGTTGTAAATCAAAATAAACCGAATCAAAGAATACATATTCTATTCATACGAACTATCCTAAAAATCTTCTCGGCATTAAATAACCCATTGAGGTTGATATGCTGTAAATCAAAATAAACCGAATCAAAGAATACATATTCTATTCATACGAACTATCCTAAAAATCTTGTCGGCATTAAATAACCCATTGAGGTTGATATGCTGTAAATCAAAATAAACCGAATCAAAGAATACATATTCTATTCATACGAACTATCCTAAAAATCTTCTCGGCATTAAATAACCCATTGAGGTTGATATGCTGTAAATCAAAATAAACCGAATCAAAGAATACATATTCTATTCATACGAACTATCCTAAAAATCTTGTCGGCATTAAATAACCCATTGAGGTTGATATGCTGTAAATCAAAATAAACCAAATCAAAGAATACATATTCTATTCATACAAACTTATACTAAAAATCTTGTCGGTATTAAATAAACCATTGAGGTTGATATGTTGTAAATCAAAATAAACCGAATCAAAGAATACATATTCTATTCATACGAACTATCCTAAAAATCTTGTCGGCATTAAATAACCCATTGAGGTTGATATGCCGTAAATCAAAATAAACCAAATCAAAGAATACATATTCTATTCATACGAACTATCCTAAAAATCTTGTCGGCATTAAATAACCCATTGAGGTTGATATGCTGTAAATCAAAATAAACCGAATCAAAGAATACATATTCTATTC
Source organism: Acanthosepion esculentum (assembly GCA_964036315.1). Classification (NCBI taxonomy): domain Eukaryota; kingdom Metazoa; phylum Mollusca; class Cephalopoda; order Sepiida; family Sepiidae; genus Acanthosepion; species Acanthosepion esculentum. The sequence goes on along the minus strand of OZ038502.1, from coordinate 72,590,267 downwards.
ATACGAACCTATACTAAAAATCTTGTCGGTATTAAATAACCCATTGAGGTTGATATGTTGTAAATCAAAATAAACCGAATCAAAGAATACATATTCTATTCATACGAACCTATACTAAAAATCTTGTCGGTATTAAATAACCCATTGAGGTTGATATGTTGTAAATCAAAATAAACCGAATCAAAGAATACATATTCTATTCATACGAACCTATACTAAAAATCTTGTCGGTATTAAATAACCCATTATTGATGATATGGCGTCAAACAAACCAAACCTAACTTTTTTATAGTAAAATGACGAACAATGCCTATTTACAGTAACATTACCAACATTACATTTTATTCATATTTGAAGTCATCTAATTGTGTTCAAAGTATATTTAGTTGAATCCGTGAAATTGTATCAGAATATGTAGATTTCTATATTAAATAACCCAAAGAAATTACTACGCCGCTAAACAAAACCAAACAACCTATTGAATATTGAGATCTAATCGGGGAACTATATCGGGCCACACTTGTCATGCGAACACGAAAATACGGAAAAATTTCAGACAACATCAGGCGTATAATAAAGAAATGACAGCTCCAATCTGTTTAATAATTTCCTCGACTATGCTCTACGCCTACACAAGCACAGGTGAGAAGAGATGGGCACATATCATTTACGGCATTCAATGCCACATTCCAGACAACATTTTATGGAAATCGAATATTAACAAATAACATCTTCAATGTGATTTCCATCATTTGTGATGCAAAGGTTGATGCGCTTTGCATGATTCACGTGAACTCGATGCAATAACTCCATATTGTTGTCAATTTTTACACATTCTCTCTTTATGCGTTCTATCAAGTGTGTTGCATCTGTGATCTTCATTGAATATATCTCAAGATGTCACAAGTATAATTCTTTTTTCTTTCGAAAAAAATAGCATGTTTAATCTACGGGGTTATACATTATAGTTAATGAGATTTCCTATGTGTCCAGACTTTAGGGACAAAACCCTGTATACAGGCGGGTGGTGAAAAATTGCTTTATTTTCTGTTATAAAACGCATGTTTAATCTACGGGGGTATACATTATAGTTAATGAGATTTCCTATGTGTCCAGACTTTAGGGACAAAACCCTGTATACAGGCGGGTGGTGAAAAATTGCTTTATTTCCTGTTATAAAACGCATGTTTAATCTACGGGGGTATACATTATAGTTAATGAGATTTCCTATGTGTCCAGACTTTAGGGACAAAACCCTGTATACAGGCGGGTGGTGAAAAATTGCTTTATTTCCTGTTATAAAACGCATGTTTAATCTACGGGGGTATACATTATAGTTAATGAGATTTCCTATGTGTCCAGACTTTAGGGACAAAACCCTGTATACAGGCGGGTGGTGAAAAATTGCTTTATTTCCTGTTATAAAACGCATGTTTAATCTACGGGGGTATACATTATAGTTAATGAGATTTCCTATGTGTCCAGACTTTAGGGACAAAACCCTGTATACAGGCGGGTGGTGAAAAATTGCTTTATTTTCTGTTATAAAACGTACCTATGAGCATTACTGGGTATGTCACAATCCTCATAAATACGTTGGACAACATTTTAAGTGGGGGTAATATGCTGTCTAAGTAGTCCACCACTAGCAGTGGTTTATCTATTTCACGACGCTGACGAGTATTTTATATTGTTGATGTTATAAAGATTACCATTTCATTTCCAAACTCCGTTTTGGTTATTCCTCATTCAGTAACCCGTCCTAGGTTACAACATTTTCCATTTTCAGTAATTTTTTGCTCTTTTTATCTAACGAAAACAAAACAGGTACATGTTTTACTTCAGTTTTTTCTTTTCTTTTTAATCGTGAGATGATTTTCGCTTAATATTTTCAGACGTATTGTAAACTTTGTACCAAATAGATGGAGATCTTACTCGACGTTGTTTAAATTCGGTGATCGTACGGGAACCGGTGTTTCAAGATGATACGGTCGCAAGGCTTCGTAGTTTCTTGATTTTAAATGAAAACTAAACATTTTCTAATATATTTCATTGGAAATTTCTGTTTACGAAATGATACTTTTTTCGAATAACTTACACATATAGAAAAAATGTGCAGTGTCAACATATAAGTAACCTGTCTAAAACATTGGCGTCTCCGTCTCCTTCAAGTTAATACCCTTCAGATATCACGCTGTCTTTCATTTCAACCCAAGCAATGCGATAATGTCACAATTACAGGGAGTAGATGAGACTTTGCTGTGGAGAACGGAGAATGAAAAAGAAAATACAAGTTTCAGGAAGGCAGATGCAGATTGACGTTGCATTTATATTTTTGAAGATAAAAGTTGACTGGAACGCAAACAGCCGGGAGGGCCATAGGCAAGAAGTGCGAGAAAAGAAACTATAAGAATAAAACAGAAGACGTTGCTGAGTGTGAAAGAATAAAACAAAAGCGAAACATTATTAAGCAACGAGAACAAGAAAGATCTAATCTTGAAGACAGTAGATAACGATGGATATTGCATTTATATTTTGCAGGTCACAGTTGGCTCGAACGCATGGCGAAGTGTAAGAAAAGAAAGTGTTTCCATAGATCTTATATCTGGTCAGTTCAACTGTGAGTTAATGAAAACTTGCCGCTAATCTACAAGGTGGTCCGAAAGACTTGTTACACATACATAATATAATTTTCCATTTCAGACAGCTGACACGGAAATGATCGTGTACATAAGACCTTCTCGATGTGTGACAGCGCCAATAAAAGTGAATAAACTAAATCCAGTACATGTGCTTTGTATTTCTCTGTGACTTGTCCTTCTATTGTTCTCATTTCTATTCTGTAGTGGGTGACAAAATTTTCGAACCACCATGTAAGTAAATATCATCATCATCATTATTATTATCATTATTATTATCATTATTATTATAATTATTACTATTGTTCTTGTTGTTGTTGTTGTTGTTGTTTTTGTTGTTGTTGTTGTTGTTGTTCTTCTTCTTCTTCTTCTTCTTCTTCTTCTACAAACAAATAAAAAAAACAAATAAAATCCTTCAATGAGATTATAAATTTCCTATCCGATTATCTCGAATCTACTAAATAGAGATACTAAATTCAATCAATTATATTTAGGTAACTCGTCTATTGATGTAAAAAATCAAGGTTACAAACACACAACATACAGGCTGGTCTGAAGGTCTTGTCACCTCTATATAATATAATTTTCTCTTTCTGATGGCAGACATGAATAGGGAGTGGTGCCTCTAGTACGCAGGGGTTTATAGGGAGTGATGCCACTAGTACGCAGGGGCTTATAGGGAGTGAAAGAGAATGAGAATATTGAGAATAGAGAGGATTGAGGAAAGGTAAAGATCTAACAGGATTTAATAGACTGAAGATGTCGATTGGCGTTACATTTAAATGCTTGAAGTATGTAGGCAGCAGGGAACCAACAAATCGGTGGTGGAAACATTTTTATATGATGAATTTTAATACAAAAATGTGCTGAGAGACAAGAATAAAGAAAATGCCCTCGGCCAGGAATTAATTCAACCATGGATGAAAAGCATGCTCAATATTTTTATATAATGTTCATTAATGATGGGAATTTTATTATAGAAATGCAACGAGATCCAGGAATATAGCGAATGCCGCTGGTCAGAATAGACGCAAAACAGTTCTTAAAAAATCAAAGCATTTAATTTACCGTCAGTTATTTCCCTTTCTGCATAATAACCTTTTTTTTAAAAAACAAAACAAAACAAAACAAAAGGTCTATATAAATAGTTCTGAACAGTATTTACATTATTCGGACTATTGTCCTCGTCTTTGTCGCCATATTTGTTACAACGTTTCGGCCGTTGTACGCTCCGGCCTTCTTCAGGTGGTTGGAATTTCGAACTGAACCCTTTATTTCGATCACTGGGGTAGACTGTTCTAGTTCCACGAGCCATGTTTGATGGATGTCAGTTATCAGTTATCTCCTGTTAATTTTTCCCTCTGAAAGTTCTCCACTGCCTGAACCGGGTATTGAACTCACACTCTTTGGGTCTGTTACTGGATCTAACCAACGAGAGTAACAACACACTCCCATTCCTGGATGTACTAATATCTCGAACAGAGCATTGGTTCAAGACATCCGTATACCGTAAACCAACATTCACTGGACAGTACCTCAATTTCAACTCCCACCATCCATACAGCGTAAAGAAAGGGATCGTCCGTTGCTTACAACACCGAGCAAAAGTCATAAGTGGCGACCCAGAGACATTAGATAAGGAATTGGTCAGTATAAGTAGTACCCTACAACGTAACAACTACCCTGGGTACATGGCAGCAGCCCCCCAAAACTGGGATAGGCGGGTACAAGAGGAGGAGGAGGAGGAGGACAACAACACTCAGAAAACAGTCTGCCTGCCTTATGTGAAGTGGTTATCAGAGAAAATACAAAGGATCTGCGGTCCATATAACATCAGGACAACCTTCAAAAGCGTGACAACACTTCGCAGATATCTCTCTCGAGTGAGACCCCCCATAGAGGAGAACGGGACTAAAGACTGTGTGTACGCTATCCCGTGCAGCTGCGGAAAGGAATATAAAGGAGAAACAGGCCGCCCCCTCAAGGTAAGGCTTTAAGAACACCAGAAAGCTGTAATGCGAGGGGAAGTAGAAAAATCAGGCGTGGCTGACCACATATGGAGAGACAAGGGAGATCACCGTCCCCTGTGGGATCAGGTTGAGATCATAGACAGGGAACACCATTGTAAAATTCGTAAACTTAAGGAATCAGCACATATGCTAGGCCACAAAAATCTCCTGAGTCGGCCAAGCATAGAAATAAATACAATATGGGAACCAGTAATAAGGAGTGCCAGAGAACAGCAATGATAACAAAAAGTTGCAATATGAGATCTGGTAAAGAACATGCAATGATAACAGCAAAATTGCAATATGAGTACTGGTAAAAACTGGTTGCTGAAAAATTAGGTTTATAATACTCAGAAATTCATACCCAGATGTCCTCAAGGACACATGGTACGGTGGATAAAGGCGTTGGTTAGATCCAGTAACAGACCCAAAGAGTGTGAGTTCAATACCCGGTTCAGGCAGTGGAGAACTTTCAGAATAACTGATAACTGACATCCATCAAACATGGCTCGTGGAACTAGAACAGTCTACCCCAGTGATCGAAATAAAGGTTTCAGTTCGAAATTCCAACCACCTGAAGAAGGCCGGAGCGTATAACGGCCGAAACGTTGTAACAAATATGGCGACAAAGATGAGGACAATAGTCCGAATAATGTAAATACTGTACATAATAATACCTCATCTCAGAAATATAGACAAATAGTTCTGAATATTAATCTTATAGTTTGAACATTATATATGTATAGTATCCGATCCAAATTCACATGTCGTTCTGGGTATGACGATAAATTACATTCGGCAGCATTATCGGGAGGTATTGATCAGCGTGGAACCACCGCTTAATTGCTGTTTTCCCCGGTCCTCATTGACCATGAGTGGTGTCTCCTGGTGAAGCCCCAGCTGTGGACAAGTGGTTAACCACCAAAAAGTGTTCAGAACATTATAAAAGTGTGCAAATGTATTTTTATAGTAAGAATTCTAGCTATATATTTTTGAAAAAAATAAAAAATATATTACCAGCAATACATCTGACTCGATAAAAACCCTCTTTATAAAAAAAAAAATACGCCAATGAAACTTGATCTATAAACTGATTTCTTACAAAAAATACATATTCTATTCATACGAAATTATCCTAGAAATCTTGTCGGCATTAAATATCCCATAGAATTTCATATGCCATATTACAAAATAAACCATAAACTATAAATTCAGATGAAATGCAAATTTGCTGCACCAGTATAATGTAAAAGTTTTAGAAAGCATAAAATATTTAAAAGAGAAACGTGATTGTGAGTTGTCATTCATATGATTGTTACTGACAGAATTAGATAGTATGCCTTACACGTTAACAATGTCAGATTAATATTTCGCTATATTATTAAAATTCTTTATGACTGAATAATTTTTATTATTATTACATTTTGGTCATTTTAACCTCCAACATTTTTAGGTGTCTGTAGCTCCAGATAAACTTCTATGAATTCCGAAGCTTTGTTTAATCTACAGGTTTTGATATCTCTCGATCCGTTTTCGATGTCTAGGGATATATTGTCTCATTTGATTTTACTTCTGCTTACTACTGCTTTCTCTGTTTCCTCTTGGATTAATGGATAGCGTCTCGGATTGAGGAATCGGAGAGCCGAGTTCGAATTCCAGTCGAATCCATTACGTCCACTTACGTGCTAATACCCTTGGGAAAGGTATGAATCCTTGGGAACGGTATGAATGTTATTCTTTCCCCTCACCAGCTATGGATGGCAACAGGTCTACCGCAGAAAAAAAATGGCTACATACTGATGGAAAAAATCTGCCTCGTCAGTCATGTATCGAAAGATACATGATCGCCTAAGCGGGTATCACGCATGGCATGTAACTGACTGAAATTCACTTACGTGCCAATACATTTTCTTCTCCCCCCAGCTATGGGTAAATAGCAGGATAGGCCGGGTTCTATAGCCTTGGATGGCAACTGGCCTACTGCAGAAAAAAAAACAGCAACCTACTCCTGGGAAAATCTGTCTCATCAGTTGTGTATCGAAAGTAACAGGATGGCTTAAGCGTGTATCACGCATTGCATGTAACTGACTGAAATTCACTTACGAACTTATACATTTGGAAAGGTATGAATTCTTTTATCCTCTCACCCAGCTATCGGTAAATTGCAGGATAGGCCGGGTTCCATAATCTTGGATGGCAACTCGTCTACTGCTGAAAGAAACGGTAACCTACTGCGGGGAAAAAATCTGCCTCGTCAGTCATGTATCGAATGAAACATGATGGTCTAAGCATGGCACAATAATTTAACTTTATATTATTAAAATTCTTCATAATTCGTTTTTATTATTATCACAACATTTTGATCATTTTGACTTCCAACCTTTTTTAGGTGTCTTTAGATCCGGATAAACTATGAATTCCGAAGTGAACAGTTTTGTTTAATCTACAGGTTTAGGTATTTCTCGTTCCGTTTTTCATGCCTCGGGGTATATTTTCTCTTTTGATTTTACTTATGTGTAGTATTTATTTCTCTATTCCCCCTGAATTGCAGTTAGTACTACACGGCACCGGAATTGAACGCACAACTATTGTCACCAAATTCGCGATTCAACGCTATAACCTACTAAGCCAGGTTATTCAGTACGAAATATTACTAGAAGAAAAAAAGGAAATAAGAATTTAAAAACGTAATGCCGAAGATTGAATCAGAATGAAGAAAGTATAAAAAAAAAATATCATCGGACAAAATGAAAGGAAGTAATAGCTCCCGAGAAAAGAAGAAGAAAAATAAAATAAAATAATGATGATAAAAATGAAAGAAAATAGGAATAAGCTTATTAAAAATAAAATGAAATAAATTAAGCAATCGGGAAGGAAGAAAATTTGAAAGAGTTCAAGTGCGAAAAGTGATTCGAATATCACATGAATGACTGCAATGGAAGAAAAAGAAAGAAATGAAAATTGAAAAGAGAAACGAAAGAAACAAAATGAGATAAGTCGGAGGGGAATATGGAGGGAAAAAAAATCGACCTTGATAAATCAGATCGCCCTTTTTCTGTCAAACTCATTTTCTTTTCTAACTTCACTTGCTTTCATTCACACTAATCCGGTTTTCTGTTGTGCATTATCTGTTCGTCTCCTTACGCACTAAGCGAGTTCCCTCCCCTCAACCTAATACCCTGTCATTTGGGCTTTCAAGACATTCTTTCAGATGTTCTTTCATTCTAACCAATACTACACCTCTCTTTTTCTTTTATATATATATATATATTTTCTTCTGAATTTCTTGATTTACTTTTCTTTCAGTCTTTCTCTAATATTAATTCTTAATTCTGTCACCTTTTTAAATATTTTTTTTTTCATTTTCTTTCCATTATAATGTGCCTGTCCGTTCACTAAGAATTTTATTTCATTCTAACGAAATTGCGCATTTATTTTTATTTTAAATTTATTTAATTCTGAAATTCTTCTCCTTTTTTAAAATTTTCTTTCATGTTTCTCTCATAATAATTCTTAATTCTATCAGCATTCATGATAGATCTTTTTTTATTCATATTTTCTTCTGCTTTTCCTACATATTTTTTTTTCCTTTTTATACCATTATTTTTTCTCATATTATTTCTTAACTAGCAATACCCGTGTAAATTTCACGGCTTTCCTATTTGGATTTTCTGATGTACTATAATATTTAATGAATACATAAGCTTATTTGGAGTTCTTCGGCTATAAAATATCCGAGGAATGTTCTTTATTACATGGCTAAATATTTACACTTAACAACCTTAGCAACATATTACAATAAATATGAATTCAGGTCATTATTTAAAGAAGTAAGAAGGTATAACTGAAAATATTTAAAACTGCCACATTTTTCAATTTCATTGAAGCAGACGTTAAATATATGAGAGCATTGTCGTTTAGTCTTTCTTGGTTTTACGTTGTGCCAGTGTTGTAAAGGATATGCCTCGGAATTGTTAATTGCCGAGTCAGGTAGCAATTCCTGTTAGATTCGTTATATTCACGCACGCGTAGATACCCTTGGAAAAGGTCTGGATCCACCTATTCTCTACCTTGCTATGGCTTATTTAGTAACAAGTCGATCTGTAAATCATTATTAGAACCTACTTACAAAATTCAATGTGTTGATAAGCCATTGAAAACGAATCAATCAATTTTTCGTTTCTGCCTTTTTATCAATGAAACCAAACAACGTCATTGATACATTATTTATATTATTCGGACGATTGTCCTCATCTTTATCGCCATATTTGCATATTGCAATGTTTCGGCCGTTGTACGCTCCGGCCTTCTTCAGGTGGTTGGAATGTCGAACTGAACCCTTTATTTCCCTCCCTGTATGTCAGTTATCAGTTATCTCCTGTTAATTTCCCTCTGAAAGTTCTCCACTGCCTTAGCCGGGTATTGAACTCACACTCTTTGGGTCCTGTCACCGGATCTAACTAACAGCTTTATCCACTGTGCCTTGTGTCCTTGAAATTAGCAGGAGATAACTGATAACTGACATCAATTAAACATGGCACGTGGAACTAGAACAGTCTACAAATATTGAAATAAATGATTCAGTTCGACATTCCAACCACCTGAAGAAGGCCGGAGCGTACAACGGCCGAAACTTTGTAATAAATATGGCGACAAAGATGAGGACAATAGTCGGAATAATGTAAATAATGAACGTAGGTTCAGGGATAGTCCTGGGGTACTCTTTTATTAATGCAAAAAAGATGTAGACGAGTGGCCGTTCAAGATAACATTCATTTCGCTATTTCATAGGAAAGATTGAATCAAATCAAATAATTGTTAAAAAGTACCATAATCTTTCAAGACGACCAGCTTGCTAAAGCCCTATCACCAGCAAACACAAAGAAGCGCATATTGTGGCCGGAACTAACACGGTGGTACATGCAGTAAATGTGATTCCTGTAGGATATACCATCTGTACAGGGAGGGAAATCCACGAATTGAGTAAGCAATATAAAAATCAAATGTCTCAATGGCGGCAACATCAGTAACATTAGAAAGTTCAAGGCA
>OZ038502.1:72540570-72578070 GCA_964036315.1 Acanthosepion esculentum | reverse complement strand
AATGCATTAGTGAAAGTTCAGTTACTATATTTAGAATAAAAAACTTTTTCACTATGTTCGCAAGGACACTTACCTCAGGTCTCAGGTGAAAGATTTGGCAAATGATGTTATCAAACAACAAATCAAAAGATATAAATTATTACTACTACTAATACTAATAGTACTACTACTACTAATAAACATCCTAGAAAGGTGCTACAGGTGGTTTTTCCATCAAATAATGAGAATGGACAGCGTTAGTGGATGATTCAAAATGATAGTACGCTATCACTAGTTTCTTGTAATGACTGAAGGAAAGAAAGAAGAAATATAGAAAAAATGACTGGAGTCATTTATAAGGATGGCTTGTGCGCCTACAACCATGTCAGAGACGACCATTTGTGCTAATGAGTGCAGCTCACATATTTAGAAAAAGCCATTCAATAACTTTCAAAGAAATACTTTCATTTACCTGAGGTGTCAGGTGAAAAACTTGGCAAATGAGTGTATCTATATGTAAATCAAAAAGTAAAATAATACTAATACTGCTACTAATAATAATAATTTGTGTTGAACTTAAATGTAGAATATGTTATAAATAACCAGAAACAATTGACCATCTTCTGACAGGTTGCACAGTGTTTTCACCCACAGAATATAAACCTCGGCATGATAGAGTGGGCAATATCAAAATGCAAGAATCTTGAAGTGGAAATGTAAAACATGTGACACATCAGGACATCAATAATTGTAGTTGCAGACCTCAAATGGTTTCCGAGAGACTAAATGAAGGGATTCCTGATAGCCTATATCTTAAAGAAATACGAAACTTTTACTCTAAGTACAGCTCACACATTACGAGCTTTATGTAAAATGTGTATTATATTAGGTATGTTTCTTTGTAATTTTTTTTTACTAAAATAATCAGTGGAAATGTAATTACTGGACTTAGGTCTCTGGTTGGGACCCGGAAGTATGTGTGAATACAACGAAATTCAAAGGAATTAATAATAATAATAATAATAATAATAATAATAATAATAATAATAATAGTCCATCTACAAATCTATCATTCGTCCTTGCATTGAATACTGTTGCCATATTTGGTTTGGTGGCCCTGCCGTGCATCTCGAGATTTTTGACAAGATCCAAAGCGTTATCAGTAATGTAATCGGTTCTAAAATGGCTTCTTGATTCAGGCACTCGCTCACAGAGGAGATGTGGATTGCCTCTGTCCTTTCTACGTTTAAACGTGCTACTAGATTGGTATCTAGGTCCCACCCATTTACTGTTGTAATAGTTAAGTGCAACTGACACTTCTACTCCAACAGTTTCTTTCCTCTCACTTCCCGAAACTGGAACTCTCTTTCTCTCACTTTCTTCCCCAGTAACTGCCATCGTCAAAGATTTTAATGTAGCGTCAATCGCCATCTTCTTTTACCTTGATCCCTGTCCCTTTTTCTTTCCTCAGTTTCTTCCTAAAGCCACTCTTCTCTCACTTTCACTTTCTTTAACCCCCTGCGAGGTAGTTTGCATTCCTAGAAATGCTTAAAAACGAAATAATAATCGTGAGAATTTAACGGTTTTCCTCTTTGAAAATGTAGATGAATCTCAATTCTTAAGTTAATGGCTTTTTCATTGAGATTATATCCCACACTGACAACAATGAAGTAGCCTAAAATATGCTTCAAATCTATGTAAATAATTGTTTTTTAAGTAATTAAAAAAGTATATGCAGTGTTTGCTAATTGAAACTAACATTTTCTCATATATTAGTTCGTTTCAGGGCACCTCGAGGCGGTGTAATGTTAGAACATTTTCGACTGAGTAGTGACTTTGATCCACACTGGGTACCCCATACTTTCGGCCTTGTGCCACATCTAAGCTACGCATGGAAAATTACTGGGCACTCCGAGGCGGTGTAGTGATGAGCAAGCTTGTTTCGCTAAAACAATTACGAATGAGTAGTGAGTTCGATCCTTACTGGGTGTCCCTTATTTTCAGCCTTGTCCCACATTTAAGCTACGCTTGGAAAATCGCTATTAGTTCCTTTCGACTGTTAATATAAGTTATTTCTTTTTATACGATCAAGAATATGTCGACGTACGTGAGTGGAAAACAATTAATCCTATAATACACAGTTGGATATTTTACAGCAAAAATCAGCTGTCTTCGCCTCATTCTTATATAAGTGTTCTTTCTGTCGCCATTTTCTTTTAAGACTCTCTTTCTGCTTACTTGCTGCGTTTATGAAACTCTCAGTATCCTTCTGTAGAACCACATTTCTACTGACTATTTTTCACTGACATATAAGACGATGGTTACCACATAGCAATCCAGCACTATTTTCTTTGCTTCTAATAATTTTTCCGTTTCTCAGCACTTTGCTTTAAAATCCCAGAAAAATGTACACGAATACTACTACTGTACCACTAATAATAATAATAATAATAATAATAATAATAATAACAATAATAATAATGATGATAATAATAATAATAATATTAACTAGTAGTGTCCTTGTGAATTTCATGGTGTTGCCATTTGAATTTCATTATGAATCCTATCTCTGAAGTTAATGGTTAAATTCTCGGCATGTTCCAAGACTATAAAATACCCATGGAAATTCACTTACTACATAGATAAATATATGAGCTTAAAAAATTCAACAAAATATTGCAATAACAGTCAAAGTATGCATGCAGGTCACCATTTACAGAAGTAAATACACATTTACAAATGAAAATATTCAGAATTGATAAGTGTTTATTCATTTCACGCAGATGTTAAAAACATGATAGTTTTATCGACTTCACTATCTTCACAATTTCCTTTCTGTCTTTCTTGGTCTTAAATCGACATCAAGTGGAAATACTGGTGCTCATAGGATCACCGAAGTTAAAGAAAGTAAAGTCTGGTCAGTATCTGTATGGGTGTTTGTTTGGTAATACCAGGCGTTGTAATCTTGGAAGAACGGATGATGTAATCGATAATCGGCCGGAATTGTTAATCGGATGGCAGAATTCCAGTTGGATTCGTTATATTCTCTTACACGAAAATAAACTTGGTAAACGTATGAATTCACCTTTTTCTCCTCCAGCTATGGGTTAATTAGTAAAACATTATCATTATCTCTTAAAATAAAATAAAACTGTGTAGGAAATATTTAGATAAAAAAAACCCACTCTGGTTGATATGTTGCTAAACAAAAAATAATGAATCAATTTTTTTTTCATATTTTCTTTCTTTCATTTCCATTCCTTTTGCTAAAACTATACTGCTCCTTTAATATATATTTTTATCCGTCTATCCTCGCAACGAAATTAAACAAGAACAGTCTATTGTTTATCTGAGGTAATGAGAGGAAGTAAAGTAAATCTAATTAAGGAACGTAGGGACAAACAGAATTATTACTAATGACTAAGCCCTGAATATTAATTCTGTATTGACGGAACAGAATATAGGAAACTACACAAAAAAATAAGAACCGAATGCATGCAGGCTTAAGTGGAATGGCTCAACAAAAATGTGCAGAAATGAAAAGAATGAGTATCACAGATAAAACTGATATGCATAAAAATGTAAGAGAACTAACAGAGAAAAGGAAATGATCACAGATCAGGATAAAGAAAATCCAAGAACGGAACGCTGATATTAAAGAAAGAAAAATACTTCAGAGATCGAAGGAATATCACGGAGAACTCTCCCACAATGAAAGGGAACAAGTGGCAATACACGGAATTGACGGAGCGAAAATATTAAAATCTGAAGCGGAAGCTGCACTGGCAAAACTGAACAGAAACAAAGCGGCAGGGCCAGATGTAATTGTAATAGAGGTGCTTGCAATCTTAGAGGTTTTCGGCATAGACAAGATTGCGCACAGAAATAATAAAGGAAATCTACAACAGCGGTGATATATCGGAAGACCTAAGCAGATCGATTTTCCAGGCTCAATCGAAGGTGATAACCGAAAAATCAGCATAACGAGCCACATAACAAAACTGACCATCCGAATTCGGATGAATAGAGCGTGCATCACAATCAGACCGGAAATAAGACAAGAACAGTTCTGATTCGTCAAAGATACCGGAACAAGGAACACAATATTTATGCTCAGAATGTTATCAGAAACAGAAATACAAATGCAGAAGGACGTGTATCAGTTTTATAGATTACACGTTCGATAAAGTACGCCACATTGATTTGTTGGAACTGATATAATTAGGCGAATATTAGAATAATCAAGAACCTGTAGTGGTAGCGAACCGCCTGTATACGGACAGAAAGTGAGTTCAGAAAATATACAAATATAGAAAAGGATGCAAGACAAGAATGTGTTTTCTAATCTGACTTATTCAACCTCTACAGCGAGGCGATTCTGAAAGGATGCATTTTTGGCGGTCGCAATCTTATCAATATAAGATATACTGACGGCAAAGGGTTGATAACAGGCACGGAAAGGAAACTGCAAAAGCTCCTACGGTATATAGTGAAGGAAAGCGAGAAGAAAAGATTAAACATCAACTAAAAGAAAATAGAATGTTTAGATGTTAGAAAACGGGTGAGCCAAAATGGCGAACTGCAAATTATACTGCCATTTAAATATCTAGGAAATGTTTTAACAGATGACGGAAAGTGCAACACTGAAATCTGAAAGTCGTTCTTATAGGCAACTCCTAAAGCTAAGCAGAGTAATAAAAAATAGAAAATAACGCTACAAAGATCGAATAAGTATTAAACAGTTACGGGATATCTCTTCTTCTGTATGGACGATATTGTGGGACACACATGTCATTTTATTCATTCCCCGTAAATGGGACGTTAATATTTTGCATATGTAATTATCTTCATGTGTTTTATGAGTTGAAACATTGGTTAATTCTGGATATTATTTTAGAATGTTTACCTTAATAATAAGAAGAAGTGTACCTAACATTTTGTCAGAACGATAAAATTCGCTTGGAAATTGAAATGTAAATAATTGTTTAATCTTCTCTATATATCATGTCCTTTCTCGATGTGGGCGATAATGTCTGTTAAAAACTTTCTATTATTTATAATTTTAATCGATTTTGACTTTCCACCATCCATCCGACTCCCTGTCTTACATTCCACTGAATGAGGGTTGTTATACAGGTTAAACGCCGTTTCTCCCTGTCTCCACTTGCTTTTGATATATCCATTCTGTCTCAGATTCTCGAAGCCCAATTTCCTTGTTGGGTGTCCTGGAAATTTTAATTGAATCTTTCTCATCCTAAGGATAAGCTTTCGTTTTGTTTTCTGTTTCCTTAAAACTTCTTCATTATACACATGTTCAGTCAATTTTATTCTCAGTATCTTCCCGTCTCAAGTTTCATTTTAATCTGTGAGGAAATTTCCTCAGAATTCACTGCGATATAAGATGTTTGATATTATATAGCAGCTCAACGTCTTTTTTCTTTGTTCCTACCGAGATTTTCCTGTTTCTACACGGATTGGTTATCTTTTCAAGGGCATTATTCGCTATTCCCGCGAGATGTTGGATGTTTGTATCCCGTTATCCGTCCTCTGTTAAAGCAATTTCCAGAATTTTAGATTTTCATACGTGGGTGAATTTGCCGTCTACAATTCGTAGTACATATATTAGGGTGTTCCCCTTGCTGACAACCATAATGCCAATTTTTATACAAAGAGGAATTTAATTTAAATTAAGATTTAATTTGTTTCGCAACAGTCACCACGTGCTCCTTTCTTGTGTCGAAAAAATTCCATCTATCTGAAATATTTTATTTATTTATTTACTTATGTATCAGAATTTGGGTATTTTGTACACTATTTACATTATTCGGACTATTGTCCTCATCTTTGTGGCCATATCTATTACAACGTTTCGGCAGTTGTACGCTCCGGCATTCTTCAGTTGGTTGGAATGTCGCACTGAACCCTTTCATTTCGCTCACTGGCTTAGACTGTTCTAGTTCCACGTGCCATGTCTAATGGATGTCTGTTATCAGTTATCTCCTGCTTACTTCCCTCTCCAAGTTCTCCACCGCCTTAACCAGGTATTGAACTCACACTGTTTGGATCCTGTCACTGGATCTAATTAACGGCGTTATCCACTGTGCCATGTGTCTTCGATATGGCGACAAAGATGAAGGACAATAGTCCGAATAATATTAATAGTGAGCATAATATCTCATCTCAGAAATATTGACAGATATTGGGCATTTTGGTATTTACTAAATTTAGATTGGCATTGAATGCTGATTCTTAATATAATTATCCTTATCGATTCCATATTATTTAAGACTTTATCTTTCTTACGCGCACCGTCTGTTGGATATCAGTTGAGGACAGACATTTAGCCTTACTTCAGCTGCATCAGGGTGTGAGCGGCAATCGGAACTGGTGATATCATGACCACCAAATGCATCCGGTGGCTAAAATATGTACAGGTGTCCTGAGATTAGAATAAACAGAGCGCACAGGGTTCCTGAGCGGAAGGAAATGCGTGCTTGCGTGGTTGTATGCCGAAAAAAGCAGGTAAACAAGACGTTACGTAGGCGATATGCCCGAAGAAGTTGTAGCCACGTTAAATTGCGTAGGTGTCCAAATATTATTTAACCGGTCCGATTCTTGATCTGGACTGAGAAGCTGGCTAGAGGTTCACTGAAGATTTATCTCCGTCAATTTTTGTCTGCGCAATCCTAACATTTGCGATTCTCCCCCATTGTATTACCTCTTCGCCGCAAATCGAACAATAATGAAATTTATATATATATATATATATGTGTGTGTGTGTGTGTGTGTGTGTGTGTGTGTGTGTGCGCGCGCGCGCGTGCGAGTGTGTGTGTATGATCGTCGCCTTATTTGAGCCCAGCTGCAATACATTGCACGTGCCCGGTATTCTCAGAATCCTTCTGTATAACCCACATTTCTGTTTCCTGAAATCTCCGGTTCGACTGTGAAGAAACTGTCCTGCATTGACTCCCATTCCGAGTTGTTTTTGTTTAGCGGCATTTAAACCTCTATGGTTTATTAAGTTGGAAATATTTTCTAAAAATCTATACTATTTTCGAGATAATAATAATTTTAGCTACACAATTCTTGGATTCATACCTTTTCTCATGGTGGAGTAATAGATAGCAGCTCGGAATCAGAGTGCCGAGATCGAATTCCAGTCGAATCCATTACATTCATTTACGTGCTAATACCGTTCTTCTCTCCCCAGATATAGGAATCACCGATCGGGTTCTGTAGCTTTGGATGGCAACTGGTCTACCGCAGAAAAAAAAAATGGCAAAAAAATCTACCCCGTTAGTCATGTATCGAATAATACATGATCGCCTAAGCGTGTATCACGCATGACTGACTGAATTGTGCGTAAGTGAAGATAACTATCCCAACTGTAAATCGAACTCTGCTCTCCGATTAACAATTCCTAACACCATTACACCAACTGCATGTTCACGCTTCGAGCCCTTAGCATTCCCAAGCGGTCATCTCTCATCCACTGACCTGGCTGGATGTTGTATAACTTTCAACGGGCTTTCAACGTGATATGGGCGTATTCACTAAGAAGATTGAGATTTGCATAGCAGGAGAGGACTCTTGTCTTGTCTTTCTACGCTTATTTTGTGGAATTCATCTCCGGCCAGGATAACAGTATGTGTCTCGTAAGTAAATATGAGCGAATTAGTTTGAGCCATCGAATGGATATTGAACAACAACAAAAACAAACAGAGAGAGAGAGAGAGGGGGAGAGGGAGGGGGAGCGAGTGAGAGATTTCGTCTAAATGAAACGAGGCTTGTCCCTATGGCCTTTTTGGGGGTATCGGACCCCCCAAAGTGTTTCCTAAATAGACTGCAAGTGATGTAAATGCTAGGACAAGCCAACACTAGCCGGAAAATATCTTGCGAAAAGAGCTAGAGTACTATGAAGACGGGTGCAATATTGAGGAGACCTGTTGTCACTTGATCCTTCGCACAAGCAACCGGACCGGTTGTTGCACAATAAATGACACGTAATAAGTTTCAATTTTCCGAGGAGAGACGTGCTGTCGCCCGATCTCTATTAATAGCAAGTAGACGCAGGATGGGAACATGCAACTTCATGAGATGATGTCATAATAATTCAAATTTTTAATCCCTGTGTTCTTCCACTTCCTCCTCCTCCTCCTCCTCTTCTTCTTCTTCTTCTTCTTCTTCTTCTTCTTCTTCTTCTTCTTCTTCTTCTTCTTCTTCTCATTATTATTATTAGTAGTAGTATTAGTATTATCATTATTTTATTTCCTTTGATTCCTTATGTGTACTCATTTCTTTCCGGATCCCGCCCAGGGACCTAAGTTTAGAAATGGCATCATGACATTTTCCACTTAAAAAAAAAAAAACATAGACAAAGCCCTTCGTAAGGTGTGGGCTGTACTCGTGATTATTATTATTATTATTATTATTATTATTATTATTATTATTATTATTATTATTATTATTATTGTTGTTGTTGTTGTTGTTGTTGTTGTTTGCTTTTTTAAGTCGTATCACACCGAGCAAGGCGACAATGCCACTAAAACGCAGGTCGGGGAACGGAGAATGGAGAGCATTGAGGAAAGGACAAAAATGGAACAAGGTTCAAGATGACAGAAGATGGCGATTGACGTTGCATTTAAATATTTGAAGATTGTAGTAATCAGGGAAGTTATGAAATCACGTCCTGGGTAAGGCGATAAACTACATCCGTGTCCTGGGTAAGACGATAAATTACATACGTAATGCCACTGACCGGGAGGGTTTGAGGAGCGTGAATCACCTCTTAATTGCTGGTGTTCCCACGTACACCCTGACCCAGGGTAGTAGCACTTGTTAGGGTCCCAGCTATAGGCAGATAATTAACCGCAAAATTGGCATCAAAACACTATAACAGTGTAAAAATAGGTTTTAACACCAGCAATACATTTTTGAAAAAAAAATATTAACAGCAATAAAAATCTTGTCGGCATTAAAATAAGGTTGATACGCCGTAAAAGAAACCAAACCAAACCGAGCAAGAAGTCAATCTGGACGATGATCCACTGAAGAAAAACTGTTAGAGAACTAGTAGCAGTAGCATCTAACTAGTCCCAAAACTAAAACGGTGAGACCTAGTTGCCAATCTAGTAGCACACTTAAATTCATCTAGTCGGAGCAGCAGGTAAAACGTACTAATAGTAGTTATAATAGTAGTAGTAGTACTAATAGTAGTAATAGTATTTGTTGTTTTTGTAGTAATAGTTACCGTAGTGATAGTAGTAGCAATTTTAGTAATAATAGTAGTGTTAGTTGTAGCAGTTGTTGTATTGGTAACAGTGGTAGTAGTAGTAATAGTAATGGTGGTAATAGTAGTAGTAGTTGAAGAACTAATAATAGTAGTTGTAGTAATAGTAGCGTTAGCAATAGTAGTAGTAGTAGTAGTGTTGCAATATTCACGTTAAAAATAAGCATATTCTTTCGAAAATTAATAATAATGCTACCGCTTCGTTTCTTTTCCCATCGTACCATGCAGAAATCAAAATTCCCTGCCTTCTACTTTCCCTCCTTTTATTGCAACAGAGTCTGTGTCAGCTTGCTTTTCGTTTCAATTTTGATTTTCTTCAGTGGTTCTCGTCTTCATTGTTTTCCTCTCCTTCTTCTTTGTCGGTTGAATCGCTGGCGTCTCTTGCTCGCCTACGTCATCCTCCCCCACTTGACTTTCTTTACATCATTCGACTTTCGGAATCCTGCGCGCCATTTTCCCCATCCACCTCCACGTTTGGTTTCCGAATTCCAATCACCACAGCCACCCGCCACTGCAAATGCTGTGGCCATCTTGCAACTGCTTAACCTGCACCTAGTCACATGATATTTTCCCCCCTTTTTCGTTCTCTGCTTTCTCTTCGCTTCTTCCGGGAAAAGGAATAAACGTTTGCGGAGTGGAAGGAAAACACTGGAGAAAGGAATGGAAGGAAAAAATGAGACAGGAGAGAAAAATCTGAAAGAGGAAGTGCGATAAGTTTATATGTCTAGAAGAAGAAGAAGAAGAAGAAGAAGAGGAAGAACAAAGAAGAAGAAGGAGAAGGAGGAGAAGGAGGAACAGGGAAATAAATGAGGAGCATGAGAAGAAGAAGAAGAAGAAGCAGAAAACAGCAACTACGAGAAAAAGAAGAGAAAGAAGAAGGAGGAGGGAGAACAAATAAAAGAAGAAGAAGAGGAACAACAACAACAACTAGAAGAAAAAGAAGAAAAAAATAAGAGCAATAATAATAATAATAATAATAATAATAATAAGAAGAAGAAGAAGAAGAAGAAAAAGAAGAAGGAGGAGGAAGAGGGAAACAAATGAGGAGTAGGAGAAGAACAAGAACAAGAAAACAAGAACAAACAGCAACTACAAGAAAAAGAAGAACAAGAAGAGAAAGAAGAAGAAGGGGGAGGGAAGATGAAATAAAAGAAGAACAAAAACAGTTATAAGAAAAAGAAAAACAAGAATAAGAAGAAGAAAAAGAAGAAGAAGGAGAATAATAATAAGATGAAGAACGAGAAGAAAAAGAACGATAAGTAGAAGAAGAATACGAAGGAATAATTATTATATGAAGTAGAAAATAATACTAAGAACAAGACAATAAGAAGATAAGAAATTGAAGGAAAATGAAAAGAAGAAGAAAGAGGAAAGAAAAACAGCAAGAACAACAAAAACATGGAAAAGTGATTTAGTTGTAGCAGGAGAACAGGATGACATTTTAAGGGAATTGTGTGACGAAGTAAAAAAGGAAAAGGCAGAAAATGTCCCAGAAATTGCAAAGCGGAAGAGAAAAGAAGATGTCAAAAACGAAATATATAGGAAGAAAGAATCTGAAGAAGTGAGAATAAAAAAAAAACAAATAGAAAAAAGACGTCATTAACAACGACAGAGAATACTTTTTAACAGGAGAGTGAAATATAAATAACCGAAAAACAATAAATTAGTAGAAGAAGAAGAATAAGAAGAGCAAGAAGAAGAAGAAGAAGAAGAAGAAGAAGAGGAAGAAGAAGAAGAAGAAGGTGGTGGAGAAGGAGGAAGAGGAAGAGGGAAATAATTGAGGAGAAGGAGAAGAACAAGAACAAACATCAACTACAAGAAAAAGAACAAGAAGAGAAAGAAGAAGAAGGGGGAGGGAAGAAGAAATAAAAGAAGAAGAACAAAAACAATTACAAGAAAAAGAAAAACAAGAATAAGAAGAGCAAGAAGAAGAAGAAGAAGAAGAAAAAGTAGTAGAAGAAGAAGAAGAAGAAGAAGAAGAAGAAGAGGAAGAAGAAGAAGAAGAAGAAGGTGGTGGAGAAGGAGGAGGAAGAGGGAAATAATTGAGGAGAAGGAGAAGAACAAGAACAAACATCAACTACAAGAAAAAGAACAAGAAGAGAAAGAAGAAGAAGGGGGAGGGAAGAAGAAATAAAAGAAAAAGAACAAAAACAATTACAAGAAAAAAAAACAAGAATAAGAAGAGCAAGAATAAGAAGAAGAAAAAGAAGAAGAAGAGGAACAAGAAAAAGAAAAAAAGAAGAAGAAAAAGAAGAAGAAGAAGAAGCAGAAGAAGAAGAAAAAGAAGAAGAAGAAGAAGAAGAGAAATAGAAGAAAGCGAAGGAGAAGCGGAGGGAAAATAGTGGAAGGAAATGCAGTGAAATTAATATTTTAAAACAATATCCTATAGGAAAGAACATGAATAAAGAACAAAGAGAAACATTAATAACGAAGAGATAAACTTACAGATAAACGCAGGCAAAAAATAAGTTGAATTAGTATAAGAGAAAGAAAGAAAGAATGAAAAGAATTGATTTAAAATATCTAAAAAGTTAGGGGAAAAATAAATAAAAACCAAGAAATTAACAAGAATTAAAACAATCTAAATTAACAAGGCCGGAAGAAATTTTGAAGAACAAACAAAAAAACAATGTCAAAAACGCGAGGTAATATTAAAAGAACAAGGACAACAGGAAATGCAGAAAAGAAAGGTATTGGCAGCTGAAATGGACAGGAAGTAAACGCCAGGGAAAAAAAAGCGAAGGAAACTATCGAACAGAAAGAAAAAAAATCGAAACAAGTAGGATAAAAATAGGTTAAGCGAAAGTGAAAGTGAAAGTAGAAAACGAAAGATTCCTCGAATTGTGTGCATGCATCACGTGAACAACGTCAGTTCGGGCGAATTTGAATTCGCCCAATCACACACATGCTTTATTTGGCGTTTATGCTCAGTCTCACTTTCTTCCTTTCTACTTTCCCTCTCTCTTTACGGTACCCGCCTTGGTTCTTATTGCTTCTCTTTCTCCCCTGATTTAATTACTCTCTTTTCATTCACTCACTTCTCCCATCTGAACTCACAATAACATTTTTCTTCTCCGCATTTTTCTATCCATATCATCTACTTCCTACATACAATATGAATACTATACCCAACCAAGAGGATGTGTATTCTTATCTTAGCTATTTCTTGACTATTTTTCTTTCTTTCCTTCCGGGTTCAGCACAGCCGTTTTATGTACGGGCTGTGGTTGCAAGGGAGAAAAAAAAGAAGATGGTTACGCGATTTGCCTTCTATCATGCTCTGTCTCTTTCGCCTTACACTTTTTCGTTCTTTCTGCAAGGCATATCAGACTGCGCATGTCAAGCTCTAGGCCGGATATATATTTCGGGCGCATGCGTAATCGTGTAAACCTGTTTGTGCTCGCTATCGTTTCAGCGCCAGAAAGCCGTTTTCCAGAATATGAATCGATATATACGGATGAAGGTAAAAAATAAAAATAAATAAATATTTAAAAATGTACACGCGAATACACACGGTGAATATCAATACGTATATCGGAGGGTGTTTACGCATACGACTGTATATATTTTAGTCTCTCTCTCTCTCTTTCTTACTCTCTCTCTCTCGATATATATATATATATATATATATATATATATATGCGTGAGTGTAATCCCGTGATTTATAGTGCGTGCATATCAATTTAAGTGCATATACTATAGTGATTTGCGGAGTATTAATGCTTTTCTATAGACTTAAATCAATATTTCTTGCATGGAACAAACTCTGACAGCAACCAGGTTGTACCTAGTTATTAGGGAAAAGATCCTACCATGTTTGCCAGGCCGGTTAGCTAATTCCTCTATAGGGAGAATGCTCACTGTGGACATTTTAATATGGGTACTTTTTTTAGCTTAAAACTAACTGCTTATTCAATGAAACATTCAGAATACGGCCCAGCTGAATCGTGAGGAATCTAGATTGAAGCTGAAATTGTTGCACCAATAATCCGTAATCTATAACGGCCCACGGCCATGCCGTAAAAGACAGTATTCGAAGTCGTATTTGTTTTGTTGTTTTTTTTGGTTTTTTTTTGTATATTTCAAGATTTGGCCATCCGTTACTTTCGGGAAACCTATGTTTGTAGCTGAACAGTTTTGACGAAAACCTGAGGATCAAAGGTATACGGTGGCCATTTCCAAAGTTTTTGACTGTTGTTGGAACATATAATCATGAACTTATCAAGGTTTCTTTTTGACGTTTGGAGAGATGAGACGTTCGCATTACAAGCCTATGATTTGACTTTGAACGCAGGAAAAAGGCTGAGTTAGAAGCTCCCCGTTGGAAACACGGTATGCAATATACATCAAACCGAGGAGCAAACAAAAAAAAAACGCTCGAGGATAAGATAATTATATATATATATATATATATATATATATATATATATATATATATATATATATATATATATATATATATAAAGAAATATATGTATCTTATAAAGTGACTGAGAATAAACGTATAATCACGTACGTGATGAAAGCTTTGTGATTTTCCCATTTCTTACACATACTGACGCACACAGACACACACATATATATCTAAACACACACACGCACGCGCGCGCATACACACGCATATATATATACATACTTACATATATATATATATAAATATATATATATATATATATATATATATATATATATATATATATATATATATATATATATATATATATATACAGAAACACGCATATAATGATATTTCCCAGCGTAGCTTAGATGTAGGATAAGGCAGAAAGTATGGGTCACCCAATGAGGATCGAAGTCATTACGAAAACGTTCTAGCTAGAGAAGCTTGCTAACCTTTGCACCGCCTCGAGGTGTCCAGAAAAATACATATATACATATCTAAACACATACACACATTCTGTTGATCAATTATAGCCTTATAGCACAGCCTTATAAAATTTATTATTGACTGAAGCTTTACAAATTTCATATGGCACAAACAAAGACATTATTATTAAATAATTGGGTCATTAAAGAAGACCTTCGTTTACTTCAAATGGAAATTATACTGAACAATTTAGCTATATTATGATGTAATATGTTATATAGTGCAGTAGTTTTAGTGCAATTTTCAATAAACAATGCAAATTTAAAACATTTTGTCTTATAATATATGTTTAGCATATAATGTTTCATCAATTTTTTGTTTTTATTAATTAAGACCTATCAAATGGTGTACGGATTGGTCCATTGACTCCCCTGTTTTGTAGACGTTTTTTTTTACTAAATTTTTACTTAAGCAATGCAGTAAAAAAAAATACACATTTAGCTTGTGGTGATACATAATTAAAATACTCATTTGAATATATTTTCCATTCAATGTATCAAATACAAAACATATTAACTTTATTTGGATTTATTCTGGAAATAGTAAAAGTCAGTTTGTAAGCAAAAACCTGCGGAAATTAGGTATTCTGTCAATTTTTTCAGACGATGTTTAAAGCTAAATGCTCGACGATTAGTAAAAGCTAAGAACCTAACTTTTGGTGTCAGTATTAATCACATCAAATTGCAGTTTTCTTACTGAGTCCACAGCTGATTTCCACAAAAAACTAAAAATCAACAAGCCCTAATATATAATGCCAAAATTCTATACGACACTAAGCCCAAAGAAATACTCAATTTTTAAAAATCATTATAAAGCAAAATATACAACACACGTTAACACTTTGAGAACTGACCACTGATTTACCGGTTTTGATTAGTACCACATCTTCAGCCTGTTACGGAACGGCATCATAGAACGGTCCAGAGGCCTCTCGCCGAAGCTCAAAATGTACCCATTGGGCGTTAAATTTTCCAGGCACCAGTTCCGGATCTACATTGCTCTGACGAGTCTTTCCCTGCTGGGAGGTAGAGAGGGCACACAATTTTTCTGATTCAGGTTCAACAGCAGCCCAATACTCACACTAGGCTGCAAACACATACTCGATGTTATCGCTTCCAGCTCTCTTTCCGCCATTTCTCGATAGGTTAGGGGCGATTATTGACAGCCCTCTGAATGTCAGAGATAAGGGTTAGTAAGAAGAAATAATCTATTTTCCTCGTCCCACACCCTTGTGGAGGAAGGTTTTGATTGTGTATATACTTCTTTCCCAGTCTACTCCAACCCAGGGAGAGGAGAGCGGTATGGGTCGGAACTTGATTTGGCAAAGGCCAAACTTCCCTTGGAACAACAACTTCCTGAACAGCCGACCACCTCCAAGGAAGGTCTTACCATTATCGCTTTAGGTGGCAACTGAAATACCGTACAAGTTGGTGAAAGGTACCAATACTTGAAGGAAGGATAGCACACTTAAGTCTAGACCCATCTAAATGTGTTCGGCTCTGACACTAAAATGAGCAAATACATTTTCTCATTCCTATCACCCTCCCTAATTCAAAGGTAGTGTAGTCAATTCCTCCATCCCCACACGCAAAGTGGGTAAAGTGGTCTCATTGGGAGGCAGTATATGCCTAGAATTGCACTTCTTAAACAACGCACAGGTATCCAAGACTGTCTTAACAGTCTGTCTTCCCTTGGGCACCCAGTAACCACTTCGTCTCATTTCCACCAACCTGGACCAAAAATCCCAAAGGCTGGCACCTGGTATAGGCATCCATTATGAGGAGTTTGGTTATCGGGTGATGCTTTGACAACAGAATTGTGTGTTTAACTCCCATACTGAAATGAAGAAGATTACCAATTCTGCCGCCCTACTTAATCAGGCCCTCCTCGTCAATGCACAGATCAAAGTCCACCAACAACATAGGGAAGTTTCTGCTTGAAGCATCCAGCAAGAATGCCAATTCCTCAGAATAGGCTTCATGTTTCATTGTTTTCATCAGTGGGTAAGAATGCTAGTCTCTCAACATCAACATTCAACCGCCGCAACCTATTAATATACTGCATAGCTAAAGCAGTTTTACTCTCAAACGCTTTGCAAAGGAAGAAAAATTCAGAACCGTTGAGACCTCCTCTCGCTGGATGACAGGAGCTTTTAATGAAGAACGGGCTATCCGTTGGCTGCGTTGATTGAGATATGGCAACTTCTGTAATCCCGCTACACAAGCAATACAGACCATGACACCAGAACCGAATGCAAAGCCTTAAACCTTTCCAGCGTCAAACCCCGGTGACCAAGTCAGCACGGTTCTCCGTGTTTATTACATACCGGAAAGAGTGGGTAAGGCCAATCAAGGATTCTAAGTCAGCAACCATCAGCACGACGCCCTTCAGCCGGTTTCTGGCAAATAAGTTCTTGCTCACGATTGATCCAGAAATGGTCCACCAGAGGACCACCTGGGAATCCGTGGCCGCCTGTTTTTTTTTCCTTGGGAGAACCCGGCACAACCCCTCAAGACTGGCCAAGCATTTCGGGGTCAAATACACGGCCAAAAGTTCCAATGTGGGAAGAGCCTTCTTTAAGGGTGCCATATTAGCCTTTACAAAACCGGTAATACAGCAATTCTACACGGAATATGCAGTAAACCTATATGCCCCTCTGGTGATGCATCACAGAAGAGGAAAATCTCACAGATCTCGTTCCATCTGAAAGCCTTTCCGGTGGAAAGTAATTGTCACTAACCCGGAAAGATCAGCAGAGAGGTTCTTCTATCTTGGCTGGAACCTTCCTCCCAACTTAAACTCCTCTTCCATAGATCACGTAACAGGATACGATCTCACAACGAGACGGGCAAGTAAAAAGACAAGGGGTGACAGATTCTTGCTGCTTCGGAGAGAATGTGCCGCATTAGTGTGACAACTTATGGGAGCAATACGCCGTGTGTCAGTGAGGGGATTGTATCGATACCCAAGCACTTTCCCTCAATCAGCTCCATGACAGCTCAAGGTAACATCCGTCATCATTTTGTCCCGAACCCTCACGCAGTTAGAGCTGCAAGACTAAAGCTCAAACCCTCCCAGTTGTAATCGTTCCCTGTAAATGGTATATAAATTGCATAGCTCATTTGGACTATCACTGGTCATCACTAGATTTTCTACGCAGAACCGATTCTCCATCATACAAGAAAATTGTGCGGCATGTACCGGAGAACGCAATTCACTATGAAGAGGCTAGACGTGAATCCGAAAATAAATTTGGTTTGCATAAAAAAAAACGCAGCCTATCGTTGGTTTTAAGAAGAAACAGAACCTATTCTTACCGGCCTCCAACGCCAGGCGGATCATTAAGAAGACCTTCCTGATATCCGCCTTAAGTTGCGAAAAATGCTGTCTTCCGCGACGTATCTTAATCGGCTGATAACTTGCATTGGGTTACAAGAAGAGGGATGAAAAGGAGAACAAAAACATTTCCTTTATAACCACTTCAGGGATCACCTGGTAACAAGACATGAGACGCTGTAACTATAAAAATAGTAAAAATGTAACAGTTTTTAGTCAACAAGAACCAACTTCCCAGGTAAGTACATTACTTCTCCCCCCGATTGAATCGTCAATTTCTCCACATCATATATATATTTAATTGGTATCCCCTCCCAAGCAATGCAGTGCAGCCACTAGCACGCAAGGGGTTACAGGGTGTGGAGGAATTAGGAAGATAAAAATTAGTAATGAGGAGAAAGTAAAAACAAGATCAATCAGGATGACAGTAGATACCTATTGACACTGCATTTAACTTTTTGCGGATTAAAGTCTGTTGGAAATCATGGATCAAGGAGGGAGTTTCACAGTCGAGAAATGTCAGCAGAGAAGTTACGGCGCCAGTTTAGTATAGAGTTTAAATTCATACGGTCTGGTTACCATAGCTCATCCGAACAATTTCACTGAAAGTATTTATAAAAAAGGCACAAAGAGACAACATTATGGCTGTGGGTAAGTGACTGAAACCGATCCGAGCCGATCCGAGCCGAGCCGATCCGAGCCGAGCCGAGCCGAGCCGAGCCGAGCCGAGCCGATCTGAGACAATCTGATCCGAGCCGTGCCGATCTGATCCGAGCCGAGCCGCGAGATCAGGACCAATAATATTGCTGATTCTTCTCTGGATCCTATCGAGGAGCTCGAGAAAAATAACAGGGGCACCGTACCATATATGGCAGCAATGTTCTAAGCATGGACGAATGGTGGGGTTATAGATATGCAAGATAAATTCCGGAGAGAAAAACACACAGTGAACCGACATTCGTCGCAGCTGATATGGCGATGTCAGCTGAGAACTTTAGGCGCAATAGAGGATAGCATCAGACATCTGATGAAAGGCAGAGAGTGGTCTCTCACATGATTAATGGACAGCAGTTGAGTTTTCGAGGCGTCAAAATTGACATTCCATCTTTTCCCCAATTAAAAGTCTTGAGGGACATTTTTAGATTTTGACCTTGTCTGACTGATCATCCTTATTATCGAAATAGAAATAAAGTATCAGCGTAGATGACAATTTGAGACCTGATGTCAACGGGAAGGTCGTTAATCAATATTTAAAACAACGTAGGACCAGATATATAGCTGTAGCAAACACACGTGTTAGTACGAAAGGATGTGTGACCGTTCAGGACAACATTCATTTCACGATTTGATGGAAACGACTGGATCAGCTCAAAAACGTGCCCGGGAAAACCGTAGATTTTCAGCTCATAGAGAAGACCTGAATGCCAGACCCTGTGAAATGTATTCGAGTTTTCCAATGCTACAGCACGGGCTTCACCGTTTTTATCTAAAGCACGGTAGACCTTTTCCGCAATTATCGTTATTCCATCAGCAGTTGATCTGGAGAAACAAGAGCTGTATTGCTTGTCTGAGAAAAAGTCCCTGATGACGAACCAATTCAGCATTGATTAGATCCTCTAGGAGTTTCTCAAATGGAGACAGAAAGCTAAGAGGCAGATAGTTGTATGGATTTTCAGCTCATAGAGAAGACCTGAATGCCAGACCCTGTCAAATGTATTCGAGTTTTCCAATGCTACAGCACGGGCTTCACCGTTTTTATCTAAAGCACGGTAGACATTTTCCGCAATTATCGTTATTCCATCAGCAGTTGATCTGGAGAAACAAGAGCTGTATTGCTTGTCTGAGAAAAAGTCCCTGATGACGAACCAATTCAGCATTGATTAGATCCTCTAGGAGTTTCTCAAATGGAGACAGAAAGCTAAGAGACAGATAGTTGGATGGATCAGTCGGTTCACAAGAGTTCTTAAAATCTGGAACAACGGACTATGACGTGCGGCAAGCAGGAAACCAGAAGGAAGCATGGTATTGATTACACAGTTTAGAGAGGGCATGAGCTAGTTTGGCAGCATACTTCTTAATGACTATTACAGACATGCGATCGGGTACACATGCTTTGTAGGAATTAATGTTAGAGATGATAGGAGAATCCACGGAAACATTTTGGAGAATTTACGACCAAATTATTCAGCTTTATCAGCAAAGGATGATAACCCGTCAAATCGATTGAAAAGTGGGTAATAGAGATATTACGCTTATTTAGTACCCAATTACAGAGACTCCCGTCTACACGAGAGCCAACGTTTTGAGAGGCTATGTGGTGCCTCATTCCCTCAGCAAACAGGGAATTTCCTTCTTCGAGGATTCGCTTACATAGGTTACGAGCAGTAGCAAATAGACTCCTGTTAAGACGAGATTTATCCCGCTGGTACAGTCAGAAATATTGGTTCCCGTGTGCAATGGCGGCCGATAATTTCAACAATGCTAAACACTGCGTGGATTTCAAGTATCAGAAAATTATGTACTTTCCAAAGTAGAAGAAAAGTACCGTGCTGCTCCAGGGTGAAGCATAAATGCTGTTACAGAATTTTAAATGAACTCTACAATAATTTAGAGAGGGCAAGCGCCGGTTCAGGCCCACATATCTTCAGGACAATGGCTGGTATCCCGTCACCACCTGTAGCCTTGTGCTGATCTAAGTTAAAAATAATGCCCATTACCAACGACGGTGATATGTGCAATCCGCTCAAAAGTGCCTCGGTTCTGGGAGGGAAATCGTACCTATGCCCGATTTCCCTCCCAGAACCGAGGCCCTTTTGAGCGGATTGCACATTTCCCCTTTCATTCCTATCGGCTCTCGCTCCAAATCTTCTGTAACCCCATTGCCTTGATCGATCCACTATCTTTCTCCACAACCACTCCTATCTGCTCTTCCTCCAAACCTTCTGTAACCCCTTGCGTGCTAGTGGCTTCCAGCCTTGCTTGGGGTGATATGCTTAAAAAGAAACAAAAAAAGAACTTCCAAACGTTTTGGTCAATACATTTTAGTTGATGGCCTACAACTTATAGTGTTTGTTTTTCCAATGTATTTTAGTATTTACTCGCCTCAACATCTATAGAAATTAAAAGAAGGTATATGCCTGAGTCAAATGAAAGCAGACTCCCTCAACCAGATATTTTTAAAGCAGTAAAACAAATTGGAATCAATAGAACGTTTATCAAATGTACAATCGATCTATACAACGAGACTTCTTCTATCAAAAACTGACCAAATGCAGGTTTTCTTCACACCTGCAGAACAGTAAAATCCATTAAACATGTGTGTTACAAAGAGCCAGGTGTAATACAAGAGGATAAATCAGAAACTTAGCTAAGGAGGCTGGAACATCGTAGGGAACCGTGCGGAGGCTATATCGAAATGATCTAGGTATGTCGACCTATAAGATAACCAACAGACAGCATCTGTCATCAACCTCAGTAAAGAAGAGGCTTGAAAGATTTAAGCAGCTGCCGAAACTGATTTGAGATGGCACGCTGCAAAACATCATCTTTACGGATGAGAAACTGTTCACTTTTGAACAGACTTTTAATCATGAAAATGATCGTGTTCTTTCGACAAGTCGTCAATCAGTAAAAATTCTTCAAACCCAGAAACCAGAATCAGTTAGACTTTCGGCAGCCATTTCTAAAAGAGGAATATCCCTCTTGTTTTCGTGCCCCCCGGGGTAAAGATCAAAAGGAATAGTACACGGACGAGATCTTAGAATGTACACTCAACGCATAGTGCAATGCCACTTAGGGTGATGGACATTAGGCACCCCACTTATACAGAGCGACAGTGGTGCAGAAACAATTGTCCTGGCATCCTCGCCAAAGAGGAATGCCCCCCCATCATCTCTATACATCTAGGCACTTGTTTGTGGACAGTTTTTGAGAGTGAGATGTGTTTTACTCCCCGCCACATAATTGAATCTCTGAAGGCCGAACTGAAGCGAATTTAGTATTTTTTCCGCTTGTGCTGTTAGGCGTCGTGGGGAGGCACAGTCTTTTGCAGCGGCAAGTCGAGTGGCATAGAGGAGAGGTAGCTCGTGGGCTGTGAGAGCGTCTGCCACTGAGTCACTCTAACGTCTTCTTGGTTTACCTATCGCTCTCCAGCCAGGGTACTTTAGGGTGTATGCTCGTAGGGCAGGTTGGTCGGTAGGCATACGAGGTGCCCGAATCACTTGATCCTCTGTCGTTAGACGTGTTGTATGTTTGGTATTGCTCCTACCATATCTTTTATTGCCTCATTCCTGATCTTGTCTCGCCTTGACTTGTTCACTGCTTTCCTCAGGCATTTAATTTCACGAATGATTAGTTTACTCTCAAAGAATTTTGTTCAACACTCTTTTCACTTTATTGAAGAGACTATGGGACAAAATTGCCATGGAAACTATGCGTGCTGCCATCAGTGACGTTTCCGAAAGTCTTCGACATGTGATGAAGGCTAAATGTATTCGTATAGAATAAGATTTGTCCGGTGTTATTTGACAGATAAATATTTACGTTGTGTTAGAATTGTACGTTGATATAATATTTATTTTCAAGAGATTTCTCTTTTGTAATTGTAACAGTCTTTATATCCCAACCTGTGTATGACAATGAAAAACAACACAGAAGACAGAACACATTGAACATCATATATATATATATATATATATATATATATATATATATATATATATATATATAAATAAGTGAACATAGAAGTCAACACTTCTCTAAGCCTCTAAGTGTTGACTTCTATGTTCACTTTTGTATTTACACACGCTCTATCTCTGATATTGAGCACATTATCCCATAAATATAGCACACTTTAAGACTATATTTCTTCATATATATATATATATATATATATATATATATATATATATATATATATATATATATATATATATATATATATATATATCGTGGATCTGTTTCTCCACAAGACTATAATTTTAGCCCACAATTTTGCAAGACAATAATTTTATTTATTGCTATAATTTTAAACAAAACATTGTTCTTGTTACTTGATCTATATTAAATCATAAATTACTAACACTATCCAATGCGTGACGACAAGAAATCGTTGTAAATTCTGATATATGTGTGATATTCAAAATTTCAGCATTTCTTCTTGACAACGCGAAAAGCAATAAAACTTTACAGCGAGATTTAAAACATAAACGCAGGATTTATATGCTGCCAAAAATACCATCAATTATAATTCACTCCTCTTAACACGTTGCCTTAATATTAATATATCTTTCTTAATGAGGACATTTCTTTCATGTACGAATTTATTAATTTATAGCACATTGTTTCTAACCAGGATTGCTGAAATATACATACATATATATATATATATATATATATATATATATATATATATATATATATATATACACATATATATATATATATATGTATATATACATATATATATACATATATATATACATATATATATACATATATATATATATATATATATATATATATATATATATATATATATATATATATATATATATATATATACTAGAATGGATATTTATTAATCCGACATATTTGTGTTACCTTAAAGGTTAATTTTTATCGTGTTCAATTCTTCTAAATGTATTCTTTCCTGAACATAAAATGTGTAAAGACTGTCTGAATGTTATATATATATATATATATATATATATCCGGGCGTTTTCGGGTATTCAATTTTATTTTTGTATTTCAGTTCTTAGAAAATATTAATGTTATCGGTTTTATCTGTATGTTCACCGTTGCTACGGATTACCTTAGAAAGAAATAGTATATATGTATATATATATTATTTCTTCTGATGATGACATTTTCGAACATGAAACGTGTTGCACATAATTTCTCCAATTTGTCTCCAATTTTCAATTGCGTTACATTACTCTGACATATAGATATGCATATATCCTATTAATATATATATATATATATATATATATATATATATATATATATATATATATATATACAAAACACACAAACACACACACACACACACACATATATATATATATATATATATATATATATATATATATATATATATATATATCTGAGATCAGGTATTGAAATTATTTACATTGTTCGGGCTGTTGTCCTTATCTTTATTGTCAAATTCACGACATTTCGGCCGCTGTACGCTCCGGCCTTCTTCGGGTGATTGGAATGATGAACCATTTATTTCGTCCACCGGGGGTAGAATATTCTAGTTATAAATCCTATTCTCTCCAACTACTTCAATATAAAATGAAATATGGGAAAGATGAAGCCTTGGATATAATATAATAATGAATGTTTGTGTTCTCTTACCATTCTGCATCTATCAGTTTCATGGGCATTCACTCTCTTCAATCGGTAAATCAAGGAAATAAAATAAAAATACCGGATGTCACTTCTTGACAGAAGGAAATCATCACAGCAATTTTGGATTGAACGACAGTGAGCATATAAATGACGACAACGGCACGTTTTGATACAACAGCCTTTGCAGCAGATATGACAATCGAAAAATCTGTTTATAGACATCGCGTTTATCCGGAATTTATTCTCATTCCTATGACTCTTCAGATCTGCTACTGACCCGCACACTCTGTCACGCAATTGACATACATTGCCTGTAAATCACGGCTTCAGATTGATTACTTCATATTTTCAAATCATCTAGTTCGGACGTGGCTTCCTCATTCTTAAAAATATCTCGCTACCAGAATGTAAATGTTTCTCTTAATCAAGCGCCTGAATAGAGTTCTCCATGCCTCAACTCCTGCGGGACATGCACAATTTGTTACGGTCAGCTAACAGACAAACGAATTGTCGTGAAAACTAGAGTCTTGTTCTTAAATCTTGTCAAATCGAGACTTTCATATGGGCAGCATCCTCCACGTCAAACCCGTTCAGAAATATCTAAACTGTCAGCAGTATACAACCGCTTTCTAAGATCATTGGAACCTGTACATCATGACGAATCTAAACCCTATTCAAGCATTATGAAACTCACAAACACTGGTTACTTGAAAGCTTCATATATGTTCAATTTGAAGTAATACAATGTTTGATTAAAAGTAAATGCATTAGGTCTCTAATGTATAACAGCAACTACATCTCTTAAGGACATTCAACAAGATTATTATTCCGACATACTTGTATTACCTTAAAGGTTAATTTTTCTTGTGTTCACTTCTCCTAAATGTTTTCTTTCCTGAACATAAAATGTATAAAGACTGTCTGAATGTTATATATATCCGACCGGTTTTGGGTATTCAATTTTTATGAATTTTTTGGTATTGTAATTCTTAGAAAATATTAATGTTATCGGTTTTACCTGTACGTTCACTGTTGCTACTGATTACCTTAGACAGGAATAGTGTAATTTGGTGATCTATGATGTAGTTCGGAAACCGTTATTAACTAGCATCTGCTTCACATGTTTGAGTTCATTGAAACCTGTAAATCATATCGAATATCAACCCTATTCTAACCTTATTCGAACTGGCGCTACAAACTCAAAAACACAGGTTATTTTCTTGAATTCTTCATATATATTCAATTTGAAGTAAAAAAAAAAATCTGTGATCAATAGTAAATCCGTTAGGTATTTACTGTATAACAGCAACCATATCACTTGAGGACATTCAACAGCGGTAATAAATATAATGGGTAATATCAGAGAGAAAATAATAATATAATCAAGATGCTGGTGTTTCACACAACTTCAAACAAATGGTTAGGAAGGAAACACCCATCGGTACTGGAAGGAACGATAACAACTACTGGAATTTAGAAAGTTTTTCGTGAACAAGTATTTTGAGAGAAATGTCGAGCAACATCAGCAATGGCTGCATTCTCAGTGAATGTTAAAGATTTGTAGGTAGGCTTATACAACGTATCATTCGAAGTCTTTTCGTTTTCGATAGATTTTAAATGGGAGATCGATCTTGAAAGCTTACGGTCGATGAAAATTCGTGGAAAAACGTATACATCATTTTGTAGTCTGTCGTTGTTCTGCTGGAAGACTGCGTCTTCCTGTGGACCGGATGGCGTGTAGAATGCTGCAATTATGATCTGGTTGTACAGTGCAGAGTTCAATTCACAAACACCAAAGGTGAGTAAGAATTGAAATTCGAGTCGGACAATACCATCCAAGAGCAACACACACACACACACACACACACACACATACACACACACACACACACACACACACACACACACACGCACGCACACACATATATATATATTTACAGAGACAAACACACAAACGCATATATATGTGTGTATGCGTATATATATAAAAATATATATATATATATATATATATATATATATATATATATATATATATATATATATATAAACATAGATGTCAGCACTTAGAGGCGACAGTCTGTTTCATGCTAGATGCAATCATGGCCTAACGATTGTATCTAGCATGAAACAGACTGTCGACTCGAAGTGTTGACTTCTATGTTCACTTTTATATATATATAAACGCTCTATCTCTGATATTGAGCACTTTATCCCATAAATATAGCACACTTTAAGACTATATTTCTTCTTTTTATACATATATATATATATATATATATATATATATATATATATATATATATATATATATATATATATATATCTATATATATATATATATATATATATATATATATATATATATAAAGAGACACTAAGATAAACAGGAAGCGGTGACAGTCTCTTTCATCGATTAATGCGTTAAGGCATATATATATATATATATATGTGTGTGTGTGTGTGTGTGTGTGTGTGTGTGTGTGTGTGTGTGAAATAGTAGGAAACGATCTTTGATGGTAATAAAAAAATAGTTATCCATGTAAATCTCGATGTAAAATAGCAGAGATAAAATTCATATTTTTTTTTATTTGTGCCTGATGAGTCGTATGTGCATCTATTAAGAACAAATGTATACTTCTCATATATATATATATATATATATATATATATATATATATATATATATATATATATATATATATATATTATGTCATTCACAGACAGTACTGTTTCGCTGTATCACAGCTCCTCAATGGGACTAGACTTCCGAATGCCTTCCAGGATTGACTCAGTAGAGTTACACAACTGAATCTAGCATATTGTTTTTACAAATGTAAACAAATGCCATCAGCCAAAGTGCTCCATTCATTTTACTGAAGAGCTATATATATATGTGTGTGTGTGTGTGTGTGTGTGTGTGTGTGTGTGTGTGTGTGTGTGTGTGTGTGTGTGTGTGTGTGTGTGTGTGTGTGTGTGTGTGTGTTGGTGTGTAAATTATGTACTTATATAAGTTAATGTATTAGTGTGGGGGACTTTACAATTGTCGGAAACAAATTAAAGGTCACTACTGATTGACTGACAATAAAATTCCATCAAATTAGTGACAACTTTCAGAGAAAAAATAAATCATAAACTATCAAATAAACATGGGAAAGGCGACATTTGAACATTAAACTTTCTAAAAAGACAAATATTTTTCCATGTGGCTAAGGCTAGCCGAAACTACTTACAAGGTTGTGCTGAGATGTTCATAAGATGTCTACGATGCGTCATGATAGAGTTGCGAAATCTTGCGTGTATTAACTTCAAGTCTTCTTATGAATAAGTGTTTCTTTCAGGTAAACTGACACCTGAATGTTTAAAAATCACTTCAAAAGTATCTAGTAGTGACTTCACTTGAAAGTCCACAATATTTGACATCCTCGTTTGATCGAGTCAGTTATGAGCCATGCGAGATACACGCTTAGGCAATCATGTATTTTTAGATACATGACTGAAGAGGCGGATTTATTTTCCCACTGTAGGTTGTCATTGCTTTCGAAGAATAATAATAATAATAATAATAATAATAATAATAATAATAATGTATATGTATATATATATATACAAGAGTCATTCAATAAATAAGGTGAAGGTAAGGTAAGGACTTCTAATACAGATAGAAGCTTACTCTTTTTTATTTTTTTGTTTTACTTCTTTTTTACATGGATTTAATTTCTTTTGCAGATTAAAAAAAAACTTTGAGAGTTTTGGCGATTAACAAAAATGGCCAACCAAGAAGCATGCTACAGGATTGAACAGCGGCCCGTTATCAAGTTGTTGGTTGCTGAAGGATGCAAACTAGTTGAAATTCATAGGAGAATGTCAACTGTGTATGGTGCCACATGTTTCAGCCAAAAAAAATGTCTACAAGTGGGCTAAATTGTTTAAAGAAGGACGGAGCAGTGTTGAGGATGAAGACAGGCCTGGGAGGCCTACAGAAGTGAGGTCTCTTGAGGTGATCGCATCAGTCAATGACCTCATTCAGTCTGACAGAAGGGTGACAGTGGATGACATTGCAAGTACTTTGAGCTTATGTGTTGGGACAAACGCAGGGGTCATCGGTCAGAAGGAGCCATCTTGCATCATGACAACGGAAGGCCTCACACAGCAGCCCAAACGGTGCAGACCATCAACGAGCTAGGCTGGGAACTGCTCCCTCATCCCCCTTACAGCTCAGACCTTGCCCCTTCAGACTTTCACCTGTGTGGTCCCTTGAAAGCGTTCACGAGACGCACGAATTTTAAAAGTGACGATGAAGTCAAAAGTGTGACTGGCTGAGATATCAGTCCAAAGATTTTTTCGCTGAGGGAATACGGAAGCTTGTGCCCAGATGGGAAAAGTGTGGAACAGTGCTGGGAGACTACGTTGGAAAAAAAAGTAAGCTTCTATCTGTATTAGAAGTCCTTATACCGAAAAATTCACCTTATTTATTGAATGACCCTCGTATATATATATATATATATATATATATATATATATATTGCACTATATATATATATATATATATTGCACTGACGATTGCGCTAGCATGAAACAGACTGTCGCTTCTAAGTGCTGACTTCCATGTCCACTTTTATATTTACACACGCTCTATCTCTGATATTGAGCACTTTACCCCATAAATATAGCACACTTTAAGACTATATTTCTGTATATATATATATATATATATATATATATATATATATATATATATATATAATGGTGTTACTTAAATAAAGCAAGTGTCTGTATTTATTTAAATAAAATCAAAACATTCGTCTTCCCACGCTTATCTACCTACTTTTTCGACCAATAAATAAACGCCACTGAGGTTCAAAAATAGTCTTTAATTGCCTGTATTGTTTTGAATTCCATAAACATTACATATGGTTCCACTGGTTAGTATTCAGGCTGGGATCAGTCAGTTCTTATCCTGATGCGTGCCTATAAGCTGATTTTATAACTGTTCAATATTCACCATTGAATTGTTTGTTTGTATATTGACAAGGATATTTATCTTAGATATAGAACTATTTTACCAACATTAATTTCGCCGTTAAAATACCCGCACGGTGGAGTAATGGATAGCGGCTCGGATTCAGGAATCGGAAATCTGAGTTCGAATTCCAGTCGAATCCATTACATTTTCTTACGTGCTAATACACTTGGTAAAAGTCTGAATCTTCTTCTTCTCCCCCAATTATGGGTAAAATAGCAAAACAGACTGGTTTCTATAGCTTTGAATGGCATACCGCAGAAGAAATGGAAACATACTGCGAGAAAAAAAATCTGCCCCGTCAGTCATGTATCGAAAGATACATGATCGCTTAAGCGGAGATCGCACATGAGTGACATCCTTTGTATACTCATCTAAAGATTATATATATACTCACGTTTATATACGAAGATTTTTTTTATCCAGCCTCATATGTGTTTAAGAAGAATTTCTTAATATACAAGGGCTCAAGGATTCGGATTTACGTTTCCAAAGGTTCTTTGGATGTGGACATGTCATTATTGCTATTTTTCCTGTTGGCAGAGGTTGCAAATAATGTTGTGGTTGTTATAAGACTTCGCCTTTTAAAAAAAATGTCCAGCTTACAATCGGATCCTTCTTCTTTTTTGTTTTTTAAATTACACACATGATCAGCAAATTTGGAATGACGACCTATGATTGTACCATCTTCGTTTGAAAGTACTTTCATTACATCCTATATACGTTTTATTTTGGCCATTAATATCCGTTACTTCTGCTTTATAGATTATTGCTTCGGCTTAACAAGCTCCAGCTAATGAAGAGCTATTCTTATGTCTTGAACATTGAAGATAGACTTAGCCACAAATGAACGCGAATGGCAAATGTGAAGTTTGTTCGTGGCAACACAGGGCCATCTATAATAAAATTTCTTTAAGCTTATTAAATCAAAAACGAAGTATTATTTTTATACACCCTGTTTGTATGTATATATATATATATATATATATATATATATATATATATATATTACTCTGTCCTGGACATAGAATTCTACCTGGATCATATCCTCTTGGAATTATTTTTATACATATATGTATGTGTATATACAATTGCATATGTATGTGTATATTCACCACTAATATTGTCTATATATATATATATATATATATATATATATATATATATATATATATATATATATATATATATATATATAAGTGAACATAGAAGTCAAAACTTAGAGGCGACAGTCTGTTTCATGCTAGACGCAATCGTCAGGTGACCTGACGATTGCATCTAGCATGAAACAGACTGTCGCCTCCTAGTGTTGACTTCTATGTTCACTTTTATAT
Organism: Acanthosepion esculentum; assembly: GCA_964036315.1. Taxonomy (NCBI): domain Eukaryota; kingdom Metazoa; phylum Mollusca; class Cephalopoda; order Sepiida; family Sepiidae; genus Acanthosepion; species Acanthosepion esculentum. The sequence continues at coordinate 72,547,867 of OZ038502.1, read as the reverse complement.
TTACACACGCTCTATCTCTGATATTGAGCACTTTATCCCATAAATATAGCACATTTTAAGACCATATTTCTTCATATATATATATATATATATATATATATATATATATATATATATATATATATATATATATATATATATATTCATCCATAGAGAGACTGTTTCGCTGTTCCACAGCTCATCAGGGTGATTAGATACCAGTTTGCTTCAGGCCGTTAAAAGTTTTACATACTTACAAAAACAATTACTCACGACAAAGATGCATTTTTGTTTCGATTCATAGGAGCATCTCAACAGGTGAGGAACAAAGATGGTTACCATATTTGTTCGCCACCTCTGCATCGAAAACAAAAATGCATCTTTGCCGTGAGTAATTATTTTGACCGTATGTGAAAATTTTCTAATAAATAACTATTGGTCTACTTGTTAGTCTTGAGCCCTCTTTTGAATTAATTTTTGAATTTAAATTCTATTCTCTCTTATTACATGTTAAATTTAAATTCTTTATTATTACATGTTGGTATATATATATATATATATATATATATATATATATATATATATATATATATATATATATATATATATATATATATATATTAGTGGGGTCGTGTGTGGGGCGTGTATACACACAAATACATAAAGAACCAGACAAACCTACCAAGGTTTCACCTTAGCGGATCGTCAGGGCTCGCTGGCGATCCGCGTAGGTGAAACCTTGGTAGGTTTGTCTGGCTCTTTAGGTTAACTTACTTGGTTTGCTCTACTTAGCGTATTGAGCATTTGCTTAGATTTTTTTTCTTTTGACACTGAACATAGATTCTAGACGATTATTTTCACCGGATGTACATGTTCTTTCTTTTTTTGTTCCTGTTTTTCCCCCTTGGGTATTGGCTTCTTCATTTACAAGCCAAAATACCTAAGGTTTTGCCGGACTAGTATAGCTACTTTTATTTAAGATTTAAGAATATAATCTTTCAAGAGTAAAGCAGATATTTTCATATACTGCTCAATATTAAAAACAGTAAAATAATATTAATATTAAAAACAGATCATTGATTTTATTATATACAAAAAGATTACGACTATAGCTGCTTATATTTATAAGATTATTATATATATATATATATATATATATAGAGAGAGAGAGAGAGAGAGAGAGAAATATAGTCTTAAAGTGTGCTATATTTATGGGATAAAGTGCTCAAAATCAGTGAGAGAGCGTGTGTAAATATAAAAGTGGACATGGAAGTCAGCACTTATAGGCGACAGTCTGTTTCATGCTAGTGCAATCGTCAGGCAACTCGTGCTGTTATTATTCTCGGCTATTTATATATAAGGGTCAGTGGTGCATTATGGGTAGTCTATTTTGGCGGTTAATTTTACCGGAAGTCGCTTATTCGTTTATTTATTTATGTCAAATTATTTTGCTTGATTTTTGTTTGTTTTTTTAATTTTATTTTTATTTTTTATCTTATATATTTATTTATTTATTTTTCATTTTGATCGGTGTTTTTTGTTAACGTTTTATATATATATATATATATATATATATATATGTGTGTGTGTGTGTGTGTGTGTGTGTGTTTGTGTGTGTGTATTAGAAGTGTTTGTATATAAACAAATAAATAGTCTGTCTATATTTCTGAGATGAAGTATTATGTACAGTATTTACATTAGTCGGACTATTGTCCTCATCTTTGTCGCCATATTTGTCACAACGTTTCGGCCGTTGTACGCTCCGGCCTTCTTCAGGTGGTTGGAATTTCGAACCGAACCCTTTATTTCGATCACTGGGCACAGTGGATAAAGGCGTTGGTTAGATCCAGTGACAGAACCAAACGTTGTGATGAATATGGCGACAAAGATGAGGACAATAGTCCGACTAATGTAAATACTGTAAATGAATAAATACTATTAAAATATTGTATTTGTATGACCAACATTATATTAACGTTTGGAGTTATGTATTGATATGAGTGGGGGTTTAGCTATACACAACAGAAGATTGAATATATGGATCCTACGATTTATTAATTACGGAAGATGAGATATTTCTCGTTAAAGAATAGTTTATATAATTAACAGAAGGAACTCTTTCTAACCAAACGTGAAGCATTTCCTTCTTTGCGGCATCGATCCTGTCTGGGCGTGACACACGTCTATATACACTTGACGGTATCCAGGTTATGACATTCTCGATTGCTGTGCGTTTCCGATATTTGCATGTATTCTTCGCGGGCTTACTTGTCTGCGTTTTTCTTTTTCTCGGAATCGTTCCCCGTCGTTTCCCGTGCGCGCCGAAATATCAATGCAGCATTTGCCAGTGCACTTGCACAAGCGAATAACTGCACAGTGATGCGTCACGTCACGTGCAGGTAAATCTTCTTATATCTTCCATTCTGTTCGACCCTTCCCTCTCCCGACGATGGACGAGTTAATGCCACCCCATCAGTGACTCATACATCCACACAAAACTCACCCACACACCCACCCCGTGTTTCATTGTCTTTCGCATTCGTAATGTGTCTTTGCATTTGATCGATTTCTGGCCTTGTCTTTTTTTGTTCTTTCCAACAATCTTTATCTTTATATGTCAATCTTTCGATCAAACAATCTATCTATCTATCTATCTATCTATCTATCTATCTATCTATCTATCTATCTATCTATCTATCTATCGATTTCAGTTTATTCATTATCTATCTCAGTATATACAGCAAATATCTATTTATCTATCTCAGTTTATTCCTTATATCAATGTGTCTCTATCTATCTATCTATCTATCTATCTATCTATCTATCTATGTATCTATCTATCTATCTAACTATCTATCTATCTATCTATCGATATATATATATATATATATATATATATATATATATATATATATCGATTTCAATTTATTCATTATCTATCTCAGTATATACAGCAAATATCTATTTATCTATCTCAGTTTATTCCTTATCTCAATGTGTCTCTATCTATCTATCTATCTATCTATCTATCTATCTATCTATCTATCTATGTATCTATCTATCTATCTAACTATCTATCTATCTATCTATCGATATATATATATATATATATATATATATATATATATATATATATATATATATCGATTTCAGTTTATTCATTATCTATCTCAGTATATACAGCAAATATCTATTTATCTATCTCAGTTTATTCCTTATCTCAATGTGTCTCTATCTATCTATCTATCTATCTATCTATCTATCTATATATATATACATATATATATATATTTATATATATATATCGATTTCATTTTATTCATTATCTATCTGTCTCTCTCACCATATACATCAAATACGTATCCATCTATCTAAGTTTATTCCTTATCTCAATCACATTTTTTTCATTATCTACCTCAATATATCTATCTTTTCATCTATTTGTTTGTTCATAATCTATCTTAATTTATTCATTATCTATCTATCTATCTATATATCTATCTCTCTCTCTCTCTCTCTCTCTCTCTCTCTCTATATATATATATATATATATATATATATATATATATATATATATAAACCGGTCTCTTCATTTCTATCTGTCTATGGCGGGTTCTTTTTTTTGTTTCTTTGTGTGTTTCTTTCTATCTATCTATCTATCTATCTATCTATCTCTCTCTCTCTCTCTCTCTATATATATATATATATATATATATATATATATATATATATATATATATATATATATATATAAACCGGTCTCTTCATTTCTATCTATCTAAGGCGGGTTCTTTTTTTTGTTTCTTTGTGTGTTTCTATCTATCTATCTCTCTCTCTCTCTCTCTCTCTCTCTCTCTCTCTCTATATATATATATATATATATATATATATATATATATATATATATATATATATATATATATATATATATAAACCGGTCTCTTCATTTCTATCTATCTGAGGCGGGTTCTTTTTTTTGTTTCTTTGTGTGTTTCTATCTATGTATCTATCTATCTATCTATCTATCTATCTATCTATCTGAATTCTTGTAACACATTTTACTTACGGATATACGTATTTTCCTCCAAGAATTAACGAATTCACTTTTAGTACGACAGTTTTATTAATTTTGGCGTTATTATAGAGGTCACTGTACATATGTATATATACTCAATGTGTTCGCTATAGTAACGTTGGAAGAAATAAATATGAATGTGTGCGTGTGTCTGCATATGTTTGCATATTCTCGTGTGGGCTTGTCACTGACCGAAGCTTACGACGTTTCATGTAAATATGTTTCATTTCCTCACAAACAACCAAATACGATATCAGCTTGGAAAGATTTTTAGTAGATAATATCAAATAATGGGGGAGTGATGACCACAGTAGTGTCAAAGGCACTAACAGAATAAAAGAATTACACACACACATATTTAAAGACATATATATTATGTTTAACGTTCTTTTTATAGATACAAGAATTTAAGCAAATGCTCTGTTTTATAATAAACAGTATTAAATAACATTTACCGGCCTGAATGTCCGAGAAATTTTCATAGAAAATTTTCGCTCTCCGACAGGAATCGAACCTGTATCCTATACGGAACCGTCATTTCGCGTGACGTGCCTTAACCTTTCGGCCACAGAGCAGCGTCCGGTTAGCAATGTCGATTTTACTATCTTTAAACTTAAATCTTCCATGAATCTATTCTATTAATATCTGCTCTTTGAGTATCAAATGTAAACAAATGACGTCATATATTTTTGAATTGGACAGAGTCCGACAATATATTTATAGATACAAGTATTTAAGCAAATGCTCTGTTTATAATAAACAGTATTAAATAATATTTACCGGCCTGAATGTCCGAGAAATTTTCATAGAAAAAGAACTTTAAACATATAAAAAATGTCTTTAAATAAATTGTCGGACTCTGTCCAATTCAATATATATATATATATATATATATATATATATATATATATATATATATATATATATATATATATATATATATATATATATATATATATATATATATATATATATATATATATATATATATATATATATATATATATATATATTGGGGAACCTCGAGGCGGTGTAATGGTTAGCAAGCGTGTCTCGCTAGAACATTTACAACTGAGTAGTGAGTTCGATCCACACTAGGTGCCCCATAATTTCGGCCTCATGCCACATCTAAGCTACGCTTAGAAAATCACTGTTTAGGACACCTCGAGGTGGTGTAATGGTTAGCAAGCTTGTTTCGCTAAAACAATGACAACAGAATGGTGAGTTCGATCGTCACTGGCCGCCCCTTACTTTCTGCCTTGTGCCACATCCAAGATACGTTTGTAAAATCACTATATATATATATATATATATATATTACTTATTGAAACATTACACATGGGCATTTAAAACCAGTCGATAAAAATAATTACGTCAGATAAATTATTTACCCTGATAATGTCAACATTAGCAAATTAGTCATTATAAAATGATATATCCCAAATATCCTACCCCACATACAAGACCAGCGTTGGGTATGAATATACTTTCCCTCTCTGACAATTTTAATAAAAAACACAAAACGTTTTATATAGGATAAATCACAACCACAGTCACACGGAGACTCACCTGTTATCTACCGGACAGAAGTGCCACGAGACAACACGTTAATAAACAGCATACGGAACTTCGTAACATTAGACAGGGACTCAAGACCAATAATAAACCACTAGCAACATGGAATAGTAAAAATAGACTTATGATCCTAGAAGCAATTCTCAGACAACAAAAACAACCATCAATAAAAAACGATTATAAAGTAAGAATCTGATTCTTTGCATATATATAAAAGAAACTAAAGAAAACAAACAAAAACAACAGACATACTACCTCGCATATGTCACTTAAGGTTATGTCATGTCCCGTTTACGTCATGCCTAGCTTACGTCACACATTGCTTGGGTCACAGCACTGACAGCGTCAACAACACTGTCTAGTTCTAACAATCTCACTGTTTCTACCTACCCTGATGATGACTTAATAATGTTGAAACCTTGGACCATAATTCTTGTAATCTTCTTTCTAAATGATCTTCACGCAATGAGAATTATGGTATTTCCTGCTGTTACGTGACATCTGTCCTTCTTTACGAATGTTGAAAGATTTCCTCAGAGATGAAGAAGAGACTCGAGGCGACGGAGATGTGATCGTACAGAAGGATGCTAAGGATATCATGGACCGAGCGTGTGAGCAAAGATGAGGTCTCAGAGATGATGCAAGCAAGCAGGAGGCTTATACTTAATATCAGGAAGAGCCAGCTGAAGATTCAGGGACACATAATGAGCAAGAAGCGCCTTGAGAATCTGATACTCACGGGTCGAATAGAGGGAAAGAGAGACGAGAGAAAGCAGCGTGTGATATTCCTGGCGGTCTTGAGCAGGTGGATGACAGAAGGCGGTGTGCGGAGATAGGAGAAGGAAGTAACTTGTTTAGAGCTGCAAGGGATAGACGGACGTAGAGAGCCATGATCGCCTACGTCCTGAAAGGACATGGCACATAAAAAGAAGAGAAGTAATAATGCACTGATCTGGTGTAAGGAACATTGTAGTATGTTTGGCTCAATGATTGTGGCTAGTTAAATTTAAATGCAAAATCAATCGCTATCTGCCCTTTTGATTACTCTTCTTTTCTCGCCTGTTAGCAATCCGCCTCTTTCATATACTTCAAAACCAAGTTATCCTTTTCGCCTCAGTTGTTTTACTGTCTTTTTTATGGGGATCTCGATTTAAAAAATATTATATATCTTGCCACCAATCGGACGAGAGTTTTATATAGGATAAACCACAACCACACTCTCACGGAGACTCACCTGTCTCCTATCGGAGCAGAGTGCCATCAGACAACACATTAATAAACAGTATACGGAACATAGTAACATTAGACAGCTGCTCACAATTAATAACAAAATAATAGCAAAATCAAAAGTAAAAACAGATTTAAGATCCTCATAAAATAATAAAAAAACTATCGATATATAAAAACAATAATTTAAGAGCGCGTTTCTTCAAATGCATATAAATAATACATACACTAAGTCACAACACTTTCTGTCAATGTCACAACATTATCTGCCTACGTCACAATATTTTCTGCCTACGTCACACCACTGATGAGTTCAACAAAACTCACCATTAGTAACTAACTACAGTGATGAACCTCTTCTCACCACTGTCAAACGGAGAGAAAACATCGTGGTTTGGACACGTTAAAACGCATGGCAGCCTGTACAAGAACATCAACCAA
>OZ038502.1:72510570-72530570 GCA_964036315.1 Acanthosepion esculentum | reverse complement strand
TAGCACATTCCCTGACGGATCTTATATACGATCTTATATATGTTCCACTTTAGAGCTAAAGTATGCTTTAATTCGAATAGACGTTCAAAACAAGAAGCTACATCGGAAATGCACACATTTGCCACAGGTGAATAAATTTCAGTGTCAGCTCGGTGATGACAAAACGTTACTAGATTTAGGTTACAATCCAGTTCCCACCAATGAGATGTCAGAACGAAAATTCACAGTAGCGATATATGTGGCGTGGAATTCGGCAAAAGTGCTGAGCTAAAAAAAAAAAAAAAAGAAGCTGTATTTTCGGATGCTTAATCTCCAGAATATTCGTTGTGGTGTCATGGATATGGGCTCGGAATGAGAAATCGATGAGCCGAGTTCGAATTCCAGTCGGGCACATTACACTCACTTACGAGGAGATATCCTTGAAAAAAGTACAAATCCATCTCTTCTCCTCCCAGCTAAGAGTTGAATAACGGGACATACTGTGTCCTATAGCCTTAGTTGGTTGCCACTCTACAGCAGAAAGAACCGGGAAAATCTCTGCCTAGTCAGTCATGGATCAAAAAGAAACATAATCGCCCAAGTGTGTATCGCGTATTGCATTTAACTGGCTGACTGAATCTCCAGAATGAATTCACAATAAAATATCAGCAGGTGTATTCATGAATAAAATACAACTTTTATTCATTTTTACCCCCAACTACGGCGATAACGCCACGAAGACGCAAGTGGCGACTTGAAGTGAAAGAGAATGAGAATACTTTACTGACGAGAAAGGACAAAAAAAAAGACGGTTGTAAAGAAAACAATATATAGCGATTAGCGTTGCATTTATTTTTTTTTAATATCATGGGTGACGGACAAGAAAGAAAGCGGAAGGGAGTTTCACAGTGCGAGAAAATAAATTATCATAGTAGAACATACGGTTATATCTAGGTAGTTTAACACTAAAACGGAGAGACCTAAACGCCAGTCTAGTAGTTCGTTCAAAGAGACTCCTAATGAAATTACAAAATCTCCTACAGGAGGTAGCAACGGAGAGTGAGAAGAAGGGACTAAGCATAAACTACAAGACGACAGAATGCATGGTCATCAATAAAAGGATGAGCCTGAAATGAGATTTGCAGGTCGGGAATAGTAGAATGAAGCAGATACTGAAGTTAAAATACATGGGAAGCGTTTTGACAGAAGACGGTAGGTGCGACCCTAAGATCCGTAGACGTATTGGGATAGCCAAGGACGCATTACAAACGCTAGGCAGAGTGTTGCGGGACTGGAGGTTTTCTTTGGTAACAAAGAAAAAAAATACTGAGCTGTTACGTGACATCTGTCCTACTTTACGGTGGGACGGTCTCCTCAAAGATGAAGAAGAGGCTGGAGGCGACGGAAATGTGGTTCTACAGAAGGATGCTGAGGATTTCGTGGACCGAACATGTGAGCAACAACGAGGTCTTGGAGAGGATGTAAACAAGGAGAAAGCTTATACTTAACACCGGGAAGACGAAGCTGAAATTTCTGGGACACAATGAGAAAGGACGGACTGGGGAATCTGATTCGGGTCGAATAGAGGGAAAGAGAGACAAGGGAAAACTAGCATGACATACCTAGCCGGCTTAAGCAAGTGGATGACAGAACGTGGTATGGGAGAGTTAGGAGAGGGAAGGAACATGTTGAGAGCTGATAGGCATAGCGAGAAGTGGAGAGCCATGATCGCTTACGTCCTGAAATGACATGGCACATGAAAAGAAAAGAAAGAAGGAGGAAGGCTCATGAGAAAAATGCCGTGGAAATATTTGTAGTAATGCCAAAGGGAAACCCGTCACAGGTCCGGAACGATTTCTTTAAGAGACCCTTCTATGGGTTTTGTTAAGAACTCGGATATATATAGTAGGTGCACTAGACCGATATGCCAGGAACATTCAATGCCCGGGCGAATGTTAGATTTATAAACGTGCAAGATGGATTCGGACTCAGGGATCCCAGATTTCTAGCAGAAGACCTGGTAATTCATTCAATGGAAAATCTGAGCCCAGGAATTGACTAAGTGTAGCTCACCCGGAGTTTAGCATCAGATATTAGTGATGGAACCCAGAATAGGTTCTCTATGCAGATTAAATGTTTTAGAGGCGTTAAAATTTACAAGCCAATCCTTGCCCCTAAATGACAGCCTAGTAGTTCGTTCAAATATATGTAATAGAGGCATCTAATAAAATTACAAAATCTCCTACAGAAGTCAGGAACGGAGAGTGAGAAAACAAAAATGCATGGGCATCCGTAAAAGGATGAGACCGAAATGCGATTTGCAGGTGGGTGAAGTTTAAATACCTGGGAAGTGAAAATAAACGAAAAAAAATGCATGAAAGAAATGGCAAATAATTGAATCAGAAGTAAGAAGCTATCGTAGATAGGCTCATGGTGATATGGTTACGCAGAGGACATGTCAAAAGAGTAATCGTTTGTTTCAACGAAGATAAAAAAAAATTAAATAGTTGTTTGAGTTGACTGTAAACTACATCAAAAGTGCATGTAAAATTTGACAGGAAATATCATCATTCAAACTATAGACGGGATCATCCAGCATTTTATTTTATAGCATGTGTAGCGCCAGGGATACATACAGTTTGAAATCAGAGAGGCTTTCTCCTATACTGCTATTTAACCATGCTTAAGAAGAAGAGCATTCAAACCTTTCCTAAGTGTGTTAGCACGTAAAGGAATGTAACGGATTCTACTGGAATTCGCACTCCGTTATCCCTGATTCCTAAATCCCAGCCGCTATTCCTTACTCCATCGTGCCTCCTCTAAAAGTGAATTTCCGCTGGAAATAAATCGATGCATAAATATCTGAGAAAGGGAGCGTGTATGTGAAACCTGTCCGTAAAGAAAGATAGAAAGAAAAAGAGAAAGAAAGAAAGAAAGATTATATGAGTAAATGAAACAAGTATAAGACACAAGGAATTTAGTAAATTCGAAAAGAAAGAAAGAAAGAAAGGAAACCGAGAAAGAAAAAAAAGAGAGAAAGAAAGAAGAATAATAGTGAATGAAAAAGAATTAAAGATACAGGACAGAAGGAATCAAATTCATTAGAAAAGAAAGAAAGAAGAAAAATAGAGGACGTGAAGAAAAAAGAAACGAGTTAAAAGTTGTAAGGAAAATAATGGATTAGAAAAAAAAAGAAAGAAAATAGAGTATCATGAATATAAAGTTAAGAGAGCAATTAATAAAATGTGTAGTAAAGTAGGAAAGAAAGAATGAAATTGAGTACCATGAATATACAGTTAAAAGAGCAATCAATAAAATGTGTAGGAATGTAGGAAAGAAAGAATGAAAATAGAGTACCGTGAATATACAGTTAAAAGAGCAATCAATAAAATGTGTAGGAATGTAGGAAAGAAAGAATGAAAATAGAGTACCGTGAATATACATTTAAAAGAGCAATCAAAAAAATGTGTAGTAAAGTAGGAAAGAAAGAATGAAAATAGAGTACCATGAATATAAAGTTAAAAGAGCAATCAATAAAATGTGTAGTAAAGTAGGAAAGAAAGAAAAAAAATAGAGTACCATGAATATACAGTAAAAAGAGCAATCAATAGAATGTGTAGTAAAGTAGGAAAGAAAGAAAGAAAATAGAGTACCATGAATATACAGTTAAAAGAGCTATCAATAGAATGTGTAGTAAAGTAGGAAAGAAAGAAAGAAAATAGAGTACCATGAATATACAGTTAAAAGAGCAATCAATAGAATGTGTAGTAAAGTAGGAAAGAAAGAAAGAAAATAGAGTACCATGAATATACAGTTAAAAGAGCAATCAATAGAATGTGTAGTAAAGTAGGAAAGAAAGAAAATAGAGTACCATGAATATACAGTTAAAAGAGCAATCAATAGAATGTGTAGTAAAGTAGGAAAGAAAGAAAAAAATAGAGTACCATGAATATACAGTTAAAAGAGCAATCAATAAAATGTGTAGTAAAGTAGAAAAGAAAGAAAGAAAATAGAGTTCCATGAATATACAGTTAAAAGAGCAATCAATAGAATGTGTAGTAAAGTAAAAAAGAAAGAAAGAAAATAGAGTACCATGAATATACAATTAAAAGAGCAATCAATAGAATGTGTAGTAAAGTAGGAAAGAAAGAAAGAAAATAGAGTACCATGAATATACAGTTAAAAGAGCAATCAATAGAATGTGTAGTAAAGTAGGAAAGAAAGAAAGAAAATAGAGTACCATGAATATACAGTTAAAAGAGCAATCAATAGAATGTGTAGTAAAGTATGAAAGAAAGAAAACAGAGTACCATGAATATACAGTTAAAAGAGCAATCAATAGAATGTGTAGTAAAGTAGGAAAGAAAGAAAGAAAATAGAGTACCATGAATATACAGTTAAAAGAGCAATCAATAAAATGTGTAGTAAAGTAGGAAAGAAAGAAAGAAAATAGAGTACCATGAATATACAGTTAAAAGAGCAATCAATAGAATGTGTAGTAAAGTAGGAAAGAAAGAAAGAAAATAGAGTACCATGAATATACAGTTAAAAGAGCAATCAACAGAATGTGTAGTAAAGTAGGAAAGAAAGAAAGAAAATAGAGTACCATGAATATACAGTTAAAAGAGCAATCAATAGAATGTGTAGTAAAGTAGGAAAGAAAGAAAGAAAATAGAGTACCATGAATATACAGTTAAAAGAGCAATCAATAGAATGTGTAGGAAAGTAGGAAAGAAAGAAAAAAATAGAGTACCATGAATATACAGTTAAAAGAGCAATCAATAAAATGTGTAGTAAAGTAGAAAAGAAAGAAAGAAAATAGAGTACCATGAATATACAGTTAAAAGAGCAATCAATAGAATGTGTAGTAAAGTAAAAAAGAAAGAACGAAAATAGAGTACCATGAATATACAATTAAAAGAGCAATCAATAGAATGTGTAGTAAAGTAGGAAAGAAAGAAAGAAAATTGAGTACCATGAATATACAGTTAAAAGAGCAATCAATAGAATGTGTAGTAAAGTAGGAAAGAAAGAAAGAAAATAGAGTACCATGAATATACAGTTAAAAGTGCAATCAATAGAATGTGTAGTAAAGTATGAAAGAAAGAAAATAGAGTACCATGAATATACAGTTAAAAGAGCAATCAATAGAATGTGTAGTAAAGTAGGAAAGAAAGAAAGAAAATAGAGTACCATGAATATACAGTTAAAAGAGCAATCAATAAAATGTGTAGTAAAGTAGGAAAGAAAGAAAGAAAATAGAGTACCATGAATATACAGTTAAAAGAGCAACCAATAGAATGTGTAGTAAAGTAGGAAAGAAAGAAAGAAAATAGAGTACCATGAATATACAGTTAAAAGAGCAATCAATAGAATGTGTAGTAAAGTAGGAAAGAAAGAAAGAAAATAGAGTACCATGAATATACAGTTAAAAGAGCAATCAACAGAATGTGTAGTAAAGTAGGAAAGAAAGAATGAAAATAGAGTACAATGAATATACAGTTAAAAGAGCAATCAATAGAATGTGTAGTAAAGTAGGAAAGAAAGAATGAAAATAGAGTACCATGAATATACAGTTAAAAGAGCAATCAATAAAATGTGTAGTAAAGTAGGAAAGAAAGACAGAAAATAGAGTACCATGAATATACAGTTAAAAGAGCAATCAATAAAATGTGTAGTAAAGTAGGAAGGAAAGAAAGAAAATAGAGTACCATGAATATACAGTTAAAAGAGCAATCAATAAAATGTGTAGTAAAGTAGGAAAGAAAGAAAGAAAATAGAGTACCATGAATATACAGTTCAAAGAGCAATCAATAAAATGTGTAGTAAAGTAGGAAAGAAAGAAGGAAAATAGAGTACCATGAATATCCAGTTAAAAGAGCAATCAATAAAATGTGTAGTAAAGTAGGAAGGAAAGAAAGAAAGAAATAGAGTACCATGAATATACAGTTAAAAGAGCAATCAATAGAATGTGTAGTAAAGTAGGAAGGAAAGAAAGAAAATAGAGTACCATGAATATACAGTTAAAAGAGCAATCAATAAAATGTGTACTAAAGTAGGAAAGAAAGAATGAAAATAGAGTACCTAGAATATACAGTTAAAAGTGCAATCAATAGAATGTGTAGTAAAGTAGGTAGGAAAGAAAGAAAATAGAGTACCATGAATATACAGTTAAAAGAGCAATCAATAAAATGTGTAGTAAAGTAGGAAAGAAAGAAAGAAAATAGAGTACCATGAATATACAGTTAAAAGAGCAATCAATAGAATGTGTAGTAAAGTAGGAAGGAAAGAAAGAAAGAAAATAGAGTACCATGAATATACAGTTAAAAGAGCAATCAATAGGATGTGTAGTAAAGTAGGAAGGAAAGAAAGAAAGAAAATAGAGTACCATGAATATACAGTTAAAAGAGCAATCAATAGAATGTGTAGTAAAGTAGGAAGGAAAGAAAGAAATAAAATAGAGTACCATGAATATACAGTTAAAAGAGCAATCAATAGAATGTGTAGTAAAGTAGGAAGGAAAGAAAGAAAGAAAACAGAGTACCATGAATATACAGTTAAAAGAGCAATCAATAGAATGTGTAGTAAAGTAGGAAGGAAAGAAAGAAAGAAAATAGAGTACCATGAATATACAGTTAAAAGAGCAATCAATAGAATGTGTTGTAAAGTAGGAATGAAAGAAAGAAAATAGAGTACCATGAATATAGAGTTAAAAGAGCAATCAATAAAATGTGTAGAAAAGTAGGAAGGAAAGAAAGAAAGAAAATAGTGTACCATGAATATAGAGTTAAAAGTGCAATCAATAGAATGTGTAGTAAAGTAGGAAGGAAAGAAAGAAAGAAAATAGAGTACCATGAATATACAGTTAAAAGAGCAATCAATAGAATGTGTTGTAAAGTAGGAATGAAAGAAAGAAAATAGAGTACCATGAATATAGAGTTAAAAGAGCAATCAATAGAGTATGTAGCAAAGTAGGAAGGAAAGAAAGAAAGAAAATAGAGTACCATGAATATACAGTTAAAAGAGAAATCAATAAAATGTGTAGTAAAGTAGGAAGGAAAGAAAGAAAATAGAGTACCATGAATATACAGTTAAAAGAGCAATCAATAAAATGTGTAGTAAAGTAGGAAAGAACGAATGAAAATAGAGTACCATGAATATACAGTTAAAAGAGCAATCAATAAAATGTGTAGTAAAGTAGGAAGGAAAGAAAGAAAGAAATAGAGTACCATGAATATACAGTTAAAAGAGCAATCAATAAAATGTGTAGTAAAGTAGGAAGGAAAGAAAGAAAATAGAGTACCATGAATATACAGTTAAAAGAGCAATCAATAAAATGTGTACTAAAGTAGGAAAGAAAGAATGAAAATAGAGTACCAAGAATATACAGTTAAAAGTGCAATCAATAGAATGTGTACTAAAGTAGGTAGGAAAGAAAGAAAATAGAGTACCATGAATATACAGTTAAAAGAGCAATCAATAAAATGTGTAGTAAAGTAGGAAAGAAAGAAAGAAAATAGAGTACCATGAATATACAGTTCAAAGAGCAATCAATAGAATGTGTAGTAAAGTAGGAAGGAAAGAAAGAAAGAAAATAGAGTACCATGAATATAGAGTTAAGAGAGCAAACAATAGAATGTGTAGTAAAGTAGGAAGGAAAGAAAGAAAGAAAATAGAGTACCATGAATATACAGTTTAAAGATCAATCAATAGAATGTGTAGTAAAGTAGAAAGGAAAGAAAGAAATAAAATAGAGTACCATGAATATACAGTTAAAAGAGTAATCAATAGAATGCGTTGTAAAGTAGGAAGGAAAGAAAGAAAGAAAATAGAGTACCATGAATATACAGTTAAAAGAGCAATCAATAGAATGTGTAGTAAAGTAGGAAGGAAAGAAAGAAAGAAAATAGAGTACCATGAATATACAGTTAAAAGAGCAATCAATAGAATGTGTTGTAAAGTAGGAATGAAAGAAAGAAAATAGAGTACCATGAATATAGAGTTAAAAGAGCAATCAATAAAATGTGTAGAAAAGTAGGAAGGAAAGAAAGAAAGAAAATAGTGTACCATGAATATAGAGTTAAAAGTGCAATCAATAGAATGTGTAGAAAAGTAGGAAGGAAAGAAAGAAAGAAAATAGAGTACCATGAATATACAGTTAAAAGAGCAATCAATAGAATGTGTTGTAAAGTAGGAATGAAAGAAAGAAAATAGAGTACCATGAATATAGAGTTAAAAGAGCAATCAATAAAATGTGTAGAAAAGTAGGAAGGAAAGAAAGAAAGAAAATAGTGTACCATGAATATAGAGTTAAAAGTGCAATCAATAGAATGTGTAGTAAAGTAGGAAGGAAAGAAAGAAAGAAAATAGAGTACCATGAATATACAGTTAAAAGAGCAATCAATAGAATGTGTTGTAAAGTAGGAATGAAAGAAAGAAAATAGAGTACCATGAATATAGAGTTAAAAGAGCAATCAATAGAATATGTAGCAAAGTAGGAAGGAAAGAAAGAAAGAAAATAGAGTACCATGAATATACAGTTAAAAGAGAAATCAATAAAATGTGTAGTAAAGTAGGAAGGAAAGAAAGAAAATAGAGTACCATGAATATACAGTTAAAAGAGCAATCAATAAAATGTGTAGTAAAGTAGGAAAGAACGAATGAAAATAGAGTACCATGAATATACAGTTAAAAGAGCAATCAATAAAATGTGTAGTAAAGCAGGAAGGAAAGAAAGAAAGAAATAGAGTACCATGAATATACAGTTAAAAGAGCAATCAATAAAATGTGTAGTAAAGTAGGAAGGAAAGAAAGAAAATAGAGTACCATGAATATACAGTTAAAAGAGCAATCAATAAAATGTGTACTAAAGTAGGAAAGAAAGAATGAAAATAGAGTACCAAGAATATACAGTTAAAAGTGCAATCAATAGAATGTGTAGTAAAGTAGGTAGGAAAGAAAGAAAATAGAGTACCATGAATATACAGTTAAAAGAGCAATCAATAAAATGTGTAGTAAAGTAGGAAAGAAAGAAAGAAAATAGAGTACCATGAATATACAGGTCAAAGAGCAATCAATAGAATGTGTAGTAAAGTAGGAAGGAAAGAAAGAAAGAAAATAGAGTACCATGAATATAGAGTTAAGAGAGCAATCAATAGAATGTGTAGTAAAGTAGGAAGGAAAGAAAGAAAGAAAATAGAGTACCATGAATATACAGTTTAAAGATCAATCAATAGAATGTGTAGTAAAGTAGAAAGGAAAGAAAGAAATAAAATAGAGTACCATGAATATACAGTTAAAAGAGTAATCAATAGAATGCGTTGTAAAGTAGGAAGGAAAGAAAGAAAGAAAATAGAGTACCATGAATATACAGTTAAAAGAGCAATCAATAGAATGTGTAGTAAAGTAGGAAGGAAAGAAAGAAAGAAAATAGAGTACCATGAATATACAGTTAAAAGAGCAATCAATAGAATGTGTAGTAAAGTAGGAAGGAAAGAAAGAAAGAAAATAGAGTACCATGAATATACAGTTAAAAGAGCAATCAATAGAATGTGTAGTAAAGTAGGAAGGAAAGAAAGAAAGAAAACAGAGTACCATGAATATACAGTTAAAAGTGCAATCAATAGAATGTGTAGTAAAGTAGGAAGGAAAGAAAGAAAGCAAATAGAGTACCATGAATATACAGTTAAAAGAGCAATCAATAGAATGTGTTGTAAAGTAGGAATGAAATAAAGAAAATAGAGTACCATGAATATAGAGTTAAAAGAGCAATCAATAAAATGTGTAGAAAAGTAGGGAGGAAAGAAAGAAAGAAAATAGAGTACCATGAATATAGACTTAAGAGAGCAATCAATAGAATGTGTAGTAAAGTATGAAGGAAAGAAAGAAAGAAAATAGTGTACCATGAATATACAGTTAAAAGAGCAATCAATAGAATGTGTAGTAAAGTAGGAAGGAAAGAAAGAAAGAAAATAGAGTACCATGAATATACAGTTAAAAGAGCAATCAATAGAATGTGTAGTAAAGTAGGAAGGAAAGAAAGAAAGAAAATAGTGTACCATGAATATACAGTTAAAAGAGCAATCAATAGAATGTGTAGTAAAGTAGGAAGGAAAGAAAGAAAGAAAATAGAGTACCATGAATATACAGTTTAAAGATCAATCAATAGAATGTGTTGTAAAGTAGGAATGAAAGAAAGAAAATAGAGTACCATGAATATAGAGTTAAAAGAGCAATCAATAGAATATGTAGTAAAGTAGGAAGGAAAGAAAGAAAGAAAATAGAGTACCATGAATATACAGTTGAAAGAGCAATCAATAAAATGTGTAGTAAAGTAGGAAGGAAAGAAAGAAAGAAAATAAAGTACCATGAATATACAGTTAAAAGAGCAATCAATAGAATGTGTAGTAAAGTAGGAAGGAAAGAAAGAAAGAAAATAGTGTACCATGAATATACAGTTAAAAGAGCAATCAATAGAATGTGTAGTAAAGTAGGAAGGAAAGAAAGAAAGAAAATAGAGTACCATGAATATACAGTTAAAAGAGCAATCAATAGAATGTGTAGTAAAGTAGGAAGGAAAGAAAGAATGAAAATAGAGTACCATGAATATACAGTTAAAAGAGCAATCAATAGAATGTGTAGTAAAGTAGGAAGGAAAGAAAGAAAGAAAATAGAGTACCATGATTATAAAGTTAAAAGAGCAATCAATAAAATGTGAAATAAAAGTAGGAAAGAAAGAATGAAAATAGAGTACCATGAATATACAGTTAAAAGAGCAATCAATAAAATGTGTAGTAAAGTAGGAAAGAAAGAAAGAAAATAGAGTACCATGAATATACAGTTAAAAGAGCAATCAATAGAATGTGTAGTAAAGTAGGAAGGAAAGAAAGAAAGAAAATAGAGTACAATGAATATACAGTTAAAAGAGCAATCAATAGAATTTGTAGTAAAGTAGGAAGAAAAGAAAGAAATTAGAGTACCATGAATATACAGTTAAAAGAGCAATCAATAAAATGTGTAGTAAATTAGGAAGGAAAGAAAGAAAATAGAGTACCATGAATATACAGTTAAAAGTGCAATGAATAGAATGTGTAGTAAAGTAGGAAGGAAAGAAAGAAAGAAAATAGAGTACCATGAATATACAGTTAAAAGAGCAATCAATAGAATGTGTAGTAAAGTAGGAAGGAAAGAAAGAAAGAACTTAGAGTACCATGAATATACATTTAAAAGAGCAATCAATAGAA
The DNA here is from genome assembly GCA_964036315.1 of Acanthosepion esculentum. Lineage (NCBI taxonomy): Eukaryota > Metazoa > Mollusca > Cephalopoda > Sepiida > Sepiidae > Acanthosepion > Acanthosepion esculentum. The sequence goes on along the minus strand of OZ038502.1, from coordinate 72,519,348 downwards.
TGTGTAGTAAAGTAGGAAGGAAAGAAAGAAAGAAAATAGAGTACCATGAATATACACTTAAAATAGCAATCAATAGAATGTGTAGTAAAGTAGGAAGGAAAGAACGAAAATAGAGTACCACGAATATACAGTTAAAAGAGCAATCAATAAAATGTGTAGTAAAGTAGGAAGGAATGAAAGAAAATAGAGTACCATGAATATAAAGTTAAGAGAGCAATCAATAAAATGTGTAGTAAATTAGGAAACAAAGAAAGAAAATAGAGTACCATGAATATACAGTTAAAAGAGCAATCAATAAAATGTGTAGTAAAGTAGGAAAGAACGAAAGAAAATAGAGTACCATGAATATACAGTTAAAAGAGCAATCAATAGAATGTGTAGTAAAGTAGGAAGGAAAGAAAGAAAGAAAATAGAGTACCATGAATATACAGTTAAAAGAGCAATCAATAGAATGTGTAGTAAAGTAGGAAGGAAAGAAAGAAAGAAAATAGAGTACCATGAATATACAGTTAAAAGAGCAATCAATAAAATGTGTAGTAAAGTATGAAGGAAAGAAAGAAAGAAAATACAGTACCATGAATATACAGTTAATAGAGCAATCAATAGAATGTGTAGTAAAGTAGGAAGGAAAGAAAGAAAATAGAGTACCATGAATATACAGTTAAAAGAGCAATCAATAGAATGTGTAGTAAAGTAGGAAAGAAAGAATGAAAATAGAGTATCATGAATATACATTTAAAAGAGCAATCAATAGAATGTGTAGTAAAGTAGGAAGGAAAGAAAGAAAGAAAATAGAGTACCATGAATATACAGTTAAAAGAGCAATCAAAAAAAGGTGTAGTAAAGTAGGAAAGAATGAAAGAAAATAGAGTACCATGAATATACAGTTAAAAGAGCAATCAATAGAATGTGTAGTAAAGTAGGAAAGAAAGAAAGAAAATAGAGTACCATGAATATACAGTTAAAAGAGCAATCAATAAAATGTGTAGTAAAGTAGGAAGGAAAGAAAGAAAATAGAGTACCATGAATATACAGTTAAAAGAGCAATCAATAGAATGTGTAGTAAAGTAGGAAGGAAAGAAAGAAAATAGAGTACCATGAATATACATTTAAAAGACCAATCAATAAAATGTGTAGTAAAGTAGGAAGGAAAGAAAGAAAGAAAATAGTGTACCATGAATATACAGTTAAAAGAGCAATCAATAAAATTTTTAGTAAAGTAGGAAATAAATAAAAAAGGAAAATGGAGTACCATGAATATAAATTTAAAAGAGCAATCAATAAAATGTGCAGTAAAGAAGGTAAGAAAGAAAGAATATAGAGTACCACGAGTATAAAGTTAAAAGAACAATCCATAAAATGTGTAGTAAAGTAGGAATGAAAGAAAGAAAAGGTTAAATATGTAAAAAAAGAAAGAAAGAAACCAAATGAGTTCAAGTAAATGAAGAGAAACGATGAAGTAAATAACGAATTAAAGAAAGAGAATATGGATAAATGAAAACGAAACAAGTTGTAAGATAGAAGGAAAGTAAGAATTTAGAAAAGAAAGGGAGGAAGAAAAATAGGGTGAAAGCAAATTTAAAAGAACAAGAAATTAAGAGTGTAGTAAAGAAATAAAGTACGAACGCCATATTTATCACAACGTTTCGGCTGTACTAAGCTCCAACCTTCAGGTGGTTGGAATGTCGAACTGAACCCTTTATTTCGCTCGCTGGATTAGACTGTTCTAGTTCAACGTGCCATGTCTAATGGATGTCAGTTATCAGTTATCTCCTGTTAATTACCCTCTTCAATTTCTCCACCGCCTTGTCCAGGTATTGAACTCACAATGTTTGGCTTCTGCCACTGGATCTAACCAATGACTTTATGCACTGTGCCATGTGTCAATGACAAAAAAATCAAATGTAGACAATTAAAGCACGTAAAAATTAAAAATGGACAACGAAAATAAATAAGGAAAAGAAAAATACAAGTGAAAAAAAAAAACGAGAGGAAACAAGGAAACAAATGTAAAGAAAAAAAATAACAAAAGTGAACAAATTAAAATAGTTATACACAAAATAAACAAAAGAAACTGAGAAAATTAAAAGTTCAAATTAATAAAATTATCTATTTGTAAGTAGGCAAAATTTGGTTGGGTTAAAGCAAAAATTTCAACTCAGAAAATAATCTCAACTAGTCCAGTGAATAGTATAAATAACGATCGTAGCCGGCCAGACTGATAGACAGACAGATAGTGTCTGGTATGTCCTGTGCGCACTACATATGTTATTGATGTATTCAGTCTACAATAGATAATAGGGAGAGTGGAACATTCCATTACAAAAGAAAGACGGAAAGAAAGAAAAAAAGAAAGAAAGAAAGAAAAACAGTTGGAGTAAATGAAAAAATAATCAATATGTTAGGCAGAAGAAAATTCGTATATTTGGAAAGAAAGAAAGAAAGAAAGAAAGAAAGAAAGAAAGAATGAAAGAAAGAAAGAAAGAAAGAAAAAGTGTTGGATAAATGAAAAAAATCAATGTTAGGCAGAAGAAAATTCGTATATTTGGAAAGAAAGAAAGGAAGAAAGAAAGAAAGAAAAAAGAAAGAAAGAAAGAAAGAGTGTTGGAGTAAATGAAAGAAAATCAATATGTTAGGCAGAAGAAAATTGGTATATTTAGAAAGAAAGAAAGGAAGAAAGAAAGAAAGAAAAAAGAAAGAAAGAAAGAAAGAGTGTTGGAGTAAATGAAAAAAATCAATATGTTAGTCAGAAGAAAATTCGTATATTTGGAAAGAAAGAAAGAAAGAAAGAAAGGGTGTTGGAGTAAATGAAAAAAATCTACATGTTAGTCAGAAGAAAATTCGTATATTTGGAAAAAAAGAAAGAAAGAAAGAAAGAAAGAGTGTTGGAGTAAATGAAAAAATCTATATGTTAGGCAGAAGAAAATTCGTATATTTGGAAAGAAAGAAAGAAAGAAAGAAAGAAAGAAAGAAAGAAAGAAAGAAAGAACGAAAGAACGTAAGAAAAAGTGTTGGAGTAAATGAAAAAAATCAATATTTTAGACAGAAGAAAATTCGTATATTTGGAAAGAAAGAAAAAAAGAAAGAAAGAAAGAAAGAACGAAAGAAAGAAAAAAGAAAGAAAGGAGGAAAAAAATAGAAAAGAAGATTCAATGTAACAGAAAAAGAAATAATGCGTGTAGTCAAGTAGAGAAGAATAAAAGAAAAAACGGATGAAAGAAAGAAGGAAAAACAGAAAGAGTAAATGAAGTAGAAGAGAAAAATAAATAATAAAAGAAAATGAGTAGAAATGAATGAAAATAAAATAAAAAAGTAATTAAGTAAAGAAAGAAAAAAGAAAGGAAAAGTTAGAGTAAATGAAATGAAACAACGTGTAATGTAGAAGGAAAGTAATCTATAAGAGAAAAAGAAAGGAAGAAAAGAAGATTCAGTGTAAGAGTAAAAGAAATAAAGTGTGTAGTCAAGTAGAGAAGAACGAAAGAAAGAACGAAAGAAAGAAGGAAAAGAAGGAATTAGCCAAGTAGAAAAGAAAGAAATAAGAAGAACAAAATAAGAAGACATGAATGAAAGAAACGAAAAAGTAATTAAGTAAAGAAAGAAAAAGAAAGAAAAAGAAAGAAAAAAGTTCGTGTAAATGAAAAAGTAAACAGGCGACAGGCCGAAGGAAATTAATACATTAGAAAAGAAAGAAAGAAAGCAAGAAAAAAGAAAGAACAAAAGAATGAATGTAAAAGAATAAGAAATGAACAGTGTATTCAAGTATTAAAGAATGACGGAAAGTAATATAGAACGAAATTAATGCTTTAGAAAAGAAATTAGAAAAGAAAAAATATTATGCAAGCAAAACGCGTGTGAATGAAAAGAAACGAAGAAGTAAGGAAGAAGAAAAAGAAAGACCAGACGTAAATCAAACAGATGATGCTTAAAGAAGAAAGACAATGACATGGAGATGAAAGATAAAAAAAAAACATAAAAACAAGAGTAGATAAAAAAAGGAGAAATAAGGAAAGAGCATAAAAGAATATAACGAATGACTTCGCTCAAGACGTAACGAGAAAAAGACGACATCTTTGTTGTACTGTAGGCGGAAGGCGAATAAACACGAGCGAAGAAAATACAGCGAGGAAGATAATAAGTTAATGCACAAACGTCTTAAGCAAAAGAAATCAGCTTAAATCAACGTCAAAACATTATATTCTAAAGAGTTTACAAGCCAGCCAATGAGGGAAGACGATCTGCAATCTGTGAGAGATACAGACCGACGTCGTTAGATATTCACATCGATCTAAATACGCGCCCGTACACACATTGATACGATTACGTAGACCCACACATGTGTCTAAGTGTGAATATGTGCAAGTGTATGTATTTGTGCGTGTATGAGGGTATGTAGCTAAGCCTGAAGGCATAATTGATAAGAATCAATGAACGTGTCAAGATATACACAGATGCATACAAACAACCACATGTGTGTGAAAACATAAGTACATGAGTATGTCTATGTATCTTATACTGAGTAATCAGAATAGAAACAAACTAAATTCTCACACAAATAATAAACTCACACAGATAAACACACACATTCATATGTCCATAATTTTTCGTAACTCTGTTCTCTCACTATCTTTCCCTTTCTCCTCTCCCTTTATATATATATATATATATAAAGCTAAAGAGCCAGGTAAACCTAGCTAGGTTTCAATTAAATGGAGTACAACTAGCCAAAGAGGACCTCTTTTGCCAGTTGTACGCTGACGATCCGTTTAGGTGAAACCTAGGTAGGTTTACCTGGTTCTTTAGGTTTATATTAGGTTTGCTCTACTTTGTGTATTGAGCACTTTACGTAGTTACTTTACTCGTTTTGGAGGGTTTTTTCTTTCTTTGCACTCTGAGCTTGAATTTTGGACGATTGTTTTCGCCTCAATTTCATGTTCTTAGTTCTTTCGTTTTTTATTCCTCATTTTTCTTTGGGTGTTGGTTTGTTCACCTACAACCCGAAATACCTAATACCAAGCGAGTACCACTATATATATATATATATATATATATATATATATATATATATATATATATATATATATACCCAACAAATAAATAATAACAAGTAAAATAAATTGACCTAAATACATCCAAATACATAAATAAACTAACAACCGATACCGAGGAACTAGCCGTTAGAAAAAAAAACAAATAAAGATAATCATTCCAAATAAATACATGAAGTAATAAATAAATTAAAAACTGTTCCCGCCAAAATAATAGTTAGAACAGACTACAACAATCAACCCCAAAATTGAACTTTAATTATCTACCCAAACAAAAAAAAAACTATTAAAAAAGCTATATAAACAAATTTTTACAACGTTAATAAAAACACCGATCAAAATAAAAATCAAATAATAATAATAAATAAATAAATGTATAAGATAAGAAACAAAAATAAAATCAAATAAAAATCAATAAAAACAAGCAAAATAATTTAACCCAAACAAATAAAGAAACAAATAAATGACTTCCGGCAAAATAACCGCCAAATTAGTCTACCCACAATGCACCACTGACGCGTATATGTAAATAGCCGAGAAAAATAACAGCACTCGTGGCCTGGCGATTGCATCTAGCATGAAACAGACTGTCGCCTTTAAGTGTTGACTTCTATGTTCACTTTTATATTTACACACGCTCTATCTCTGATATTGAGCACTTTATCTCATAAATATAGCACACTTTAAGACTATATTTCTGCATATATATATATATATTTCTGCATATAACCTGTTTCGCAGTATCACAACAATTCAGTGTGGCTAGGATTCCGATTGCTTCACATCGGGATTTGTCATCCTGTTGAGCTCTCTTGAGAAGAAGTTATCATCGCACGGCCGAGAGAAAGGGAAAATTTAAAGTTTTCTATACGAAATACTACAGTAAGATTGTAGTAGGAGCCACTGTTTTTGAAATTGCCCTCCAGAAAGCTCAACTGGATTCCCCGACAGCACCCACAGCCAGACTGTTTCGCTGTATCACAGTTCTTCAGTGTGGCTATACATTCGATTGCTTCAAGCCCTGATCGAAACCAGACAGATTTGTCATCAATCATAGATCCTTACCCTAGGTTATCGTCGAACGGCAGAGAGGAAGTGACATTTTATACGAAATACTCCATTAGCTAGGAGAGCGCAATTTATAGTTGGAGAGCAATGCTTTAATAGCAGTAGGAGCCACTGTTTCTAAAATTACCCCCTTCTCCAGAGAGCTCAAACGAGGGCATGTATATTGCCAGCCAAAGAGACCGTTTCACTCTATCACAGCTCTTCAGTGTGGCTAAACGTCAAATTGCTTCAAGCCGGGAGTCAAATCAATGGGTTAATTGCAGGATGCGCCACTGTTTTTTTTGTTTTTTTAAATTATCGGATTCCCCGAGAGAATATATATATATACTCATCCACAGACAGACTGTTTCGCTGTATCACAACACTTCATTTTGACGAGACGTCCGATTGCTTCAAGCCGGGATCCTAGCCCTAGGCTATCGTCGCAAGGCAGAGAGAAGGACATTTTTACCGTTTTCAATACGGAATACGACAGTAGCCAGGAAAGCTCAATTCTTAGTTAAAGAAAAATACGTTAATAGCTGTAGGAGCAACTCTGTTTAAAATTATCCTTTTCTCCAGAGAGCTCAACCAGAATCCCCGAGAGCATATATATAATAATCCACATAGTCATATATGTGTGTGTGTGTGTGTGTGTGTGCGTGCGTGTGTGTGTGTGTGTGCATGTGTGTGCGTGCGTGTGCGTGTGCGTGTGTGTGCATGTGTGTGCGTGCGTGTGTGTGCGTGCGTGTGTGTGTGTGTGCATGTGTGTGCGTGCGTGTGCGTGTGCGTGCATGTGTGTGCGTGCGTGTGCGTGTGTGTGCATGTGTGTGTGTGCGTGTGTGCGTGTGCGTGCGTGTGTGTGCGTGTGTGCCTCTGTGTGCGTGTGCGTGTGTGCATGTGTGTTTGTGTACGTTTGTGTGTGTGTGTGTGTGTGTGTGTGTGCGCGTGTGTGTGTGTGTGTGTGTGTGTGTGTGTGTGTGTGTGTGTGTGTGTGTGTGTGTGTGTGATAAAATCCAAAGAAGAATCCATAATATCATTGGCCCTTATCTGGCGTTTCAGCTTTAGCCAAGCCAACGTTGTCTTTTCTATAAATAATTTCAGGATAATTGATCCGATGAACTACTTGCTATACTATTTTATTTAGTTTCTTGCATATATCTTTGTCCATATTTGTAAATACACATTGTACATATGGGGTCTAGGGAATGGAGATTCTAAGGTATTCTGGTGGATGTGATAAGTATGGTAAGTAAGAATGCTTTGGCGGCAAAAATCGCAACAACATGAGATAGGCAGAAGACACCGTACTGATAGCAGACACGGAAATGAAATTACAAAACCTCCAACAGAAGGTAGCGACGGAGAGTGAGAAGAAAGCACTAAGCATAAACAGAATACATTGTCAGTAAATAGTTACAATACTTCATCTCATACAGACAGATCCTTATTTTTCCTTTATTACACAATTTTGAGAAACTTACCAGGATTTAGTATTGGCGGTCACAATCTTAACAACATAAGATACGCAGATGATACAGTACTGATAGCAGACACGGAAATGAAATTACAAAACCTCCTCCAGAAGGTAACGAAGAAGAGCGAAAAGAAGAGACTAACCCTAAACTACAAGAAGACAGAATGTATGATCATCAATAAAAAGATGACCCCGAAATGCGATTTGCCGATCGAGGTCAATAAAATCAATCAGGTGCGGATGTTTAAATATCTGGGAAGTGTTCTGACAGAGGGCGGTAAGTTCAACGCTGAGATCCGAAGATGTATTCGGATAGCCAAAGACGCATTCCAAAAGCTGGGCAGCGTATAAAAAGGACCGTAATTCAAGAATGTGCCTTCTCACCGGACCTGTTCAACCTATGCAGTGAAGCAATTCTGAGAGAATTGGGAACTTGTTGTGGCCTACTCTGTTGTGGCTCTACTGTGACAAAAGCAGTACCTACTTTTATTTGTAACTTTGAAGTATCCATCCGTGTATGGCTAATTTACCATAACAGAACCCGACAGGGAGTTAGCACTGTCGGCCACAATCTTAACAACATAAGATACGCATATGACACAGTACTGATAGCAGACACGGAAAAGAAACTACAAAATCTCTTACAGAAAATAGCGACGGAGAGTAAGAAGAAGGGACTAAACATAAACTACAAGAAGACAGAATGCATGGTTATCAGTAAGACGATGAGACCGAAATGCGATTTACAGGTCGAGAACACTAGAATCAAACATACGCGTACGATTAAATAGCTGGGAAGCGTTTTGACAGAGGACGGTAAGTGCGACGCCGAGATCCGTAGACGCATTGGGATGGGCAAGGACGCATAACAAAAGCAAGGCATAGTATTGCGAGACAGGAGGATCTCTTTGGTAACAAAGAAAAAGGATACTGAGCTGTTATGTGACATCTGTTCTTTACAGCAGCCAATATTGGATGATTTCCTCAAAGATGAAGAAGAGAATTGAGGCGACGGAGATGAGGTTCTACAGAAGCATGCTAACGATATCATGGACCGAGCGTGTGAGCAACGATGAGGTCTTAGAGAGGATGCAAACAAGGAGGCTCATGCTTAACATCAGAAAGAGGCAGCTGAAGTATCTGAGACACATAATGAAGGAGGGCCTGGAGAATCTAATAATCACAGGTCGAATGGAGGGAAAGCGAGGC
>OZ038502.1:72503070-72505570 GCA_964036315.1 Acanthosepion esculentum | reverse complement strand
ACACACACACATTATATATATACATATATATGTGTGTGTGTGTGTGTAATCAGTTATATTTGCATATATATGTAATCAGTTATATTTGCATATACGTCCACTGAGGGATCTACTTGAACATACAGGCACGCATTTTTATCATCTACTTACAATTGAAACATATGATTTTGAGGCTTTCGTTGATTTAGAAAAAAGAGGAACGTGCCTTACAAAAAAAAAATCTTCCAAGGCGTATTTAACTACGAGTTCTTTTATACGTAAATACTGACATAATTATATATAGACCTATAAACGGCTTTTGCTTATTTCTGTCGTTTCGCAAAAGCTTAAATTATGACTGATTTAACTTAGAATCATTTCATTTTCAATCTCTCAAGGTTATTCTTATAGAACAAGATTGAAAAGGAGCTTTCGCTGTTGTCATCTTTATGATTATACATATCATTGAGTCGGTCTTTATAAGCCTGGATCTATCGATCTGTCTATCTATCTATCTATCTATCTATCTATCTATCTATCTATCTATCTATCTATCTATCTATCCACTTCCCTTCTTTTGTTTTCTTTCTATCCGTCTATCTATCTGTTATGTCACAAAGAAAAATAATGTTTCTTTATTTCTGTTTTTTTTTATGGAAACGCTTGTAAAATATCAAATATTTCTTTCTTTCCCTCTAAATCTCTTGCATCTTACATAACTCTCTATCTATCTATCTATCTATCTATCTATCTATCTATCTATCTATCTATTCTGCTTCCTTCTTATATATATATATATATATATATATATATATATATATATATATATATATATATATATTTATATATATATATACTCTTCATCCTTATGTGTTATCTATCTATCCTGTTTACTGCTTTTCTATACATCTATCGTCTTTACTCCTTTTCTATCTATCTATCTATCTATCTATCTATCTATCTATCTATCTATCTATCAGTTGTGTAGCAAATAAGACGCCTCTGGTAAAATAAATGAACTAGGCAAGACGTCTTAAATAAAGAAGTCCGCTGGAGTCAGCCACAGTAAATTCTCGTGACGTTACAGCGATTAGCGCAAGAAAGACGTATTATTACAACAATTAGTGGATTATGAACAGTGGCGATAAGGAATCGTAATTAATACGGTGTAGGAAAAGTGTCGTTTATTTTCGGCGTACATGATAACAGTGACGCCGAGGAATTAGAACCACATTGGTTTAATTTGTTCTATTTGGTGTGCGTAAATAAAAAGAAGGAAAAAAACAGATATTCTTCAAATATGGAAGAATTATTAGCCCATGTGGTAAAGATACAACAACTACAGCAAATACAGCAGTTGTTGGAACTCCAGAAACATCAACAAAATTTAATGGAAATAATACGAAAAAAACGGAAAAATCCCCAAATATTTTCACTCCCGATGGGGTAGCAAATGCTATAGCTGAATTCACATCCGAATCAGATGATGATAGACATTTACTGCTTATTTTAGAAGATACAAGCAAATTTTCAGTGAAGAATACCGCATATTCTTTTTTTTAATTAAATGCGGAGGACGTATATTTTTCTGACAATATTTCTTGAATAGTATTTAATTAAATAATACTATTTAATTAAAAAAACAAACAGAGCTCTACACGAATACGTCTACTTCGGACTTTGTTCGACCGGAAATCCTACGTGGCCGAACGGTCAGGTACGTCAGATCCAACAACGGTTCGATTTTAGAGAATACATATTCGAATCCTGTCGCATACTTCTTTGGCAAGATTTCTCGAATATTAAGGCCGGTCGATTTATCTGGATAAAAATACGGTTTAATTAAGTAATACTTTTTAATTTAAAAACAAAAACAAAAAAAAAAGCTTCTACTCGAATATAAGTATCCATCAAAAATGTGCGTTGTTTTGTAAAAGATCCCTTGGTCATATAAGGTTTTATTCAATTATCGAGATGTTTCTCCGCTGTATTCCTTGTGGCAGGTATTACACTCATTCAAGTTTCACATTCATTCCCAGTCTTTTGAAAAGGAGTAGATGTTTGTCTGATTTCCTGGTTAGGATTGGGTTTCCGTTTCGTTGTAAAAGCTTCTCCTTTTTTTCACACCCTCAGTAGTCCAGTGCGTTTTAGTGGCATTATCGCATTCCTTGGGGTGAATTAATGTTATGGTCCAGGTTGCCTGTACCACGGTGATGGTCCAAGGTAGAACCAATGAAGAATAACTCGAACACAGGTATGGAATAACACAGATATATTACAAACAGAATATGTACAAAAGAAGTAGAAGTGTTAGTAATAACAATCAGGTTAGGTTAGAGAGAACTATGTTGTCTCGACCAGTATCACTATTCCAATGTCTTACAGTAATCGTCTGACGCGACTCTGTCTGTGACTGACTGACTCGATGTTCAGCAACACGCCCACATGTGTCGAATGTGGCAGAAGGCCAGTTTAATGGGGGCTCACCGAGCCCGTAGGCTCGGCCAAAAAAATACCCGTA
>OZ038502.1:72483070-72500570 GCA_964036315.1 Acanthosepion esculentum | reverse complement strand
TATCCAGGCATGAGATTTATAAATTTTTAACATTTCACAATACAAAGAGGCCGAAGATTCAAATCTAATCATCCAGACATGATCAAAACCACAAAATATGGTTCCTTATTGACATGACCTTTCCTGCAGATTGTAATCTATATCTGAATATCTTTAAAAAAATTTCGAAACGGCGTTCCTCTTTTCTTATATATTTGAACTTCTTTGTCCTTTTACACTTTTTTAGTTTATATCCTAATATTTATTTTATTTATATCCTAATATTATTAATCGTTAGCGCTATATACTGAGCAGTATTACGTCCTTGAAACAGAGAAATTTTTATGTAATACATTTCACCGAGCCTACCCACCACGTTTTCTCCCAACGGAAATACATGCACCATATTAATTTTAAGCATACTTCATTTTCTTTCATTTTTCTTTTCCAATATATCCATAACTAAACACTATATTTTGAATTCACACCCCAATAATAGATTAAGTTCATATTAAATTTGAGATTTGAATTTTCGTATAAGTTAGCTTTCCTTTCATGAGACACAGTATTCGTTTTTAAAAAATGCAATACTACTAAGGGAATCGTTCACCATTCGTGCCTGACGATTTGGGAAATCATAAAACTCTAAGTTGCATTACAGACGTAGGTATGTATATATATATATATATATATATATATATATATATATATATATATATATATATATATATATATATATTATAATGAATCATTCATACAAGAAGTAAATTAGTAAAGTTAATGATATAAAATGGCAAAATCCCTTCGCTAACAAAAATTTAAAAATGCATTAATCTACTAATCACTCGATGATTTTTTTTTAAATTATAAGCTGTATAAGGACTTTCTTAAATATGCAAGTACTTTCGACTGTACCATCGGTCATCTTCAGGCATGGAAATTATTTTGATTTTGGTAATTATTATTTTGTTTTTACAAATTTACTTTTTGTGTGAATGATTCATTGTAATATAAACTGACCTGCACCACATATTATATATATATATATATATATATATATATATATATATATATATATATATATATATATATATATATATATATATATATATGATTTCAGATCTTTTGATTTCTAGTGTATACACATTTCCGCATCATTACATTTCCCAATGACCATTTTTGATGAAAAAAATACCTAAGATCATACACATTTTACATGGATAAAGCCCTTTATAATGTGTGGACTGAAATTGTGACAACAATTTGTTTTATTTATTTAAGGCATAGGCTATCAGGAACCCTTTCAATGAGTCTACTAGAGTATTTTTTAATCACTTCAATTGCTCCAGTTATAACTGCATTTGTTGATATCCTCATGTACCTCATCTTTGGGGTTTAGATTTCACGGTCCTTATATCTTGATAGTTTTTAGATGATCTTCAAAGATACATTACAGTCTGGAGGGACTGTCATGTCAATGAGGAGGTTTATTTTGTCTTGCTTTCTCTGATCACAATGTCTAAACGATTAGCTTTGATTGTTCCGTTTGTGTGTATTGTAAAGTCCCATATAATTGTTACAGGATCCATCTCTCTAACCGGGTAGCGATAGCCCTCATACCAATTTCTTGCTGCTTCCTTTCCGTAAAAGTTGCAGATTTTCTTATGCCTATATTGGCTCATTCTCTGATGCCTGGTTTTATATTCAGTCGGTGCCAATACCGTGCAACCTGATACAAGATGGTCAATTGTCACTGGATATTTATCAGAAAATCTATATTTTGTGCTAACATAATTTTTCAGTATGTGTGCTTGATAATTTCTAGTTAGCAATGATTGGTCCTGTGCAGCAAGTATAAAACCTTCAGTTTCAGCATTTAACCCTGCACTTCTTAGCCACTGATAGGTAAGTGGTTTTTCTACATAAGCTTTGTTTGGTACGGGCAGAATATTGACCGTAAAGAAGTTTATCCTGTCAATGTTTTTGTATCTGGTCTATTGCATTTGGCTTTGCTTCTTTTCTCAGCAGCAATATGTTTATAATGTTTTACTTGAACTTCTTCACTAACTTGAAACTCCATTTTGAAATTGTTGCCTTCATTTATTACTGAATAACGTTTCTTACTCCTTTCATGTTCTTTGACACAGATCATCATCCAGTCTGCTGAAGCTTCTAGGTATCTTTGAAGGCCGATTGTTGCAGTTTTGTATGACCGTTCTAGTTGAACTAATCATCTGCCTCCTTCAGATCTGGGCACATACAACAATCAACATAGCCTTCGGATGATGCATGCGGTAGCAAGTGAGAAGCTTTCTCGATATGGTGTCCATTCGCTTAATGTTAGCTATGGCCCAATTAAGGATGTTAAAACTCTATTGCATCACAGGGACATCCATGTTATTTATGGCTGATATTATGTTTTATGATACCAGAAGCACACGCCTGTACCATTCCGTTTTTTTTACTTTCACCTTAATTGTGAATACTGTATTCCATCTCTTTCACTAATTCTTAGGTACCTATAGGCTTGATCTTTGTAACAATTTCGAGATCTATTGAGCGTGTTTCTGTAATTCTTCGTTTCTTGAATGGTACTTTGCACATCTAATCCAAAATCCATACCTGTGTCGTCACTGAAACATTTTCTAGTATTGTTGAGACCCTCCAACTCATTGCCGTCTTTGGCAAAAACGCTAGAGACCATCATGTAGAGTATGTGATTGAAGATTTCCTTGTCTATTTTGTATCCATCGCTATTTAGATCATGCGTATGAGGAATTGAGCATAGACAAAACCGAAGGGGTGAGACGAAGTCTCCTTGAAATATGCTTTTTCTGATATTCAGGTATTTGGGAGTGGCGGTGGTTTTGGCGGGATTTACGTATAATGAAGTTTTCCACATTTCCATACCGTGTTATTTGCTTCAAGAAGAGAATACGTGCAGTTCATTTGGACAGACATGATCAGTTTATACGTAGTGTGAATAAATTTTATTAGCCTATAAATATTCAGATCATCTGTTTCACCCATTTTTAGTAGGAGATATGTAATACCTTCAGTTACCCATTCTGGGACTTCACTGAAATTACTAATAAGCATTGATAAAGTTTGTTTAAGATTTTTATAGATTGATGACAGATGATATAATCAAAAATTGGGTACCTTATTATTTCCTGGGGATTTCTATTTTAGGGGATTTCCATTTTTGGGGGGGATTTCTATTTTGGTGATTTCCATTTTTGGGGATTTCCATTTTGGGGGGGATTTCTATTTTGGGGGATTTCCATTTTGGGGGGGATTTCTATTTTGGGGGATTTCCATTTTGGGGGATTTCCATTTTAGGGGGATTTCTATTTTGGGGGATTTCCATTTTGGGGGATTTCCATTTTAGGGGGATTTCTATTTTGAGTTTATTTCTATTTTGGGAGATTTCTATTTTGGGGGATTTCTATTTTAGGGGAATTCCATTTTAGGGGGATTTCCATTTTAGGGGATTTCCATTTTGGGGTATTTCTATTTTGGGAGATTTCCATTTTGGGGGGATTTCTATTTTGTGGGATTTCCATTTTGGGGGGATTTCTATTTTGGGGGATTTCCATTTTGGGGGATTTCCATTTTAGGGGGATTTCTATTTTGGGGGATTTCCATTTTGGGGGATTTCCATTTTGAGTTTATTTCTATTTTGGGAGATTTCTATTTTGGGGGATTTCCATTTTGGGGGATTTCCATTTTAGGGGGATTTCTATTTTGAGTTTATTTCTATTTTGGGAGATTTCTATTTTGGGGGATTTCCATTTTAGGGGGATTTCTATTTTAGGGGATTTCCATTTTTGGGGATTTCCATTTTAGGGGGATTTCTATTTTGAGTTTATTTCTATTTTGGGGGATTTCCATTTTGGGGGATTTCCATTTTGGGGGATTTCCATTTTGGGGTATTTCTATTTTGGGAGGTTTCCATTTTGGGGCATTTCCATTTTTGGGATTTCGTTAGAGCTTGCCTCACATTAGTCGTTGGTTATATTTTTCTCATTCTTGTAGAGGTTTTTCCATCATTTGTTCTTCTTCTTGTTGGACCCATTCTCCATTTTGGTTATATTCCTTTGGGCAGCTTCAAATATTCTCCCAAAATTTCTGCATTTTATCAATAGATGATGGGGTTTTTGACGTCTATAACTGCTTTTCCAATTTCCCTGTAGAATTTATTAAGGCCAATTTGGAATATACTATTTGGTCGATAGAACCTGCAACGATTTTCATATCGTCTTGTTCTCTGTGCTTTTAACTGCAGTTTCCGTTTTAGCTTTTTCTTGATTGGTAGAATGTCCTTTAGCAATTTAATTTCATATCTCTGCTTGATCTTCCTGAATTTGCATGCTGCGATATTTGGATTTCTTGAGATCTCATCTAGTACCGATATCTCTCATCTGATTTCCTTTATTTATCGCTTCAGTTTTGACTCTCACACTGGCTCTTTTTGATCTTTTCATTGTATTGAAATCAAGCTTCCAAGTAACTGCTAAAGAAGTTGCCTACATGAGATTATTTAATTCTGTGATGTTTCTCAGTGTTTTGTTCGCTAACGGCGTTTGCAATGCAGCGTTGTATATTTGAACAATACGTTTATTGGACATTGTCATATGAATTTTTGGGACCTGGTCTCTATCTGATATGTGTGTGCAAGTTACTCTGCTGAGTACTTGGGTGATGTGTTTTTTTTCGCTTCGGTGACTTCACCTCTTTCGTTTTCAAGGTATTCTTCCCTAATATCGTTTGACTCATCTTCAGTGACATAATCTGGATAAATGCAGTTTATGTCGCAGGTAGATCCTTCAGTTTTATTTCATAGATTATTATTTCGTCTATCATTTATTTTAATTTTTAACTTGTCCTCTGTCATATTATTTATTTCCACTCTCACCTCTGTAATGTTTGTGTCATAGGTCAGTGTATTCTTATATTTAGATTTATCTCATCTTTTTTCCGCATTTTGAATAACCCTCTTTTATATATATATATATATATATATATATATATATATATATATATATATATATATATATATATATATATATATATATGCAGCAATTTTTCATTGATGCATGTTTCAATAAATAATAGCGACAAGTTTTGTATATTTATTTTAAGTAATATCCTTTCATATTGTCTGATAAGCTTAATAACATTATCATTGAAAGACGAAAGATAATCACTATATTGATACATGTTTAAATCCAATCGAAGCTTTCGGCTTACATAAGCCATTGTCGAAGATGACAATTACATTTCAATATATCAACCAATACACGGACGAAACAATAATGATAGTCTGTTTTTGTTGCATGAACCATTTCAAAGCAACGACAAACTCGTATTGGATGATACTGTATACTAGGGCGGCTAGCCAATCCCTATTGCAGACGCTCGCTCAGGCATATTTGTGTTTTACTCAACACGCACAGAGCCCACCTGTGGATTATATTGCAACTATGCTGAGCAGACCTTAGTTAGAGTTTATGGGAGAGAGCGTGTGATCTAGAGTGATCAACAATCTGAACATGGGCAGCACACTCAAACCCTTAGTCATAATACTTTGTGACTTCGTGCTAACACAATTATCGACGGCCCACAAGAGTTCCGTCTGCCAAATTTCACTCACAAGACTTGGGTCAACCTGTGGTATGGTTTTCATTTACTTTCCATATGTATATATATATGTACACACACACAAACACGCGCACGCGCTCACACACACACACACACACACACACACACACACACATATATATATATATATGTATGTATATATATATATGTATGTATGTATATATATATATATATATATATATATATATATATATATATATATATATATATATATATATATATATATAACATTGATTACTGTGAATTTTTGTATTGTGGCTCACTGGCACTCAGAAGAACCTTATTTAATCCATATATTTAAAGAAATGATCATTTTATTACAAATGTCTTAGAGACAATGACATTTAAATAAAAGACTACTGATTTATTAATTATTAAAATAAAATATTAAATTTTAAAAGGTGCGAATCTCGCAGAATCAAGAAATGTACTTTAAACTAAAACCATTCTGGGTAAGACGATAAATTATGTCCGACAGCAAGGCCTCTGATCAGGAGGTTTTGAGGATCGTGGAACCACCTCTTAATTGCTGGTGTTCCCAAGTCCACAAAAATACGGGCTGGTAGTAGTTGTTAGGGCCCCAGTTATGGGCAAATAGTTGACACCCAAACTTGTGTAAAAATAGGTTTTAATACCAGAAATATTTTGTAATAAAAAAATATTGCAAGCAATAATTTTTGTAGAAAAATTATTATCAATAATAATTTTTTTAAAAAGTACTAGCAATACAAACAGCTATAGAATATTTGAAAAAGAAATATGACCAGCTATATATTTCTTCAAGGACAAATATTCACAGAAATATATTTTTGAAGAAAAACATTACCAGCAATAAAAAATTTTGTCAGCATTAAATAACCCATTAGGGTTGATATGCCTTAAAACAAACTAACCCAAACCAAACCAAACTTTAAACTAAAATTTCAATTTTAAAGCCAGCTTGAGTGTCAAACGCTTCCGGTTATTTTGCCCGCCATGACACCGAAGCCATTTTTCTTTCTCAGGGGCGATCATCGACTGTCTGGGACATTACAATAGTAGAAGCCACATAACCAGTTAACAAAACTAGAAACTAATAGCACAATATTAGACGCCGATTCGACACGCGATATGTGGAACACGAAAATGTAAGAATTTGGTAGAATTCAGATATTTACCTTCGATTATTTGTATCCACCATTTAAAAGTGAAAGAATAATAAGAAATGAAGCTGTGCAGAGAGAGACAGAGAGTTCTTTCTTGACTAACAATAATATATACTTTTTATTTAAAAAAAATAAAAATGTATCATTACAACTAAAAGCAAGAGAAGATTAAAGGCCGTATTATTTCTCTTCGTGAATCATTCAACAATGAAAAGATTACATTGCGCCGAAAACGCTTTTCCATGGCAATTCTAAACGATATAATTAGTTAATATTTTAAAGTAGATTTCGAGAAATCAAATTTCTTATCAGCTCTCCTGAAGGGCATATGCAATTATATATATTATATTACACGCATTGAAGTAATCTATCCAACTATATATGGAAAAAAAACTATTATGGAGTTGACCCTATTTTAAAATGGGAGATAATAAACAAATGTTATAAATATAAAACTGGTAATAAGTATTGCCTCCTTTGCATGGAGGAAAACTAGACATAGCCAACTTTAGTAACCCCGGCATATTACTTAACAAAAGATCGCATATACTCAACAGGTGCAGACTTAAGAAAGCCTGGTTACTGGTATAAAAGAATAAATTTTTTTTGTTCTTTGTAATGGTGATTGTATCCTTTTACCTTTTATTGGTAATTATAGTCTACGGTGATTGTTTTTTTACCATTAAAGATGTCGCTTTCACAACCTTGTTTAGTCAGTTTTACCCTAAAGATCTGTTGAGGGAAAACTTGTTAGGTAGCTCATGGCTCACTAATTCATATATATATATATATATATAAATATATATATATATATATATGTATATATCCAATAAAATATATATTTATGGTTAAAAGTGCTCAAGTGTGCGCATGTAAATATAAAAGTAAGCAGTGAGGTTGACACCGAGCAGCGACAGACTGTTTAACCTTCGAAACCAATCTTCCGTATATATATATATATATATATATATATATATATATATATATATACGTGTCTGTGTGTATTTAGGCAGCAATTTTTGTTTATGCAAGTCTGGATGAATAAATGACAAACATTATGCTTGCTTATTTTGATCATAATCCCTTCATATTCACTAATATTTTTCCGTATATTATAATTTCTTGACATATTTTATTGTAATATACAGAAAAATATTCGAGAATATTTAAGGATTATGATAAAAATAAACAAACATAATGTTTGTAATTTATTCAATCAGACATATATATATATATATATATATATATATATATATATATATATATATATATATATATATATATATATACTGATACGAACAGTGGAATTTTACTCCATCCGTTCTTTGTCTCATTTGTATATATATATATATATATATATATATATATATATATATATATATATATATATATATAATGTATGTGTTTGTTGTACGTCCGCATAGAAGAGCTGGCAGAAAATGCCGAAGAAAATGTTTTAATAAATGAGAGTGAGAATAAGAACTTTTGAAGAAATTTAATTCAATCTTTTCGAAATTAATAAAATTAAGCACATTCAAATGAATTCAACACGTGGAGGAATTTTATATATATGTTTATATGGGACAACATATCCCACAAATTATGACTCCGGCCTAAATCAAGTTTAGATGGATGATGTGGAGAGCAAGGATCGTGCAAGAAAAAATAATAACAGATAAAAGTAATGTATGATTAACCTGAAGATTTAAAACCTTCGCAGCTATTCAATTTTTAAACAACATATGCATTTATTAGCATAAGTATTTATCACCAGGCGTATTATTTTGTTTTTGATTACTTAATCTGAATGTAATACATTACCATAAATCATAGTCTCTGATCATGTGTGGTCGTAGGGTGGCTGCCCAAATGAGTAACTAAGTAGTTCGCTGCATATATATCTGGGTTGATGGAGCATTCTTTCAAAACAGCATCCATTCTCCGGATTTGACCACAATAATTATCCACAAACTTCAATGTCCTCCTTGATCATGTGACACGTAGCCCTTGATTCCATCTGGGAAAGCCTCCACATTGACCATTGAATAGAGTCTAGGAAGAACTCTCCACCCTGCTACGAAATGTTATACTTAAATTTGTTAAATTTAAGAAAGAATTAAGGCCGCGATGTCGAATCTAAACATCTTCAAATGGTCTGGATACTTTCGAAGAGAACTCATAAAATATGACATAGAATGTACAGGGTGCGATGAGTAAATTGTCATTTTATACTTTTTTTTAATTTCACGCATGCGCTTTCTTTGCTTTTGATTTTGTCGACTGCATAGTACAGTAGGGTCAATTGGGCGCCGTCTGTGAAAAAAAAGAGCACCATGCTGCAATTCACTCTGTCAGAGATTTCGAAAAGGTATGCTGTTCTGCTTGGCCTTCTCGTCAGAAACTCCAATACGAACATTTCAGAAAGTCAATCTCAGAACAGTACAGATCATACGAAAAGACTTAGATAAGTCCTTGGTGGATACGAAGGTACGGTAACTCGGAAAACTCATTCTGGTTATTCTGATAATAAAAAAGAACTCTCGAATTTGTTGGTAAGGTCGACAGACTCAACACGGAGGCCTACGTCAAGTGCCTTGAGGAGGTAGTGCTTCCTGGGTCAAGAAGGTGGCTGCTGGAAGACACTATGTCAGACAACAGGACTCTCTAACATGCCACACAAGCAGAAGAACGCAGTCATAGCAGTCAGACAATTTCTGCGACCACATCACCCCTTACATCTGGCCATGTATCTCCCCAAACAGTAAACCTTTTGATTATTTCATATGTGGGGCGCAGCTGAGCTGGAGACCAAGCATAATTCTTTAACACCAAAGATTAACTGACGGCAAGGATATGGTAGCATTCACCAAATTAAACAATACCATTCAGGAGAGTTGCAGGAGATTCCGAAGTCGTCTGGAGGTCTTGCTTGTATGCAATGTCGATTTCATTAAATAAATCTACTCTTTAGTATTTCAAGATATTTTTGTGTAATTCTGGTAAATATATCTGTTAAAATGAGATGCCAGTAATATTTTCGTTTTTGCGTAATTTAGACGACAAATTATCCCCCGCACAATCTATATGCAAGCCAGGTAGTCTTATTGGACAATTCGGCATCGGGGAATATTTAGCGAATTCCTGTAGAAAATGCAAAATCAAAAAGAAACAGTTGTAATGTCGAAAAAATGTTCTTCGAGAACTTGAAACTCAAAAGATATATTGAATACTGATTGACTGATGATTCGCTGTCTACTGCTTATCAACACCTTGCTTGGTTATTTAAAGCCAGAAAATGTACAATGGTGGAAACTTTTTGATAATAATAACAAAGACGACGGTAATACCCCACATGTGAACGATGTTTGGTAAACCCATAAGAAGTTAAATTAGGTAAGATTAAAATATAACAGTGATTTCCTTATGGGACTCAATCAAACTAAAACTAAGGACTGTCCAGCTTAGATACATTACAAACCGCAAACTGAAGAAAGAAAAATGAACTCTTGCAGGCGTGTTTAACACGGATGAGACGGGGGCACTCATAAATGATCAGCCAACCATTACGTAGGGCTTAGGATTGGTTTGGTTTGTTTTGTTTTACGGCATATCAACCTAATAATGGGTCATTTAATACCGACAACATTTTTATTCTGGTAATATTTTTGTTTTGTCAAAAATCTATTTCTGTTAATATTTTTTCTTCAAAAATGTATAGTTGGTAATATTATTTTTTCCACAATGTTCAGCTGGTAATATTATTTTTTCAAAAAGGTATAGCTGGTAATATTTTTTCAAAAGCATATTACTGGCGATATTTTTTTTCTTCAAAAATTCATTCCTGTTAATAATTTTTACAAACTATTTCTGGTATTAAAACCTATTTTTACACTTTTATTGTTTTGTTTTACGGCATATCAACCTAATAATGGGTCATTTAATGCCGACAACATTTTTATTCTGGTAATATTTTTGTTTTGTCAAAAATCTATTTCTGTTAATATTTTTTCTTCAAAAATGTATAGCTGGTAATATTATTTTTTTCCAGAGTGTTCAGCTGGTAATATTTTTTCAAAAACATATTACTGGCAATATTTTTTTCTTCAAAAATTTATTCCTGATAATTTTTACAAACTATTCCTGGTATTATAACCTATTTTTAAACTTTTATAATGACTTTTACCTCAGTTTCTGGATTAACTATTTGCCCATAGCTGGGACCCTAACAGGTGCTACCACCCGGAATAGGGTGGACCTGGGAACACCAGCAATTAAGTGCAGGTTCTACGCTCCTTAAAGCCTCCTGATCAGAAGCCTTGCAGTTGGACGTAGTTTATCGTCTTACCCTGGACGCGGATGTAGTTTATCGTCATACCTAGGACGCGGATGTAGTCTCTCGTTTCGGATTAACTATTTGCTCATAGCTGAGACCCAACAGATGCTACCATCCCGGGTCAGGGCGGACCTGGGAACACCAGCAATTAAGAGGTGGTTCTACGCTCCTCGAAGCTTCCTGATCAGAGGCCTTGCTGTTGCACGTAGTTTATCGCCATACCGAGGACGCGTAGGGCTTAGGTGGGCAATTTTTTTTTCATGGAGTGCCTATGATTTTAATATTTTCTCGCTGTTCCTTAGATTACTATGTTTGGCAAAATGTCAACATTAATGAGTATTTAAATTTAATCTTTCTTGTGCGTTTTCCGGGAGGCAAACAAGTATCTGATGGGCCGCAAACAACACGCTGGTCGGATTTGTTTAAATTTTCAATTAGATCGTGCGGAATTCTGAATTTGCTGTGGACTTGTCAGACTGACTATTAATTCTCTTATATTCTACGTCACTTCATGACGTTATTTATCATGGCTCTCTACAATTTCCTTTTCCTTTTGTAGCACGAATCAATATTTGACATCTCGCTATCTCTCCCTGTTCAAGTTCTGCCATACATTTACACGGAATCGTCGGGCTTATTAGGCGCTCCTTCCCTTAGCTGCATTTGCTTTCAATGTCCTTTCTGAGATAGATTCTCTAAGGCCCCCTTTCTCATTATGCGCCCCAGAAATCTCATGTCACTGTTTCAGACCCTAAACAGAAAATATCCTTTCCGTTTGCATATTTCTTAAAACATTTTTGTCGAACACATATTCCTATTTTAGTATACTCTCTGTTCTGTAGAATCAATTTTCCGTTGTCTCAAGTCTCCCCATCATTTGTAAAAAATGTCCTTCATTAACTGCTGTATGGTAGTGAAAATTTTAATATTAGCCGTTTCCTTAGCATTAATTTTTCCTGAGTAAGAAGCGTTCCTCGGGTGAAGCTTTTCTTCACTCCATAGCCATAGGGCTGGGATCAAAATGTAGCATCTGTTCTCCTCATTTCTAAAAGTAATTGTAATATTAGCTGTTTCCTTACAAGGAAATATTTAGTATTCATTTTTCCGAGTAGTAATCGTTCCTCGGATGAAGCTTTTCTTCACTCCATAGCCATAGTGCTGGGATCAAAGTGTAGTATCTGTTCTCCTCATTTCTAATAGTAATTGTAATATTAGCCGTTTCCTTACAAGGAAATATTTAGCTTTCATTGACCGATCAGTCAGTACTGTTTGCGGTTGAAATTTATAGAATCATTCTCTTAAAAGCTTTAACCTGACTAATACTGAAAAATTCATCAGAGACTGATGAGAAGTACCAAATCCATTGTAACTATTTAGAATGTAATAAGTAGAAGAGAAGTTAGATTGCATAATACCACTGAAACGTAACTTTATTTATTTAATTATTTTAATGTAATAATGAGAACACTATATACTGTATTGCTGTCCGTGTGGATAAATAAAACTGGTTGTTTTAGCGAATAGTTGGTTACTGATTTGCTTAGCAATATTTAGCACCGTCAAGCAATCAAAGTATGATTATTTAAATCAACAGAGTATGTGTACTATACAGTAATATTATTCTTAATCTAGTAATGATAAATTATGCTTTCTACCAGTAGTTTAAAAAATAAGGAAAGGAGGTTTTTAATTGGTTGATTAATTTTTAGGGCTTGTTTGACCCTTAGAAGGTTATTTAAAGCCAGAAATTTGTTTTTACATTGTAACAAAAAAAATTGAGGTGATAATGATATTGTTATGGTCCAATATCCTCGTCGCCACTGTTATGGTCAAAAGTTAGGACCAAGGAAGAACAACACGAACACAAGAATAGAAATAACAAAGATATATTAAAAAGAATTATAATACAAGATGTTGAAGGTGTTAGTATGACTGTCAGTCTGGTTTGGAGTGAACTACTATTGGCTCAACTCGATTCCGTCTCGACTCGTTCCAATATTTGACAACCCTTCCACGTGGGTCGCATGTGGCACAAGGCCGGCTTAATGTGGGTTCTCCGAGTTCGTAGGCTCGGCCAAAAATATGCCCATTAGAACCCGTATATACGGGTTTATGGACTGTCTACCTCCCCGGACGACACTTTGCCCTGCGGCAAAGCCTCGTCCGGGTTCCTCTCTGCCAAAGCAGAGAGTTCAACAAGAGGCGCGCGAGTCAGAGACTGCGTCACGACTCGTTCCCACGTCTCTCTTGAGAGGCGCCGTATTTATAGTGTCAGGAAGAGTTCATTATGTCGTTATAGGTAAGTACCATAAGAGATATAGTGATAAAAGTTCTACAAATTAACCCATAGGTAACCAATAGCATTTAAACTTCTGAAAATTGCTCTAACAACACGTGACAAGCAAGATGGAGGAAAACTGACAGCCTATTAAAATTATTCATTCTTGACGTACAATGTACATCCTACCTGTACTGACTTGCCTACCATTCTCCAGAACATCGGTGCGAGCATATCTCAATGAGAATACACCAGGAAGATAGATTGGGCTTGCCAGTGATAATGACAATGTATTGTTGAAATCGACACAACGTTCACCTGACGTGACACCGTGTGATTTTTTTTCTGTAATGCTATGTAAAAGGACATATATCCCCTCTTCCTACAAGCCTAGAGGAACGTAAGAGGAGAATCAATGAGGCGTTGGAAAATGTTACGGCAAATAGATCTCACCGTTTTCCTGTTGAACAAGGAAGATGTAACGGTAAATTCTATTCTAATAATTTCTTTTCCCGCACTTCTCACCTGTGAAAATTTCTCCCGATTTTTCGCTTCAATCTTAACCCATAGAATACTAACCATCAATTAAAGTTACACCAATGCTAACCATGGGTATATCATACCCGATTTTGAATATATAAAAAAAATATTAAATATAAATCTTTATTTGAAATATTTTACATGCAGGCACATCAAGCGTTGTACTTTGAGTTAATATTAATAGGAACTGAAAAACATATTATTTAGGTAAGAAAATCAGGTACTGAAAATTGTAATTAAAAATAGGAAAATTTGGGCTGGGTACTATATACCCATGGTTAGTGTTCTAGGGTTCCTCGACTTGTTCTTTTATAGTGTGAATAACAAGATTTTAATTTCAGAATTTTTTGAGAGAGATTTTCAAGAGGTGAAGATAATCGATAAAATAGAAAATAAACCTGTAACGTGCAATAAAGATTCATTCGTTCCCAATGTTTATCAGCGTGTTTTGCAGTTGCTGGACTGGAGAAGACGTGGATTCATACCTTTCCGAAAGGTATTTGCGCAAATGTGTATATAACAAACTCAACTGGAATTGGAAATTGGAGATCCGATTTTCAATTCCAAGCCAGAAATCCAAGCTTCCAAGTCCTTGTGTTCCCAATCGGTCACCAATATTGTTACTGACTAGGCCCGACGTTATTTAGGTGTCGCTTCTGCAGGTGCTACTTAAGCAAGAATTCCTTATCCCAACGGCATAAACAGTTTCACTCAAATTGTTGTTAATTTAATTTTCAAATACTGGACTAGTTTTATTTTTATGTGCTCAGAAACGGATGCACCTGGGGAATCGGATGTAACTAGGCGCTCACTCCACACCGTAAACCGAAAACTTCAGTCTCCCACCTTCGATTTGTAGGCCGCAGAGTTATTTTTCGCGCATATTTTTTAATAAATTCATCCAAAGCAAGGCGATCATGCCAATGACACGTAAGAGGGGTACTGAGAATGAGAGAGATTGCAAAGACTTTAGAAGAGACAGGAAAACCAATCGTAAACAAGGAACAATGAATAAATCTTTACTCCTGTTCAAAAGACTGGGAAGAAGCGTGAACTGGACGAAACCTATCCAGTCTTATTTAATATTTATTTATTTTATATTGAAAAAAAAAATTCATCTTATAAACAGCAAACTACGAAAAGCTCTTTATCACTGACCTTGTGTTTGGATTAGAAAGTATACGGCCATCTTGTGCCCGACTAGAAATACTTAAGCCAGAGTCGAATGTTTGGTTGGTGATATGGTAAGAACAATTCGCTGCAAGACGTCATTTTGGATTTTCAAGAAGCAAACATGTTGGCCACTATCCAGATTTATTAATATAGCTTTGATGACCGGTGATAGGTAGACAGGATAAGTAGCTACCCTTGCAATTTGGCTATCGACCCGAAATAAAGAGATGGTTATTTGTAGAAAGAGTTTATTAAAGCTATTTACCGGGATTCTTCATTCCTAATGTCTGTGCTCCGGGTTATACACAAGTACTTTTAAAAAAGACACGCTCGTTAATATCACCTTCCTTTTGCTATCTATGTGTATATTCGAAATTATAGGTGCGTATAACTAACCCATTCCTGATATGTAATATATCTCTCTCACTCACGCACAGACACACACACACACATACACTCTCTCTCTCTCTCTCTCTCTCTATATATATATATATATATATATATATATATATATATATACGTAGGCAGGGGCGTAGATGAGTGGTTAGAGCGTTCGTTCGAATTTCACCAGGGTTGATTTGCCAGGTATTATCGGTCTGGAGGCGGTGGGTGGGCAATCCCAGCGTGCGGCATCTTTGGAACACTATACCACGACCATGTGAGTGAAATTGGGTAGTCGGTACATTTGGAACCGCCGATAGCTGTGCTAGCGAGAAGTCACAAGTCATCGTGACCGAGGGTTTGGGTGTGCTGGTGTTGTCCAGATAGTTGATCATTCTAGATAACATGCTCTTTCCCAGATGAAACACAGGTTGGCTGTGTGGGTGTAGAATAAACACAAACAAACAAATGTACGTAAGCGAGAGTATTAGGCGGGTATCCTCGATTAGGAGTGCCAGCAATTATATATATATATATATATATATATATATATATATATATATATATATATATATATATATATATTTATATATACATGCATACATATATATATATATATATATATATATATATATATATATATATGGAGAGAGAGAGAGAGAAAGGGAGAGAGAGAAAGAAAGAGAGAAATCTACATATGTATATATTTGTACGAGTGTGTATATTTGTACGTTTATATATATATATATATATATATATATATATATATATATATATATATAATGTATAATTATATATTATACAGTCAACACCATCACTTAATAAGACACCAGAAGTGTTGAAACAAAATGGTTATTTTTGTAGTGATTTTATAATTTTTGAATAAATAATTATATTTGCTCTACTCTGTATTGAGCACGCTTTTAAGAATAGTATTTGTTGGTTATTGGAATTTATGTCGTATACACCAATCCTATACTTGTATACATATATATATACATATATATATATATATATATATATATATATATATATATATATACATGTATATCCGTATTCCATCGATGAGAAGTTAATTCCACTCAAACATCAAACATCATCTTCCCGCGAATCACTGCCCACCGGAACAGACTTCCTGGAATATTTTTCCCTGATCCTGACATTCTTAACCTGTTTTCGTAACCCTCTACCTCGAGTGTCTTCTTGTACAGGGTAAACCTTACTGTAAAACAAAACGAACATCTTCTACAGGAGAGAATCGCTAGAGAAGAACGTGTCGGCATAAAACTTACGGTGACATCTCTCAATTTCAACTGTAAAATTATGTCATCCGCTATCAAGCTTGTACTGCGCTTAAATTCGTATAAAACTGGGGGTCAAAGTGGAAAGCTCATCATAATGTTGCATTTTTCTTCTGTTGGCCGGCGGAGTATTTTAACTTATTTTTATTAATGTTCATGTCGACATGTACTAAATATCCAGTGAAGGTCATTCCCCCTCAATGGGAGCCGTTTCAGGAGCGAAAAGAACATTTTTACATTACTTGCCGTGTAAGAACGAACTTTCTGTAAACCCTTTTTCTATCTCTCATTCACACGTTAGCTCATTCAATCAAAACCGACTTCCTTATTATGTCTTTTATCTGATCCCAAAGGTCAACCTCAGGAAGATGCAGCTGAGATACAATTCCTTATTAAAAATAATATTCTGCTAAAGTATTATTTAATAAGAACAATTAGGATCAGAATATTTATAAAAATGATAGTGGTATCGGAGTTATGGCGGTGGGAAAGCGATCGAAGCCGAGATGCCAATAAAATTGTAGTTCCTTCCTTTGGTTTTGCCTAGAATCGCTTGATACACACCGGAAACATCAAACACTGTGTGGCAGGAATATTCAGTGTATGGACGAATGATAGACTGTTAAATTTGTAATTAGATTCTGGCGAGAAATAATTATCTAGAACAACGCAGAGAACCTCCATTAGTGGGCAAATAGACCTGGCG
>OZ038502.1:72470570-72478070 GCA_964036315.1 Acanthosepion esculentum | reverse complement strand
TTTAGCAAGTGTTGAGTGACGTATACCGTCAGAATGATTTAACAATTACAATTAATATGACGTAATGGTTAATAATAAGATGATGTCATGCTTACAGTAACGATGATGTAATGTTTAATAGCGTCAGGGAATCGATTTACAATTTGGTTCAAGGATTTTAATGTTTAATATTTTTTAATATTTAGTTTTTATTTCCTTAGAAATATTTATTGAACAAAGTAACTAATAATAACAAAACAAAAGTCATTGAAACAAAGCAAGTTCAGTCGACCAATGATGACAATTCCAGAACAACGTAACTATAAAAAAAATTTTCTGTCCTCTGTCAGCCGCTATGAGGGAGAAAGCATTACCTCGAACCGTTGCCAGTGAGACACGCTGCAAGGCCCACTCCGTTTCGCGAGGCTCGTTCCTTAATCGAGACGCAATCACGTCAATCCTCCGAAGGAACGCCATCAAACGAGGGCCAATAACCCCTGAAGTCTCCACTGCCACAGGAGTAAAAAAAAAATCTATCAGCAAGAGAAGAATATTTAGCTATTTTTTTTTTATCTCTGCGTCTCGGGCGACGAACCCCGGCTAAACCGCGGACCTGATCAAATTACCGACCGAAAATGTATCCGCACAAATCAACAACTTACCCATTTTAAAAGGGAAGATGGTAACGCCATCCGGCCGCTTTCCATCACCACGGACGAGGCCTACGGGTTCGATTTGGGAAGGGAACACAGCTTCATCCAAACCTCTTTTGATGATGTCGTTAATTGCTGCATGCCGTGGAAAGCGGCCGGCATTAATATTTTATCCCCCAGACGAGGCTCGTTCGGGAAACTGACTCCGTTTTTACGTGGTCTAGAAGGAAATTTTGCACGAGCCCTTTATATTTTAAGGTTGGGACGGTAGGACAGTAATCTAGGGAGGTAGAGATTCTGTTGTAGTATCTGTTCCTTGCCGGGTCGTCCACCCACGGTATTTCTCCTGCTGCTTGGACAGATATCCCCGGATCTCTTCCGGAGCGTGGTGTTTAACTGGCTATGACTAGCTAAGACAAGTTATGATAAGCTAAGACCAGATAAGACCAGTGCTCCGATTGCAGACACTCGGGTTCTCCATTTTAAAATAAACTGTCCTTGTGTCGCATCCTGAGTCAGTGAGAAGTCAAACGCGAATATTAATGATTTTAATATTTGTTTCATAAAAAATCATGCGATCCTTTTCTCTCTACGCTTCCTCACGTCGATGGTTACCTTGCAATAATATTATCCCTTGTATGAGCGAGAGTGAAGGGTGTTTAGATGTATCACTGTACTGTCAATGATCTAAGAGGTGGGCGTCATATTAATGCGGTGTTTTCATTAGTGATTAAATCGGAGGCTTGACCACTTGCAGCTGTGTGCTTCAGTGGATTTCTACTGATCATAATTTAGTAGAGAGAAAATACTTTTGGATTTCTTAGAGGGCGTTATTTTGATTGGTTGGGCAACGTGAGAGCTAGCCAGTTGGAAGACTCTGTTTCTTTTTACACACGTGGTTGTAGCAACAACACGTGTCAGCTCCTCACCCGCAGTAGACTCACACTTTAACAACGAAACGTACAAATGTCCTAAACTGTTAAATTTAACATTTCAACAAATATCTCTTCTCCAATGTAAGTCTCTCAAAACATTCAATATATCTTTACACTGGACGAACAGATAAAGTAATTTTATTAAATCATTTCACCCAAAGCGAAGTGATGAAGTTAGCAAAACCCAAGAGTGATAGAATGTGAGAAAACATTATTGAGCAGAGAGGAGAATGAAAATGTAGGATTCAAGAAGACAGAAGAGAATTGGCGTAACATTTACGTTTTTGAAGATCGTAGTTGACAGATAATTTAAGCAAAAAAATGAGGATGAGACCTAGCTGCCAATTTAGCACTGCGTTTGCTTTCACGCCGAGCTAACAAAGTGGACAGATCATTAGAAGAAAAGCCATGGAAATATTTATCAAAATGGTACCGGAAACCTATACGACGTCTGTGTTGGAGTTTTGGGGTACCCTGGTGTAGTAGTGAGCCAGCCAAAATGAGCTGACTCATTTTATATTTCACCAACAGATGTTAACCAATCAGAAGGCTCAAAATATTCAATCCGACGTGTATAAAAAACGGCCATGTTTTCTCGAATATGCAATGACAGCCTTTGATATTGAAGACTGAAGAATTGCGGAACAGCTGCTGGTTTGTATTGGCGATATTGTCAGATTCAGTAGAGTGTCTGACTCGTGAGTGTTAGTCTTTAACGCTGTTTCATAGAACAGATTACGTACTGCGCTGGATTCTATATTCATTGATTATGGTGAAAAAGGTCAACAGACTGATCGAAAAGTATCGAGACTTTTGCTATGAAAATAACCCTACAACACATCAATTCAGCTCTTAATCTTCTGTATCTCTCTATATTTCTGAGATGAGGTATTATGTACATTATTTACATTATTCGAACTATTTTCCTCATCTTTGTCGCCATATTTATTACAACGTTTCGGTCGTTTCGAAATAATGGGTTCAGTTCGACATTCCAAACACCTGAAGCAGGTCTGAGCTTACAACGGCCGAAACGTTGTAATAAATATGGTGACAAAGATCAGTGAACTAGTGCGAGTAATGTAAATAGTGTACATAATGTCCTTTGGAGTAGTCTCCTGAAACACCTTATCCGGTGTTGTTTCCATTGACAGATGTATTCCTGGAACTCCTTTTAGGAAATAGCGAGTAGCTGGCTCGTTCCATTCTCTTTTATCGACGTCTTTGAATCTTGTTTCTTTCAAGTGAGACTCCATGTTTGAAGAGCAAAAAATATGGTGAATATGGTCGTTGTTAAACCTGGGGAATACTTCTGTTTGACCAAAAAATGCTGTACAAACCATGATCACAGATGAGAACTCTGTGGTGTGTTGAAACGACCACATTCTACAAACATTCCTTCAAAGCAGTGTTATCAATCATGGAAAGGAAGTGAAAACGTTATTACTTCGTGTCGTATGTGGGACAACGCACCTCGACGTGGTGTAATGTTTAACATGCTTGTCTCGCTAGATCACTTACTATTGAAAAGTGAGTTCGATCCTGACTAGGAGCCCAAAACTTTCTACCGTGTACCACATCTAAGTTACGCTTAGAAAATAACCATTTAGTGCGTAAATCGTTCTCTCGAGTGGTTTGTAACACATTATTTATCATCTCTCTGTTTTTGGGCAGAGTGCACTCAAAGGCGACTCCATCAAAGGACAGAGTCCCATACTGAGGAAAATTATGCTTAGAGTTACCGGCCCTGGGAAACTTCCGCCACAGGCCACGCCCTATCATTGCACTAGCGAGATAGAACGGTGCTCGCACCGAGGCCAGCGCAACCGACGGCTGCGGGGAATTTTTGTTCCTATCCCGGGTGTACGCGCTCGGGTTCCCACCTTCAAAACTGACCTTGTCTCAAAACTCTTCTTAGTGGGGAGACAGAGTAAATACCTAGTGTCGTATGCTGGACAGAGTTCAAGTTAAATATGTGCCAAGCGGTTTCTACTCTGCTTACTTTAGCGCCGTTATCACAGCCTAGGTCCCGATACTTTTTGAACTGACCTCGTATCCAGATTTCCTTTACTTCTTTTTATTAACTTTCTGTTTAGTTTTGATAGAGCAACAATTTGCACTTATTACATATAAAATAACATGTGTAACCTATGTTTTTATTTCTCTCGTCTCTCACATTAATGTACACAATTTCTAGGAGATATCTCTTCAATGAGCTGGCAACCCTGGAAATCACTACAGAGCCACCTTGAAGATGTGTGAACGGAAGAACAAACGAAACAAGCTATAACCCGCACCCCTATATTATCAGAGTTAAGAAATGGTAAAAAAATGGACGTATATTTGTCAACCCAGTGAAAGAAGTTACTGCAAAAAGGCAAGCTTGTGAAACAGCTACACTATTTTGTATGGCACTGAAGACAGCAAGAAACCATTAAAATATCTCCCTCAAGAAATCATGGCAACTCACAGATGTAAAGAAGAGGAATCCTTGGAGAGTCATGCTATCCCACATCCTAATGGCATTATATAGAATTTTCATTTAAAAATAATGGAAGATTTCACTGATGAATTGCCATTGATGGCGTTGAGAAATCTTTATCTCAAGCTTTTCAGCCGCTGAGCCCTCTGGCCTTCTTTAGATGTATATTGATCTGGGTAGTCTCCAGGGAATTATGAACTGAATACTTTATTTAATCTACGGGGGTATACTGTCCATGTCTAGAGATATCTCGTCTAGTTCGTATTAATAGTTCTGCTCAGAGGAATTTTTGGAAAGCAAGAATATTGCATTATAAAGAAATAATTTCAAAGAAACGATGAAGATAGTGACGGCGTTGGCAAATCTTTTCTTTCATATGTATTTAAGCGTAATTCTAACTCATTCCAAATATGGTAACCTGCGCAGATTTCTATTTTTCTGAACAAAATTGCTGTTCTAGAACCAAGGAAAAAAAGAAATAGCCATGGAAGTTTCTTGAATGAAATAGCGAGAACGAATAATATGTAATGAGTGGTACGATCAATAATTCTTTTACATTGCAAAGACAATTCATGCAGTACGGTACGAAATTGCAGAGGCTAAAATGGACGGTATTTATACTGGACGAAAAATGAGTTTTCGGCAACGTAATCAAGCATTTGTAAAATATTCTAATAATAATAGTGAGTGAAATGTTCTATAGAATTATATTATTCGATGATATTTGCAAATAAACATGAATATCGAAATATCCACACGCGGCCGCTTATCATGAGAAAACTTTGGAAAGATGCTCTCATATATATATATATATATATATATATATATATATATATATATATATATATATATATGAGAGGGAACATTGAAGTCAACACTCAGAGGCGTCAGGTTGTTTCATGATGACGATTGCGCCTAGCATGAAACAGTCTGTTGTCTCTGAGTGTTGACTTCAATGTTCGGGTTTATATATATATTTACATACGCTCTATCTCTGATATTGAGCACTTTATCCCATAAATATAGCCTACCTTAAAACTTTATTTCTTCATATATATATATATATATATATATATATATAACAATTTTAGGGAGTTGAATGTCAAAGTGAACTTTCATTAGACAATTTAAAAAGGTTCAGACAAGATATTTTCCAATGTCATTCAACTAAATTTGTTCTGATATATAGAAATGTATATATCATATATTCCCTTTCTACTATATATATATATATATATATATATATATATATATATATATATATATATATATATATATATATATATATATGACACTGTCCCCGGGTGGGTGGTGTGATCCTGTAATCACGACACCGTATGTGAGTCAGTCCAACCCTGGGACACCCGTTGAAGTCCTGATCACGACGACAGATGTGACACACTAACCCTGCTGGTTACCACGGCATCGGATGTGAGATTCTAACTCTTGTCTTGGTCACGGTTGATGTCTGGTTAGATTCGGCATCAGCCTTGTCGTCCTCAGCTCGCCTCCAACGTCTGGTTACCGAAGCAACTACTTTGATCTCGGTCCAACCTACCCACGTTGTGATTTGATCTTAGGTTGACGAGATCAATCAGGCGTCGTGCCGTTGTGCGATCCGAATCCGGGTCAAAAGTGATGCTGCACAAATGAATGTAGAAGAAAAATAAAGGAACAATTCAAGGAGTTCAAATGTTGTTAAGGAATAACAATTTACTTTTTATCTGTTTGTTGGATATTGGAGGAGCGCGTCTTTCTCTCCCAGCCCACGTCTTTCTCTCCCAGCCCACGTCTATGGATTGTGGCACTTTTGCGTTTCCTAGCGAGCTTTGGTATCTTAAGTTGTGTTTCAATAAACGATATTTGTTAAAACTGGCTTTGGTGGAAAATATAAGTCGGATTTCACTGAACTTGTTCTTGGTTAGAAGTATAAGTTGAAAGGCGTGGAATTCGTGCGGTCACCTGCTGAGAGGCGTTATTCTCTATCTCTCAACTCGTAACTGCCAACTGCTAACTAATTGCTTGAACGCCCGGGGACGTTCGTTTATATGGACGTCGACCAAAACCTGGTGTGGGGCCAGACGCGGTCTGGGTTCTTCGACAATTTCAAATCCCCAATAAGGATTTTCTTTGTTTTCGGACAGGAAAATTTATCACTTTCCATTTTTGGAAATCTATTCTCTTTGTTTAGACGGGTTCACCCCCTTTCGTGAGGAGAGGTCGGAGGAGAATTACCCTCCTAAAACTCTTCCTCTTTATACCGGTACCTCATACCAATCCTTTCGAGGGGCGTCAACAACAATTCCCTTCCTTCTCATATCTTCAACTTCTGTGAGGAGAGGTCGGAGGAGAATTATCCCCCTAGGCTTATCCTTCCTCACATTCGCACCTCACACCAACCTCCTCGTGGGCGTCAACAAGTTTCTCCTTTATCATATTTTTCACTTCTTCCTATTACTTCATGCTACCCTCTTTGGGCCAAGTGATCTCTTGGTGGTGTAGGTGTGGCTAGGCTGGTGTTAGCTTATATTGACACTACGAGGGGAAATAAAAGAAAGAAAATGAATTATCTTTCTCGGAATTTTTTCTGTTATCGGTCAGAATTCTTATGAAACCCACATTGCCATAATTAAAAACTCTTTTTTATCATATCTTATCCTGAGCCACCCAAAATCCACTTATAGACCGATCATTAATGATCGCTGGTGGTCGTGTTCATTTAACAACCAAATCTTTTTGTCTTTCTGGTTTTAATATTATCGTGTGCCCAGATGACCATTTCTGTCGACAGAAAGTCTCTGTCGTGTACAGCTTGCAGTCCATATCAATGTTTTTGTTTAGACTAATTCGATTAATTCCGTCTTTCTTGTTAACCGAATTCCGTTGATCCCGTTTTTCCACACGCAGTTGACCGACATTCGAAATTTCGAGTGTCAGCTATGCGTGTGGTCAAGACCGTTGCTCTTATCAGGACATTAATTAATGTTGACAGATCCGAGATCTGTCTTTCCTTACAAACTTTCCGTTTCCTGCGAGAAAGGAAAAATAATTATATCCTGCTTCGCAAACGAAAATAATAATAAAACAATCTTTTATCCATTCTTTGTTTGAAGACAAAAAAAAACAAATAATGTCGCAGAGTATGTCTTTCGATCTATTTTCTTCTCGCTTTAAGTAATTCCCGTTATTAATTTCTGTGATTAATTAATTAATCAATCAACCACCGTAGCTAAATAGTGATAAATATATATATATATATATATATATATATATATATATATATATATATATATATATATATATATATATATACATATATATATATATATATATATATATATATATATATATATATATATATATTATATTATATTATATTATATATAATATTTAAATTATTCAAATTATTGTCCTCATCTTTGTTGCCATATTTATTACAAAGTTTCGGTCG
>OZ038502.1:72458070-72465570 GCA_964036315.1 Acanthosepion esculentum | reverse complement strand
CTTTCTATTGTTTTTGGGGTTAAAATAATTTTTAATCTTACTAATATAAAGAGGCCTTCCCGACGATCTATGAACAAGTTTATTCACCCTAAGGTATTCTGTTGCTAATTTTAAATTTGGATATAAATGAGATTCAGGAAACAACTCTGTGCAAAAAAGTGACTTAGATATCGCATTCTACTGATTAACCTTGTAAATTTAAAGAGCTTTTGACAAAATATTGAAAACTATTTTACAGTACACTCAGAACAATATTCTAGAGAATTCTAGAACCGCTTAAATTAAATCTAGAGTATTCCAGAATATTCCAGAAAGCCTCATACAGTATAAAAACAGCTTGAAATAGCGACTCAAGTCACTAACCAGATGAAAGGGTACTAACACGCATCAGAACCACTTAAGACATCTATTATTGCCCTCTCAAAAGCAGGCAAGTCTACGAGAGAAATTGGAGAAATTGCTATAACCTCGTAATCCACTGTTTCTCGAGTGCTTAGTGCACATAATGATGCCACTCCTGCTCGAAGGAAGGAAACAAGTGGACAAAAGAAAATGATTGATGATAGAACTAGCAGTGTAATCAAGAGAGAAGTTGCAAATAATAGGACTATAACTAGCCAGGAAATTGCAGCCAGTTTAAGCGAAGAGCAAGGTGTTAATCTTGCCTCTTTAACAGTCCGTCGGTGGCTATTAGAACAAGGCTACAAATCTTGTACTCGAAGGTTTAAGCCTCTAATATGCAAAGTCAACAATGCCAAGAGACTTGAATGGGCTCACTATTACAATAAATTCACCGTAGAAGATTGGAAGAATGTTATCTTCTCCGATGAAACGAAAATTGAGCTAAATTCAAAAGATAAGGTGAGTCACTTTTATCGAACAGCCCTATATATATATATATATATATTAATATACATATAATAAAATCTACTTACATATATTTACATATATATTTATATATATTTTCATATATTTATATACATATATAATATATGCATATATATTATGTATACATATATATATATATATATATATATATACATAATTACATATAAAAACGTAATTATATATACATATACAAACATTTAATTATATATACATATATATATGTACACATATATATGCGCATAAGTATATATATATATATATATATATGTATACATACACACATGATTACATATACATACATATTTTAATATATTTTCTATTCATACGTTCTGTTTATATAGTCAAATATTTAAGTAAATGCTCTGTTTATAATAAACAGAATTAACAACATTTATAGGCCTGAATGTCTGAGAAATTTCATAGAAAATATGTCTCTTTCGGCAGGAATCGAACCTGTATCCTATACGGAACCGTGTTATAGCCTGACTAGCTATATTTTAGCTACAGAGATAGCGTTTGGTTATCAAGGTCGAATTACTGTTTTTAAACTAAACAGACCATTCACTTAAATAGTTGTGTCTATTAAATAACGTATGAACAGAACATGTATTAAAATAATTATCGGACTTACTGGTAGAAGTTACGACTGACGCAAATTCAGTCGGGTTTCGATCCTAGCTAGAGGCAACCGGACGTCTAGCCACACTGATGAGCTGTGAAACAGCGAAACAGTCTGTCTGTGGACAAAAATGAATATTGGTCCCTGAAAAATTAATTTTGGTTGAGCTCTCTGGTTTGAGGTGTGAATTTGTAAACAGTGACTATTTAAGCTAATATTGCACGACTCTTCGGCAGAATTGAGTCACTGTCAGTCACTGTGTGTTTATCTAAATCTAAAAATGAACACGCTAAAATTCATCTTCATCCCTGCCGTGCGCCGACGGCTTACTGGTCGAAGTTCCGACTGACGCAAATTCAGTCGGTTTTCGATCCTAGCTAGAGGCAACCGAACGTCTAGCCACATTGATGAGCTGTGAAACAGCGAAACAGTCTGTCTGTGGATAACAAAAATAATATATATATATATATATATATATATATATATATATATATATACACACACATATATGTATGTGTGTGTGTATATATATATATATATATATATATATATATATATATATATATATAGTGTGTGAGAGAGAGAGACAGAGAGAGAGACAGAATAGTCAGAATGAGATAGCTACGTTAACAAATAAAAATATAGATAACATATATACTAAATGGTATGGATAAGGAAGAAATGCCTTGTATTGGGTGACGTAGAAAACGCACACACTCATGAAAACGTATATATATATATATATATATATATATATATATATATATATATATATATAGGAGAGAATAGGTGGAAAAGAATACGATGAATTTATATCCCTCGAGTCCAATGTTATTCATAATTTTACACGGCCATTAAGCTTTATGTAATTGAATTGCGAAAGACTGAATGACAAAGACAATTCATGTTAAGAATTTCCACATCTACTAAATGACGGCCTCTTGTTCTCCCCCCCAAAATATTGCAGATCAACAGAAAACGCTTCCTCAAAAAAATAAAAATAAAAGATTAGAAACATAATGCGTAGAGACGCATGCGTAATGCTTCATGCAAAACAATTGAAAGGAAAAACTCAGGAAACGAAAACCACGAACAGTGCGTAATAAACAGGCAGTCGGGTATTAATGGGTCAAGGACATATCAAGAAGCGAATGTGTTATTAAATGAGTCAAGATTCCTTTCTGGATTAATTGTCATTGTTTCGGTATATCACATCTTTAGAAACGTATCAGCGACGTTTCAAGTGACCTTAAATCCTTTAAGAACACCTTTTCTATACGCCTTTTTTTCTCTACACAAATTGCTTGTTGACTTTAGCCAATAAACCACACGAAATGTTTTGACGAACGGACATGCCGAAAAAGTTAAACGAGTAATATATATACAGGGTGAGCCAAAAAACGCGAAATTTTTAACAATTCAATAAAACCAAGAGTGATGGAAGAAAAATATTTAATTCATAGTAATTGAAAGCTTAAAACATGCCATTTAAAAAACAACGATGGAATTTTCATTTTTTAAAAATTACGTCCTGCAGATGGCGTCCTCCTGTACGAATGCATTCTTGAAATCTGCTGTTGAGATTCCTCATTGACTGCTGCAACATCTCAGCTGGGATACTGTGAATTTCATTCTCGTTACTGAAATGGCGAAATGTTTACTTGCTCAAGGTCACTGTCTCGCAGTGTTGCCACTTGCTCATGTCTGGCAATACGCACTTCAAAAATTCCCGTTTTTTTGGGGTCACGCTATATATATATATATATATATATATATATATATATATATAATATATATATATCACATACATATTATATATATGTAATATAAATATATATATATATATATATATATATATATATATATATATATATGTGTGTGTGTGTTTGTGTGTGAACAGAAACATAAATATTTGAAGGCTTCTATTGAAGCAGTGTTGAAGCGACACTAAATACACCAAAATTACAGCAAGGGAGTCTTTGGTCACTGAAATGCATCAACGGTTTGATTCTATCACGTCGTACCTCATATTCTTTTTTACACAGGTTGTTTTACACATGGTATGCATATTTTTATCTGAGGTCCTCTTCTACCCTGGCCGGTCGCTGGTGCCGTGTTAATCACCACCCACTCACGTGAGTTTAGCCCGCCAGCTGAAGCTGAAGCTGAAGCTGAAGGGGCGTGGCAAATTGGAGCCATCACAAAAATTCACGTGGTTTCACCAACCTGTTGAGGGATGGCCCCCGCCAGGTTAAATGCCCAAGACACGCCACATGATGAGCACGTAAATAAACAGCCTTGTACCTAAACGGTCACACCTCGGGTTACTATACACAGGTTGGAGGAATCTGGTGGATATCTCAGCACGTTGCCGGCTCAACGACTCCTCCTGGGTTAAGGTCGAAAGACAAGCCAAGCCAAATTAGTATATATCTTACCTATTTTATAATATATATATATATATATATATATATATATATATATATATATATATATATATGGGGGGAACTCGTTTGGGACTCTTCTACACTGGCCGGTCACTGGGGTCGTATTAACCACCACCTTCTCAAACTGTGAGTTTAGCCTGCGCATTAAAATAATAAAAAAACCAAAGAAAAACCACACTCAATAATATCGACTATGGGCACAATTTTTTGACCGTGTTTTGAAAATGAAATCATCATATAAATACATACATACAACAATCTATTTCTTGCTAACAGTTAATATATTTCAACTTTGAAAATGGCTAAATGTATAGCCGAAAACGTTCATCTAAAAAGAACCATTGGACAATTTTCATACAATTTCTCGTCCAAAATAAAGAAATTATTATATCACATGAGAAATTGTATAAAAAGTAAATCAAAACTCCTTGTCTGTTCTGTTCAATGAAATGTGCATCATGAAAGAAGGATTAGTGCCTAAATACACAAATATATATATATATATATATATATATATATATATATATATATATATATATATATATATATATATATATATATATATATATAGCATAATGAGAAGCCACGTATACTTTCTTGATATATATATAATATGGATAAAACAACGATAGTATTTTAGATGTTGTTTAAATAGGTTTTTAACTATATCTAAAAAAAAATTTTAACTATTGAATATTAATACGGACTTGGGTATTTTAAATCTGTATAAATATTTCAATAGTTAAAAAATTTTGTTAGATATAGTTAAAAAAAACCTTTTTAAACAACATCTAAAATACTATCGTTAGATTTACGTTAAAAAATTCAAACACAGATGCATTCCACATCACGTGACGTCCGCGTCCCGCGACGAACGCTAATTGTAAACAAACTCCCAAATACAGTTATTCAATTAATTTCTGTGGAAGGACCGAGGTGGTCTGAAATATCAAATATATAAAAACATATAAATAAATACTTTCACAAAAAAAGCACCCAATTTGTTTCTTTTAATTTGCAACTTTTCAGTTGTTTTATCCATATTATATATATATATATATATATATATATATATATATATATATATATATATATATATGCGTGTCTCTTTTGTGCGCATTCGCTCTCCAAGAAACTGAGAATATTATTCCTCCCTTAGCACTACCAAAAGTGAGATAATACATACCTGAGTAAAAAATCTCAGTGAATCTCTCTGTTTATGCTGCTTCGTGATCCCTACTGAAGGACTGCAGATTTATAACTGCAATCACCTAGGCAGCATACAAGACTTAATTTGATAGTCTTTGATTTCTCTGCCCATAAAAATAGCAGATCACAGAGTGAAGAGGGAAACCGCGCGATGAAAAAAATGAAAGTAATCTGGCCATAACTCAGGAATTAATTACCCGCCCTTGATATAATTAGATTTCTCCAAAAAGTAACTAGACACTATCCATAATGAGTTGAAATCGTTTGAATTTTGTGGGAATGGAATCGTATTAGCGATGGATTGTCATTTTCTAAATTGTTTTATATAAGACGTAAAAACTAGAAGTACGGTTGCGGCAGTAGAGAAGTCAAGAATCCTGATACTCCTCCGAGACTTCCTCACTCAGATTGCTGGTGGTTTCAGTCGGAAGACTTGAATGAAGAAATACGGATCAGCGAAGGGAGTACCAAGGCCGTTTTGCTGATATCCGCTCTATCCATTCTAAATAATATTAGTTTTTCATTGCATTTATCTATTTTTACATCGGTTTTCAAATATTTCCGGGAGAGTTTCAAGTACGCTACTAATAATCATGGCCGTTATCCTCTACTCTCGCTTTTTAGGAATTTCTAATTTTTATCCTGCTTTCAATTACAAGGTTTAGCCAGCGAGGACTAATACATTTGATCTCATAAATGTTTTCTTATCTTTGTGTACGATGACAGATTTAGGAATTTAGACGAGTAAGAGTTATGCCTTGGTGATGTAAAAGCCGATCAAGGAAACAAGGATATTGTATCTTTTGAACCACTATTATGTCACTTTTTTGTGACTTCTCAATGAATACATTCATGACAATTGTGCCAAGGAAATTTCTTCTTATTACCTGGACTTCATGAATTTAAACGTAATACTAGATTGGTAGTTAGGTTTTATGATTTTACCATTGGAAATCGTTAGATTTAACCAGAAACACAATTCTCGTATTTTTCGCTTGGGACTCTCTTCCGGCTTGCTTTCCTGACAGCTACGAACTTCGATGATTGAAATGCAACGTCAATCGTCATCTTTTGCCCCCTTGAATCAAGATCTATTATTATTATCCTCTATCTTCTCAAAGTTGTTTATTCATTTTTTTTTTACTTTCTTGAATTCTCTGTGACCAATTGCGTCTTAGTGGCTTTATCCCCTTTTTTTGGCGTGAACTGATTTTTAAAAGAGGTGTAGTGAATGACAACAGAAATATGTGACATAGAAATACGAAGTCACATAAGAATAGCGGAAGTAGCCTCCCCGAAATGA
Source organism: Acanthosepion esculentum (assembly GCA_964036315.1). NCBI lineage: Eukaryota > Metazoa > Mollusca > Cephalopoda > Sepiida > Sepiidae > Acanthosepion > Acanthosepion esculentum. Next base: position 72,459,104 of record OZ038502.1, on the reverse strand, counting down.
GGCAAAGTTTTAAGACGCGGTAAAAATGTCGCTAGAAACAAAGCAAATGGCGCTAAGCTAGTATGCAATATCTAATATCAATATGTGACAATGTTCTCATTAATGTAGAAGAAACATGAAACGATTCCGGTTATAACGATTGATACTGAGGATACTATTGACAGATTAGACGATCAAAAGAAAAAGTGTTAAGGAAATTACGAGCAAGAAGGAAACGGGTTTACGGTTAGAAAGATTCATTGGAAATTTCAGAGACACCTTGTTATGGGTCCTTACCTATAACTACAGAATGAACTCTTCCTAACACTATGTATACTACGCCTCTCAAGAGAGAGGTCCTTACCTATAACTACAGAATGAACTCTTCCTAACACTATGTATACTACGCCTCTCAATAGAGAGGTCCTTACCTATAACTACAGAATGAACTCTTCCTAACACTATGTATACTACGTCTCTCAAGAGAGAGGTCCTTACCTATAACTACAGAATGAACTCTTACTAACACTATGTATACTACGCCTCTCAAGCGTGAATGACGAATCGAGTCGAGCCGATAGTAGTTCACTCCAAACAAGACTGACAGTCATACTAACACCTTCCACATCCTTGTATTATTATTCCGTGTAATATATCTTCGTTATTTCTACTCTTGTGTTCGTGTTGTCCTTCCTTGGTCCTAACCTGGACCATAACACACATAATAAAGAAAGCTGGCCAAGTGAATGTAACACTCAAAAGGCAAATTGGAGAAGACGGAAACAGCGAGTATCGAGTTTGTGTGAATAGATGACAGAACAAAAACAAAAAGAGGTTGTAATATGTCCAAAATTATTTAGTGTATTAAAAACAGGACGTTGTGGAGAGAGATAATTGAGTTTTATCGTGATATAAAAGAAGAACAATGAAATACAAACATTTAAATCATATCATCTTAGCATAAATTTACGAAACATAGGGCGTACTAAATTTTCTATCTTGACCTGGAGTAAAGGTTAAAGAGCTCCTATTGCAGAGTAGTGATTTTCATCGTC
>OZ038502.1:72453070-72455570 GCA_964036315.1 Acanthosepion esculentum | reverse complement strand
CTCTAATCATAATTAAAAACTAAGTTTTTAATAGGAACATTTCACTGACTTATATTAGAAAAGGTTGATAAGCCGTAAAAACAGTTCAATCGAATCGAACTCTCTTCTAACTTCAATCTTCAAAATTACATAAAATGACAAAACTGTCTTTATATAAAACTTATAAGTTTTTTAGTATAATTTTACTTTTTTTTCTAGTACACCACACGTATTTAAAATGTATAGTGGTAATTCATTATTTTCTTTTAGCGTTTTCCAGTTATATCTATTATATCAAGTTAAACATTGCCCTGTCGGTTAGTGTTAAGAATAAACCGATTGCCTCCCCGTGTAAACCTCACGGTTTTCGTAATTATATTCATCATTTTTAACCTTGTGAAAATCGGTGCCGTGTCTAACCTTTTGAATCTTTTATAAACCCCGCCCAATGCCTACCATTTTGCCTGTCGTGAAAACTCAACCCGTGTCTAACTTTTTTTCAGCTGAAATATCTGCGATTTTTTTATCATTTAAATCGAAAGCAGTGTCACTTCGATGTGATACGATGCTTAGCAAGCTTGTCTGGCAAGATCAAATACAATCGAAGAGTAAGTTGTTCCTCACTTGTTGCGCCATATTTTCGGCCTTGTGCCATTTCTAAACTACGCCAACATTTAGGCACTTAGACGCAATCTAAAAATCTGTGGGAATATATATATGTATATATATATATATATATATATATATATATATGTGTGTGTGTGTGTGTGTGTGTGTCTGTGTCTGTGTCTGTGTGTGTGTGTGTGTGGATAGCGGGATAGCGGTTCGGATTAAGGAATCATGGAGCCGAGTTTTTGTTTCAGCCGAATCCATTGCATTCACTTACGTTCTAATATCCTTAGGAAAGGTATGCCTCCTCTTAACACATGGTTTACTTGAACGTACCTTTTATGGTGAACTATCTACAGGCAACCATCCCAGACACAAACCTTTAAAGCGCTTTAACGATTGCATCAAATCCAATCTCAAAACACCTGGGATATAAGTTGGTACATGGGAGGCTGAATGTCGACCTTCGTGGACATCAACGATGTAACCACATTGAAAAAGACAAGTTGGAACATGCTAAGGTTAAGGGCAATCTCCGTAAAGGTAATCTTGAAGCGCTATCTTCCACCGTAACTTTTCAGCATGTATGCAATTTATGTGGTAATTTTGCTCTTTTAAATTCAGGTCTTCAAAGTCACCTTAGGTCTTAGCGGTAGGATCTCCGACAGATGCTAAGTCAGTAGGGTTTCGATCCCGGTTTAAAGCAACCGGATAACTAATGAATTGTGATGAGCTATCAAACTTTTATCGCTAGACCAACTGTGACTGAACAATGAGTTCGATCCTCACAGGATACCCCATACTTTCAGCCTTGTGCCACATCTAAGCTACGCTTAGAAAATGGCAATTCGATGTAGTTTAATGCTTAGAATGCGTTTCTCGCTAGATCACCTGCGATTGAATATCGAGTTCGATCCTCACAGGACACCCCATACTTTCAGCCTTGTGCCACATCTAAGCTACGCTTAGAAAATGACAATTTGATGTAGTTTAATGCTTAGATTGCGTTTCTCTCTGGATCACCTGCGATTGAATATCGAGTACGATCCTCACAGGACACCCCATACTTTCAGCCTTGTACCACATCTCAGCTACGCTTAGAAAACCGCCATTTAAATCCGAAGTATGTTTTTTTCGAAATGAGAGAAGTCAGCATTAAATAAACGGTATAAGGTTGTTCGGTCTTAAAACAAACCAAGAATCGATTAGCAAAAAGAAAAAGAAAAAAAAACGACAATATAAAAGTTGTTTTTTTTTAACTGAGATATTTCGTCTCACAAAAGAGTGATTCAATTTTGGAATTTCCAGCCTATTTTTATGTTTCTCTATTGTGGTTACCTAAAAACACAGCAATGAATTACTATATGTCGTGTTATGTAAAGTTTTTTTTTTTACACTTTTAGACTTCAGCATAGTAATATATTTATTTTTATCGACAAGGTGACGTTGAGGGTATAAAAATGCCATAAAACTGTCATAAAATTTCATCTTTTATCGTTATCAAAAAACTCCATGATTTGGATTAGTACCTTTGAAACACACACACACACACACACACACACACACACACACACACACACACACACACACACACACACACACACACACACACACACACATATATATATATATATATATATATATATATATATATATATATGCTCGAAGGGAAAATGTGAATAAAAATGGCGTCATATAAGGTCAGTAATGTAGGTATGGCTCTAAGAAATCAGATAAGGCGGGAAAAAAGAACATTGGAAATTCTTATCAAAGTGGGAGTTTAAAGAAGGAAAAAAAAAGAGGGGGCCAAGAAAAAAAGGAAAACAATACACGCAATACATATATAAATAAATAATGTAAGTAAACTGATAAAACAAACAGAAACCGTAATGTTAACCCTTTTTAGAATCAA
>OZ038502.1:72383070-72448070 GCA_964036315.1 Acanthosepion esculentum | reverse complement strand
CAAATTTAAATTTTAAATTTACGCTGCATTAAGGTGAAAATATATATATAATTATTCAAAGAAGCAAAGGAGCAGAGTATACATACTTTTATTATTTTATTTTTATGAAGCGTAAATTTAAAATATATATTTAGGAAATTGTAGAACAAAATAGAAAATGTTAACTTGTGAGGCGTTTTATGCCTTAAGACTTCATTGCACTGAGTTTGATCACATAGTTATGATTAATCACGCGGATGAACTAGAGACATTGTTAGCTTCAAGAATAATTGTTTTGAAATCTAGCCAAATGCATCTATATTCTTTTCCTTTTTCGTTCTATCATCTTTGTTTTTAACTATTTCACATTGTGATGAGAGAAAATCTGCCAAGAACTGTGATATGTTGTAAGAGCCTGGCCTGAAATCTACTGTGACTGGACTCGTGGCTGACTAAATCCAGACCCATGAACTTCTACAGGATGAAACCCGTCAAACGAAAACTGTTTCCATTTTGTCTTGCAATTTTCTTCAATGCTCTTTCTTCATATATAAAAATATATGTCGTTATCTCATTCAAATATATACACACACACACACACACACACACACACACACACACACACACACACACACATATATATATATATATATATATATGGATGGATGGATGTGTTATGCGATCTTAGCTATAACGACACAATGAACTCTTCCTGACACTATAAAGACTGCGCCTCTCAAAAGAGACGGGGATCGAGTCGAGACGGAATCGAGTCGAGCCAATAGTAGTTCTCTTCAAATCAGACTGACAGTCATACTAACACCTTCAACATCTTGTATTATTATTTCTGTATAATATATCTTTGTTATTTCTACTCTTGTGTTCGGGTTGTTCTTCCTTGGTCTTAAACTTGGACCATAACAGTGGCGATGAGGATTTTGGACCATAACAGTGGCGATGAGGATACTGAAGAAACGAATTCTACGCGGAGAATAATAAAAAAAGTATACTGAAGAAACGAATTCTACACGGAGAAATCTTAAAAAAGGATATTGAAAAAAACAAGTTCTACGCGGAGTATATTTAAGAAACGAATTCCTACGCGAATATTGAAAAAACAAGTTCTACGGGAACATAAAAAAAAGAGAAATATTCTTTTTTTTGGACACCAACTTTACAATGGTAACAAAGACACGAATTCTACGAAGGAAAATTTTATTCGTACAAAGGTTGCAGAACAACAGCTAACAAACACCTGAAGTCTGTAAAAAGGAAAAGTAATTGCACAAAATTACGGTGTAAACAGGAAAGACCTTAAGGCAACCATATTAGAACTAATGAAAATGCAATTCGAGCAGCAACAGAAAAACTAAGAGAAGCATCTTGAACTATAACAGTTACTACTACGGGCAGTAACAAACAAAGGGCAAAGTTCCGAAAATGAAACTACATTCTCTCAAAATGCTATATGAAGCTCTATCGAAGACTTCACTTATGCACCGGACGAAGACAAAACCTTCGCGGCCTACTTCAGAAGATATGAAGATTTATACGAGTTTAATTGCGGAAATTGGTCAGACGCGAACAAAGTACGTATACTACTGAGGAAACTAGGGTCAAGCTAAATTCGTCGACTACATCCTTTAAGGAAGCCTTGAAACTTTTAACGGGATTATTTAGTTTCGAACACTTCACTATTCCACAAAAGGTGGAAATGTTTAAATCTAACAGAAAAGGATAGCGAAGACTATATAACATTTGCTTCCATAGTAAACAAACATTGCGATGACTTTAAGTTATCTGTACACAGCCCGAACAATTTTAAATGTTTGATATTCGTCCAAGGCCTGCTTTCGACTAAAGATGCAGAGATCAGACGGAGAATTCTAACAAAACTTGAGAGTGAACCAGAATTGACGCTATAAAAATTGGCTGAAGACTGTCAGAGATGTATAAGCGTAAAAAAGGACTCGAAGGATATAGAAGAGTCTGGCTTCGCGCACATACGAAAAGTACAACGACACGTTTTTGTCCCTTCTCAAAAACAAACAAAACCAATTACTTTACGAAAATGTCAAATGAAATATCATAAAAAAACTACCACCCAGTCCATGGTATTGCTGTGGGACCCTGCATTTGTACAAAGATTGTCCATACCGCTATAAGACTTGTCTGTCTGCAATAAAGTGGGACATAAAAGTTTGCAATGTTGGACAAAAACAGAAAACAGAAACCGAGTAAGAGTCATTAGAACTGACAAAGTGGACGATACAAATATACGAAAATACGTACAAGTAAAAATGTTAAACAAAATCATCAGACTATAGTTAGATTCCGGATAAGATTTAACCATTATTAACTTAAAGACGTGGAAGAAATTAAACAAACCGACCATGTTGAAAACCGATAAAATAGCCAGGTCGGTAACTGGAAGAAAAATCAAATTTGAGGGAGAAGTTCTCACAAATGTGACATTCAACGGAATGACAAAAACATTAAAAATGTATGTTCTAAAAAATACGGAAAATTTATTTGAAACTGACTGGATGCAGAAATTTGACCTCTGGGATTTACCGATCAATACGTTCTGCCAAAAAGTTAAAAGTTTATAGACCGAGTCAGATAAATTAAAGAAAAATTAAAAGAAAGTTTCGCCGAAGTATTTTCAGCCGGCCTCAGGAGGTGTAAAAAAATGGCAGCAAAAATAGAACTAAAAGAAAATGTTCAACCCATTTTCAAGACGAAAAGGAATGTACCTTTTACATCATTAGAAAAAAATAGACCAAGAGTTGGATAGACTCGTGAAAAATGGTATATTGACAAAGGTGGAATATAGTCAATAGGCCACACCAACGGTTTACGTGAAAAAGAAATCGGGTAAGATAAGAGTATGCGCTGATTTCGTGACGGGATTGAATGCAGCGATTAAGGATTATCACTATTCTCTCCCTAGTCCAGAGGAAGTTTTCACAAAATTGAACGGAGGAAAATGTTTCTCAAAGATAGACTTGAGCGAAGCATACTAACCAGTACCAGTAGATGTGGAAAGCTCAAGGTTGTTGTGCATAAACACACATAAAGGGTTATGAAAGTTTCAGAGATTACCATTCGGGATCAAAGTCGCGCCGGCGATATTTCAGCAAGTAAAGGATACTATGGTAGGTGGACTGTATTTCACGATTGCATACCTTGATGACATCCTGATAAATAGCAAAACTATTGAACAACATTGGAACACGTTCAAGAGGTTTTCAGGCGAATACAAAACTACGGTTTTAAGGTAAAAGAAAATAAATGTGATTCTTTATGACGAAGATAAAATATCTGGGCCATATTATTGACGAATAAGGAAGACGACCATAACCAGAAAGGGCCACGGCAATAAAAAAAATGCCGGCTCCAAAAAACGTAGCCAAATTACAAAGGTTCTTGGGCTTAGTAAATTATTTCCAAGAATTTATTCCTAACATGAAAAAATTACGCGCACAACTGAACGAACTGTTGAAGAAGAAAAAGTTTGGGAATGGTCAGATGAATGTCAGAAAACTTTTGACAAAATTATTAGCGCTCTAAGAGCAGATTTATTTTTAGCGCATTATGACACAAAATTGGAAATAATAGTTGCGAGTGATGCGAGTGCCTATGGTGTTGGGGCATGTATATTTCATAAAATGACGGATGGGACACTAAAACCCATCGCGCATACTTCAATAACGTTGCTACCTTCCAGACAAAATTACTCGAAAATCGAAAAAGAAGGGGTGGGAATTATTTTTGTAGTAACGAGATTCCACAGATATATTTACGGTAGATTTTTCACCTTACAGACGGACCAGAAGCTGTTATTGACAATATATGGATCAAAGAAAGATTTACCTGTCTACACTGCTAATAGATTGCTAAGATGGGGTAAAATGCTATTGAACTGTAATTGTAAATTGGAGTATCTTCCATCAAACAAAATCGGGCATGCAGATGGTCTTTCGAGACTAATATCAAAGAAAACGGAGCCATTAGCAGATTCCGTGATTGCAGCTCTACGACATGAGGAAGATATTAGAAGTTCATTATGTAGTACAATTCGAAACCTCCCCGTCACATTACAGGAAATAAGAAACGAGGTAGTGTATGACGAATTTATAAAGGAAACGAAAACAAAAATTGCAGAAAAAAATAAAATATATCAGACAGTTTTTCGTTATGTGATAATGTTCTACTATATAATGAAAGGGTAGTAATCCCCAAAACGCAACAAAGGCGAATTCTCAAGGATTTCCACATGCGCCACCCAGGAAAGAACAGGATGAAATCCTGAATGCGAAGTTACGTATATTGGCCAAACATGGATCAATATATTACACATATGGTGGACAAATGCAAGGGTTCTTCCTCAGCAGCCAAAGCACCGCCGATTATCCATAAGCCATGGCCGGAGACGGATCGACCGTGGTCGAGAATCTATGTAGGTGCATTAGATGGTTTTTACTATTTGATTGTAGTAGACAGTTACAGCAAATGGTCAGAAGTATTTCGTTGTAGAAAACCTACTTCTGAGACTACCATAAATTGCCTTCACGAGCTGTTTGCTCGTTTCGGAGTGGTTGATTGTCTAGTCACCGATAATGGGACACAGTTTACATTTGCGGATTTTCAAGAATTCTGTGAAATCTTTCAAGTTAAACACATCAAATCCCCGCCGTATCACCCAAGATCAAAAGGGTAAGCGGAGAGATTTGTAGATACACTGAAAAGAGCACTAAGGAAAGCTTATGACGTGCCAGCAGAAAAGGCTTTACAACAATTCTTGCAAGTATATAGAATTACACCGAACAGTACTACGCCATCGGCATTATCACCCATGGAAGTGATATTCGCCCGAAAAATTAGATCGGTATTCGGCAAATCACTACCAAAACAGACAAAGCAATGACCAACGTCGTTCGTACCAAAAAGAAAATTTAACCCACGGGAGAAAGTTTTTTTTTTAAATGTACAAAAACAATACATCCTACTGGGAGCAAGGAACAATAGAGAAACGAATCGGGAACGTCGTTTACATAATTCAGAGTCCGAAATTCTCGCATAAAAGGCACTTAAATCAGATCAGAAAGAGGCTGTTAGAGGATTCTAACGGTCCACCTCACGAAGAGGAAGAAGTGATGCACACGATATTCGACACATTCGATATGCAAAGGCCTGAAACAATGTCAGAACCGCGAAAATCGAGCAGAAAAGAAAATTTACAGAGCTTTTGATGATTAATCCGAAGAGGAAAAATATTAAAGACCCCTGCGAGGCAAAAGCTTTGGGAGGAGGGTGTTATGCGTTCTTAGCTATAACGACACAATGAACTTTTCCTGACACTATAAAGACTGCGACTCTAAACAGAAACGGGCAACGAGTCGAGACGGAACGAATCTAGACGGAATCGAGTTGAGCCAATATTAGTTCACTCCAAACCATACTGACACTCATACTAACACTTTCAACATCTTGTATTATTATTTCTATGTAATATGTCTTTGTTAATTCTACTCTTGTGTTCCTGATGTTCTTCCTTGGTCCTAACCTTGGACCATAACAGAGTGACGAGGATATTGGACCATAACAGTATGTATATATATTTATATATATATCTGTGTGTGTCTGTGCGTGTAGTCACCCACAGACAGACTGTTTCGCTGTATCACAGCACTTAATTGTGGGTAAACGAGCCAGGCTATCGTCTCACCGCGGAAAGAATGGTAAATATTAACGTTATCTGTACGAAATACTCCAGTGTCACGGCGACTTAAATTCAGTTGAAGACCAAGGCGTTAATAGCATTAAAAGGCTCAGTTTTTAAAATTACCCTTTTCTCAACAGAGGATTTCCCGGGATCATATATATTGTCATTCACAAAGAGGACAGTTTCGATGTATCACAGCACATCAGTGTGACATAACGTCCGATTGATTCACGCCGTGAACGGAACCAGACTGATCCGATTTGATATATATATATATATATATATATATATATATATATATATATATATATATATATATATATCACACATATCTATATATATATACACATATCTATATATATATACATATATATATATATATATATATATATATATATATATATATATATATATATATATATATATATATATATATGAGAGATAAGTTTTAATCTGAACAGAAAGTCACCATTTGTAAAACAACCTCTGCAAAAAATATGAGGAACGAGGTGATAGAATCCACATAATCTGAAAAGTTTGATATATTTCAGTGACCAAAACTCTCGTGATGCAATTTTGGTGCATTTAGCTTCACTTCGACCCTGCTTCAGTTCAAGCCTTCAAATATTTATCTTTCTGTTCACACGTTATATATATATATATATATATATATATATATATATATATATATATATATATATATATATATGTATGTATATATATATATATATTACATATATATAATATATATGTGCTATATATATTATATATATTTGTATCATATATGTATCATAATATATATATATATATATGTGTGTGTGTGTGTGTGTGTGTGAGGGAGTGTGCGCGTGTGTTTGCGCGTGTGTTTGTGCGTGTGTGTGCGTATAAATCGTTTTCGCAGCCCGATCAGCATTCATAAAAAGCACTTTCTATCTCAGTTTTATAGCGACATCGTTTAAGATTCAGTCTCCGACTTTTTCGGTTTTCTAAAAAAAAGAAACAATAGGGTACAAAGTATACAATGGCGTCAAGGTCCTAAATTTAGATTTTGATAACGACTTTTATTTCCAAGACGTTTTCGTAAAATGAGATTCCATCACGTAATCGCCATATAAGTATCTGTGCAAGATTAATGTCACAATTCACGCGATCGCCTAGACAATGAGGATGGGTTTTTTTAAAAAGAAAAAATAATAATAAGCTTCTCATAATCAATTTTACATTGTATTTTATAGAAATTTACCGAAACCCACAGTTTGCCAACTTACACACATATATAGACGATTATGTTCGGAAAACCAATAATCGTTTGTGTGTGTATATATATGTATATATGTATATATATATATATATATATATATATATATATATATATATATATATATATATATATATATATATGATAACTGGCCACTCGTATTCGAGGATACGTCCCTACTCCGGCGGCTAGACAATCGCTATTGTAGGCGCTCATTCAAACACAGACAGAGCCAACCTGAGTTTTGAACTCCATCTATTCTGAGCAGAACTTAGAGAGAGCATGTTATCTAGCGTTATCAACAATTTGAACAAGACCAGCACGCTCACACCCTTGGCGACAGTGACATTTTACCAAATCCAGAAGGAAGCAGATAAATCAACAAATGTAAATTGACAGATATATACATATATATATATATATATATATATATATATATATATATATATATATATATGTATATATATGTATATATATATATGTGAAGAAATCTAGTCTTGTGCTATATTTATGGGATAAAGTGCTCCATATCAGAGATAGAGCGTGTGTAAATATAAAAGTGAACATAGAAATCAACACTCAGAGGCGACAGTCTGTTTCATGCTAGTTGCAATCTGTTGCCCCTAAGTGTTAACTTCTATGTTCACTTTTATATATATATATATATATATATATATATATATATATATATATATATATATATATATATATATATACATACATACATACATATATATATATATATATATATATATATATGAACATATATTGTTAAATATAACAGACAATGTATGACCAGGAGCGGTTCTAATGTTTGTGTGTTTGCTTTAATTTGGGGTGAAAATAAAGACAGATGCTGTTCAAATTTGGGATATATTTTTATTAAGTTGGCCCTTGATCTAAGCTTTTGGCTCACATGAGCCATCTTCAGAGTGGTTATATGGACATTTTAACAGAGATATTTACCATCGAAGATAATATTTTATGTTGACTATTGTTAATAGTTCGTTCTCTCGCGTGGAATGACGTCATAGAACCGTATCTTGAACTTACGACCGCTATCGTCGCATAGCAATCATCTGTGTCAACGTAACCAAATATTATCTTTGAAGGTGAATATCTTTGGTAAAATGTCCATATAACCATTCTGAAGATGGGTCGTGTGACAATTATTTTAAGACATTTTTTTTATGTTCATACGTTCTTTTTTCTATTCAGGCCGGTAAATGTCGTTAATACTGTTTATTATAAACAGAGCATTTACTTAAATATTTGTATCTATAAAAAGATTGTTTAAACATAAAAATGTCTTTTTATATATATATATATATATATATATATATATATATATATATATATATATATAGTTTACGAAAAACTAGGTAATCCGTATGGGTAGACCCAAGGAGGATAAAATCCAGAGAGCTCAATGTAAATCAGAGCTAATAATTTAAATAAAAACAGACCACTTTAAGATTCCATATAATAAATTATTTCACCACAGCCCTTTTAAAGGACACCGGATCATCAGATTTTATTTCCAAAGGTTGAAACGAAAAATGAAAAGAAATGTACACATTTATGACGGGCAGTAATAAGTGAATTAACGAAGTGAGGGAGTGAAGGGGGTAGAGAGACATGATTGAGTTAGATGTAACATTTCTATTCTTTCAAATTTAAATTTGTATTTTTAGAGGAAATCCAGGCATTGACACATTAAATCTGTTAACGGAAGTTATATATTGATATGGGAGGTGGATAGGACAAGAAGGCATAAAGAGAAAGAGAGAGAAAAAGAGAGAAAGAAGTTGTGATAAAGTGTCATTAACTTTCTTTGGAATGGACGCTGTTTTTTGCTTTACTTTAAGAGTTCATAAATATTATAATTTTTTATATAAGTTTGAATGTTTAAACAGTGTAAGGAATTTAATTATATGTTAGTTAAATTTTTTTTTTTAAACTTTATTACAAAAATTTGGGGTATTTAATATGAAATAGTCCATTAGAAAAATATTCATAGAATTTACATTAAAACACTAAAGATTTTATTTTCAAATATAAGTTTACTTCTAGTTGTAATTGATTATTAAGGTGATATCTCTATCAGTTTGAATTTTATTCATGAGTTCAATTAACGATTATTTTTAGATTGGTAATTTCTCTTACTTAAAATTTAGTTTTAAGTTAATATGGAGTGATATTTGAATGTAATATTAGAGATCTTGCTCTATCATATATTGTAAACACATCCATATAAATATATATATAAATATCAATGAATTAATTATAATTATCAAATCCTCCTAACAGTTTCTATCATGTGTATATCATTGCTTGATCCGGCTTCTAATGCTTCAGTATGAGCGGCTTGATGATAGTAGTGGTGGCTCCAAGAGGCACAGTCCTATGGTTACAGAGAATTTCCGTTGAGTTCCACCGCGGATTATGTGAGCGAGCGGCGCTATATTGAGTTTGATTTGCTACCTCTTCGTCACCGAGGCCCGTTGGAGCAGTTGCAATGACGTTTGCTTGATAACTGTCCGGGTTTCAATTCTCGGTAGTGGATGCGCAATGATGATGAGTCTCAAATATAGGTAGAAATGGCCGTCCAGTCCATTCTGTTGAGGTATCATTCAGATTCAATGAATTACTTAATTATATATATATATATATGTGTGTGTGTGTGTGTGTGTGTGTGTGTGTGTGTGTGTGTGTGTGTGTGTGTGTGTGTGTGTGTGTGTGCGCGCGCGCGCATAAATTGAAAAAAGAAATATTGTCAGTCTGATGTATTGGCAGATATATAATTAAACATTTATATCTCCTTATTCTGGTGTAGAATGCAATAACATTTCTTGAGATGTCTTGTGTCAAATTGAGAAAAACTTCACAATCCGGCCAGTTGATCAGATAGAAAATTATTTGATATTTGTAGCTGTTCGAAATGGGTCTCCGGAAAATCCTCGTAATCACCGTTCGAAATTCCTGCATTTTCTCGAGACCGATCAACGACCCCTGGCACAGGTGTGAAGTATATACTTAACTCCTCCATTACACAAGAACGTAGATCAGCCTATTACAAGCAAGCTAAGTGGAGGGGGTGACGAAAAGAGGAAAATGATGAAGAACGACTGACAGAGATTAGCTGACATCGTGAGGCTAAGAAAGCTTCTTTTCACAAAAAATACTTCCATACAAACATACACATCTATCTATCTATCTATCTATCTATAAACACACTCACACACACATATATATATATTTGTATCTGTGTGTGTGTGTGTGTGTACGTATTTATATCGTACACATCTGTATGTATGACTTTGGATGTGAAGGGAAAAGAGACTAGTCATTTTTTTAATATTACGCAACACTTCGTCGATATTATACAGATTGCGATGGATAAATTATCGTTCAAATTACGCAAAAATGAGTTCGGCTGTAGAGGCTTTCCTGCTGGTTCCTTAAAAACATTCCTGAAGTGTGCTGGTATCCAAAAGTCGAATAAAGAATAAAGAACGGTCGACAGAAAGCAGTGGAAGGCAATGTGTTGATGACCCGGAACTCGCGTTCACATAACGACATAGATGTTGCGGGCAACCGTGTGGAGAGGTACTGAGCTTAATGGATTCAAATATCAAACATCAAACATTCAAACATCAGCTGAAGATTGGTGTTATCTGGAAAACTGGATATATATATATATATATATATATATATATATATATATATATATATATATATATATATATATATATATATATATATATTGATAACTGTTGAATGACAAGCTAATTCTAAAAACTAAAAATGCGAATCTCTTCAGTAAAATGAATGGAGCACTTCGGTTGTTGGGCGTTTGTTTACATTTTTAAAAAAACAATACGCTAGATTTGGCCGACTCATTCTGTCTAGAGAAGATAACTCTGTGGTAAAGCCTCTAACTGACATCACAGCGGTTGGGTTTTAATCCGGGTTTGAGGCCTTCGGCTGAAGATCTGCAATACAGTGAGACAGTATTGTCTGCGAATATATATATATATATATATATATATATATTTATATATAGCATAATGAGAAGCCACATATAGTTTCTTAATATGTATATAATATAGAAAAAACTGAAAAGTTGCAAATTAAAAAAATTGAATATTTTTTTGTGAAAGTATTTATTTATATTTTTTTATACTATTTTTAATATAAATAAAATAATATAATTTGCAACTTTTCAGTTGTTTTATATATATATATATATATATATATATATATATATATATATATATATATATATCTCGCTCCAACTCTCTGTAATCCCTTACGTGCTAGTGGCTTCCCGCCTTGCTTGTGGTGAAACGCTTAATATGAAGCAAGAGCAAAGAGGAAGGAGTGGTGGATGAAAGGATGACGAGAATGATAGTTGATAGAACAAGGCATCTGTAGACGTCGATTACCATTACATTTGAATAGTTGAAGATAATAGGTTTCAGGGAAACAGGAAGCGGGGAGTGAGTTCCACGGCCGAGAAGTGCGAGACATGAAGCTATTGAAGTAGAAGAGACAGCTCTATTTAACAGTTTCGACAGAGAAAGGTTGAGATACCAGCCTAGTTGAACGCTTAAATTCATGAAGTCTGGGAACCAGCGAAAGCAGCTTATCGGAGCAGTTACCGTGAACGTATTTCTAAAAAAAAAAAAGACAGAGGGAGGAGACGGCAGGTCTGTGAGAGATCGACTGCAAACAAGATGCCAGATCAGGGCCAATTACACTGCATATCCATTTCTGGATTTTGTCAAGGACCTTGAAACAAACAGAAGGGTCTCCAGACCATATCTGGCGGTAATACTCCATGAAAGGTCGAATGGTTGATTTGTAGATTTGAAGGATAGACTCTGACGAGAAAAAGTTCCTGGCGCGGCACAGGGAGCCAATTTTCTTGCGGTGCACGAAGCTATTGGCTCAATGTATTTGTTCCATCTCAGGGGAGCAGACAAAGTGAGACCGAGCAGTCGCAAAGAGGAGCTCTTCTGGAGTTGAGCGTCAGACATTCTAATGGGAGACAGGGATGGTTTCCTGTGGTCAGTAATAGAGCGCAGTTTTGTTTTTGAGGCATTAAAGTTAACCAGCAAATTTATGCCTCAGTCCACAACCGAGTCCAGGGCCCACAACCACAACCATACACACTCCAGAAGAAGTAAATGATACCATACACTGAACACAAACACACCCAATTCCCCAAAACCAAAAAAACTCTCAAAATGACTAAGGGAATTCAGAGTCGCATGAATCTATCCAGCGTCTATCTTAAAAACAACTTAAAACAGGCCCTTTGTCCAATACAAGTACTGACCTAAATTAACGATGAAAAACAAAAAACAAATGATATCTACAGATAAAGTTCATTTTCTTCCGAAAGTCATTCATTCCTGTAGTTAACTGCTACTAACAAGCCGGAATTTTTTGTCCTGAATATTTTTTATTGTTCAATATATATATATATATATATATATCTTTATATTACTCGAATCATTCATACGAAAAGCAGATATGAATGATTCGCGTAATATAAATTGAACCTGCACCACATAATTGATATATATATATATATATATTTTAGAGACATTTATATTATGTTTAACGTTCTTTTTATAGATACAAGTATTTAAGCAAATGCTCTGTTTTATAATAAACAGTATTAAATAACATTTACCGGCCTGAATGTCCGAGAAATTTTCATAGAAAATTTTCGCTCTCCGACAGGAATCGAACCTGTATCCTATACGGAACCATCATTTCGCGTGATGTGCCTTAACCTTTCGGCCACAGATGAGCGTCTGGTTATCAAGGTCGATTTTACTATCTTTAAACTTAAATCTTCCATGAATCTCATCTATTCATATCTGCTCTAGCGTATCAAATGTAAACAAATGACGTCATATATTTTAGAATTGGACATTGTCCGACAATTTATTTTATTCATAATATAAATGTCTCTAAAATAAATTGTCGGACAATGTCCAATTCTAATATATATATATATATATATATATATATATATTAGGTTGGTGGAAAAACAATGTCGTTTTTTGACATGATCTTGAACGTCAAAAACGACATTATTTTTGCACCAACCTAATATATATGAACACGTCTATTTTGACACGAAGTTCTACGAAAACAAACCTTATTTTTGCTCTGACATGTAGAGTCTTTTTATCCAGCGTTTATTTGCTATGTGTAGGCTTTCTAACTTTTCTAACATTTCAACATTTGTGAATTTAAAACGAACGGTTCTGATAACGGATGTGAATAGGAAGGACTTTTGTATATTTTGAACTGGATGAAAATTTCGAGCAAACTGCACTGATATAATTATAAAGCATTTCCCAAAGGATTGCCTCCATTTTTTTTCTGGCGTTCGACGTCATACGTAAATGCTTTGAGCAAAATGAAAGTCATGGAGAGCAAAGGAATGTTGAAGAAAGACATTATTTTGACGACGGCTGAAATAGTTGAAGCAAACGGAGTAGGCATTCTTCCAACGCGACGTGTGTCTCTCAGGAGAAGGAAGTCCGGTGTAAGTAAACTTTTGACCACCGCCACTGTCGTCAGCAACATTACCAGTCCCATGATTACATATTCTAGGGTCATTACATAACTGAGCTCCTGACGAGTTTCTTTCGAATATCGCCAAATGAGTCAGTGTCATCCCCGGTAAAACTGTAACGGGTTAATTCTCCCATTTGCATTTCCCCCTTACGGTCATTAATATATCCATGATTTAATAACACTGTATTTTACGTTCGGGACGGAATATCTGTGACTAACCACTCCATCGTAGATTCTGACCTTAGATAAAATTATTTAATATCCAAACGAAAGTACTATTTAACACTCCTCCGTGGATCGTCACCGTGTCGTAGTCGAGGAGCTTGCTTCTCTCGAGTATCCTGAATGCAATGCTATCAGGCGTTTCGTCTCTTGACAGTAAGCATTCAGGGAAGAGATTAGACTAAGCTCCACCCGACGCCAAGCGAGTAGGCGGTCAAGACAGCGTTGTTTTTCCGGGATCAAGTCGTCAGCCGGATGCAAGCTGCTATCATATGCCGGCCTGTTAAGCCAGATTTGCAGCGACTGATATCAGCAGTATTGGCTGTGCCATGGAGTGGCGACCCATGGACCAATTTAAACAACTCACAGTCAAGGCTTTCCTGCCCATCTTTTAAAGTCCTTTTCAAAAATCTCTTCCTTCAAGTCATACTGTGTCGAGGCGGATGTAGCGACGTCGATGGACCGGACACCTTGCTCTAATGCCAGACATCCGCCTACTCAAACAAATACTCTCTCGGAGCTCGCATTGACCAAGAGAATGCGTTGAGCCCCACATCGAAAAGTCAAAGATCAGTTCAAAAGCACTTTGCTGAGGAGAGACAACGATCCAGTCAAATGGTAGGCGGACACTACAGAATTAACCAATTAGAAAAGTGCATTACACGAAAAGAACAACACCCTTCGAAAACACCAGAAGACAAATAGAAGAGACGAGGACAGCCCAAAGAAATGTCAGAGCTCTACATTCCCTCAACCTACCTTTCCTACCATGCGGTTGCTGCCGACGTCACTCCTTACAGAATTAAGGGCCGATGAGCACCGCAATACGCTGCAATTGAAGAAAGAAAGTTGAGGGATCTATTGACTCAAACGCACTGATTACTGTCCTTGTGTCTATAGTTTCGTTATGCCACATGTCTGTGTTGTGGTGTCCTTCCTCTAAAGAGTCTATGTTGGATTCTTCCGCCTACTATAAGATTGGTAGGAGAGAAGGCCTTGGGAGAACAGTTGACCAAACTGTTCATTGCTGTCAAACTCTCCGCCCCGGCGGAGAGGAACCCGGACGAGGCTTTGCCGCAGGGCAAAGTTTCGTCCGGGGAGGCAGAAAGATCCCGAACCCGCTTATGCGGGTTCTATGGGAATATTTCTGGCCAAGCCTACGGGCTCGGAGAAACCCACTCGGCCTCGTGCCACATACATTCCTCGTGGGGGGGGGCTGTCAAATATAACAGTCGAACAGACTGTTCATTACTGTCGAACTCTCTGCCTTGGGCAGAGAGCAACCCAGACGAGGCTTTGCCGCTGGGAAAAGCTACGTCCGGGGAGGTAGAGAGACCATGAACCCGTTTATGTGGGTTCTAAGGGAATATTTCTGACCCAGCTTACGGGCTCGGCGAACCCAAGGTAAACTCGGATTAGTGCCACATACATCCCTCGTGGGGGGGGGGCTGTTAAATATTAAGTCGAATAGTTTGAACGCTGGTCAACCGACACACACTCACTAGTCGGAACTCCTGTTGTAATTACTGTTTAATATATGCTATATCTGTAACACTTGTTTTGTTATTTCTGAAACCGTTTACTTGTTCACAACAGTCTGTAAATCTCTTCCGGCAAATTGTCCTCATTAAACTTTTCAAAAATTGCTGTAACTTTATTTAGTGTAATATCAGTTTCTTTGAAGTTCATAAGTGTTCCGAGATGAAATCCGATATCCATAAATAACAAACGCCAGGAATAGATACGGAAAACAAATGTATGAACGTAATAATACAAACTGGTAATACTGGTTAGTAGATCCAGGGATGCGGGTTAGTAGCAATAACATATATATACAGTCTTGGTATTGAAGTATCGCGGTATGACTCCTTACTGGGTCGAGGTGCTTGTGACGATGACTCTTGTGCTACCCTGCTCGATTACTACTCTGATACAGACAGTATTTACTGCCCCCCCACGAGGGATAGATGTGGCACAAGGCCGGGTTGAAAGTGGAGTATTCCTGAGCCCGTAAGGTCGGCCAAAAAATGCCCGTATATCCCGTATAAACGGGATCGGGTTGGTCAACCTCCGCGGACAAGACTCTGCCCTTCGGCAGACCCTCGTCCGGGTTCCTCTCTGCTCAGTGGCAGTAAGTTCGGCCGTCTAACAGAGAAGACGTCGCCGTCTACTCTGTTGCAGACTCCGGGTATTCAGTGGAAGTAATATATGTATATCTCGATTGAGTCCATTTGTGTGAAAAGGGAAGACCCCTTATCAATAACCTCCTGTACCTTTTCAGGACGTGGGTGATAATCTCTCTTCGCAGTTTTGTTACTCCATGCATTCGATTCTTGACTAGATGAAAACCGTATGAAGACTTATCCGGGATTTTCTGATTTTAAAGAGTGATATAATATCCAAACGAAACGATATCATAATGGAAAGGAAGAAGAAAAGACTAACTATTGATTGTAAAACGACGAAATTCATAGCTGGCATCAAAGGTTACATGGCAATTTTGTAGATCAAACATTCCATGGGTTTTCTAAAATTAGAGATAGGGATTACTCTGATATGCGAGCAAACGAAGAACATTTTAGAGAAAATTGAAACAAAAAAGACCCTTATAGGAAGAGGCATATGGAATTTCTATTGCACATAATGAGGAATGTGGGCTTGGAAACTTTGATACTCACAGGAAAGGGGGTTAGAGTAAAACAACGCATAACGTTTTTAGTGAACTTGAGTAAATGGACAGTAGAATTAGGTTTAGGTCAGATAAATAAAGGACAACATTTATTAAGGACAGGGAATTTTGGGGGGTCATGATCGCCAACGCCCTGAAGGGACATAACAGATAGAAGAAATCATAGCAGCCACAAACAGCTACAAGCTAATTTAAATCTTCAACTGGCGAAAAGGTTTACAGTTAAGAGAAAATTCATCATCGTCATTCGACCATAGACGGGATCATCTCAGCCAATGCGAACGATCTTTTCTTTACTTGCATTGTATATGCTACGCAGGCTGCATAAAGTTTTTAATTTCATAGTTACTTTCTCTTAGACTTGTCGACACCCAAAGCTATAGAACCCACTCTGTCTTGTTATTCATTCATAACAGGACGGAGAAGAAGAGGATATATTTCCGAAGGGTATTAGCACAGTATTTACATTAGTCGGACTATTGTCCTCATCTTTGTCGCCATATTTGTCACAACGTTTCGGCCGTCGTACGCTCCGGCCTTCTTCAGGTGTTTGGAATTTCGAACCGAACCCTTTATTTCGATCACTGGGGTAGACTGTTCTAGTTCCACGAGCCATGTTTGATGGATGTCAGTTATCAGTTATCTCCTGCTAATTTTCCTTCTGAAAGTTCTCCACTGCCTGAACCGGGTATTGAACTCACACTCTTTTGATCACACTCTTTTTAACCACTGTGCCATGTGTCCTCAAGGACACATGGCACAGTGGATAAAATCAGGAGATAACTGATGCAGATACAACTACAGATATTTTCACTTGTCATCAATGTTGCAAAATGTTTTTTGTTTCTTTTATACAAACACATATATCATATTTTACCTGTGGCTATATTAGTTCATGGTTTTACATGAATTATTCCCTTTCAATTGAATAAACAGTAGGGCGGGAAAAAAGCATGCTTGCCTTTAAGTTCAATTGCTTTTGGAGTTTTCTAAACTTTCTCAATAACTATCATGAAAGCAAACAAGTTTGCACGTATTCCAAAACAAGACAGAACTTTCCAAAATTACCACCTGAAAAGGTAAGAAATGAAAAAGGTTTAAAGGTGAGTTCATTTTTTTTCTTTTCTCGATGAGGTCATGCTATGAACAGCGACCTTTGTCCATTGTTTAACATAGCAACTTGGTTTTGTTACATTCGCCGAAACTTCCGGACAGTTAATCCTTTCAAATACTTCTGGTGTTTACAATAGCAGTCTTGCCTTTCCTCAAAAAAAGTTACACAACGCAAGAAATAAAAGACGAACAGATAGATAGATAGATAAAGATGAAGAAAATGGACAAGGTATTGTCGTCCATCAGGAAGGAACTAGCAAATGTGAAAAAAAAATGTTCTTATTTCGGCAGGAAAAATAGTAAAGAATATGAGTTGTGCTGACCGGATTGTCTTATCTAAACACGTTAAGTTTGAATGGAAATACAGTAAAGGAGAAAACAATTAGATTTAAAGCAAATAAAATGTTACAAAGGTCAGTGGACTGAAGACAACCTTAGTTGTCTCCTCCTGAAATTACACCACTATAAAAGGAATGATCAAGCCTCGTGCAGTAGTTAATTTATATTGAGAAAAAAAACATCACTAGAAGCTTAAATATTCGTCCGTTTTTTTAAGGCCAGTATTTGAATGTATTGTAAACGCAATTGAGAAAAATCTTCCTGTAATTCGAATAGATGTAATGAAGATGAAAAAATTCCGAAAGTAGGATAAATATCCAGTCATCCAAAGAAAAAAATGCAGAAACGCAGACGGAAAATAATAACTATATTCATAAAGTGAGATGTTAAAATAAATACATTTCAATATCTTTATCTATTATACAATTAAAACGTCTTTTTCCACCACACATATATAATTCCATCAACAGAAAAATTAATTTATGAGATAAAGTCTGTCTTGAGAAAGACACGGGTAACACATTTTTATTTATAATTTGTTAGTTATTTGTCTAACACAGTATTTCTCAAGTGGTGTTCTGTGGAACCCTAGTGTTCCGCAAGAGGTCGCTAGCGGTTTCCCGAGAAACAGTGATAAATAGTCAAACGCATATTTGAGTTGCTTTTGTTACATTTTATATTCGTAATTTTACCATACGCGTACGACATGCCAGAAAGTCCGTGGTTATTATAATAATGCATCCAACCTCATATATTATTTAAAATTATGATAATCATAGACGATGTTTTAAGGGATGTCTCTGTGGCGTCAATATGAAACCGCCATCACTGGTTAGTGGACAGGTCATGTGCGTGGCGAAGTCTTTTATGATCGAGTGACAGGAAGCATGCATGCTATACATATATTCAAAATATTTAACTCGGGAACAGCGATGAAAAATATTATATATATATATATATATATATATATATATATATATATATATATATATATATATATATATCTTCGAAAATTCTAACATAAATACGTTATAAAATCCATACAAAAATAGGCATTTTGTTTCAACACTTCTGGCGTCTTATCAAGTGATGGTGTTAAATGGCAACACCATCACTTGATAAGACGCCAAAAGAGTTGAAAAAATCGGTTTTTATAACATATTTATGGCAGAATTTTTGAAGAAATAATTATATTTGCTCTACTCTCTATTGAACACTCTTTTAAGAATAGTATTTGTTGGTTATTGGAATTTATTCCGCATAAACCAGTCCTCTACTTATGTCTGTATATATATATATATATATATATATATATATATATATATATATATATATATATATATATATATATATATATATATACATATATATATAATGGTATATAATAAATATTATGCAGAGGTTTCCAGAGATAGGAAAACTCTTTCAAGGCTACCACAAATGTAAAATGTTTGAGGAACGCTTGTTTAACATGTGAAAAAAAATATTGTAGAATGTGCATTGTTTTAAAATATATCGATTGATTGAACATGGTTTGGAAGATTACCTTAGTTGGAAGTGTGAGGGATAAAAAAGAATAGAATGAAAACGTGGAAAACTAACTAGGGGTATTCGGAAGAAGAAACCACGATATTGAAATTCAGGGTTTTGGGTTGGTTTGTTTTAGTTAGCTTTATATCAAGCATTTCGGGTTAATCACTGCCGAAATCTACATAAACGCAGCGCTAATTGTATGTCATCAAATACAGATAAGATATATTGTGGGTAATTTTACTATGCACGTGCATCGTTGGTCATTTTTATATAGGAATCTATTGCTGGAATTTTTGTTATAAATATATAATGTTGGTTAATATTTTATATAAAAATGTATTGCTGTTAATTTTATTATAAACATATATTGTTGGTCCTTTTTATATAAAAATGTTTTTTCTGGTAATTTTTATATAATAATGTATGTTTATACTTTCATAATAAAGAGTGTGAGTTCAATACCCGGTTAAGGCAGTGGAGAACTTTCAGAGGGAAAAATAGCAGGAGATAACTGATAACTGACATCCATCAAACATGGCACGTGGAACTAGAACAGTCTACCCCAGTGATCGAAATAAAGGGTTCAGTTCGAAATTCCAACCACCTGAAGAAGGCCGGAGCGTACAACGGAGGAAACGTTGTGACAAATATGGCGACAAAGATGAGGACAATAGTCCGACTAATGTAAATACTGTACTTTCATAATGTTTTGATTTTGTTTATGGGTTCACTATTTGCCCATAGTCGGGACCCTAACAGGTGCTACCACTCTGGATCAGTGCGGAGCTGGGAACAAACGGGGTTTCCATGCTCCTCAAACCACCATTCTCTCGATCAGAGACGGGTGTAGTTTATCATCATGCGAAGGTTGATTATCGAATTCACAGACCGGCAGACGGAAATTAACACTGTTTGAAAATTAGAGATGTCGAGAGTAACACGGGAATTCAGAAAGATCAATGGCTGGCCAAAACTCATGTTTCGGTCATCAGTTTGCGATGGCGGTTACCATATCTGTATTAGAGACGCCTTGCTGCCGGATGTATTTTATCGTCATACCCAGGAAAAAAAAGGTTAAAACGGTGAAAAGAAGCAATGGTTGTTAATTTAGGAAAGCAGTATCATTTCTAATGTTAATTGTTTGAGTCCACTATTTTAGAGTCGGGGGTATTGAAGGACGATAATTTGAAAGGAAAAGAAACAACAAAATCAAATGGCAAATTGTAGAAATAATTCATCAACGATATATTATTTCTCTTCAGATAAAACGTTATCCATTTTGTCCATCAATTTTCTTGTTCATTAAGGCTCACAGTTCTTTATATTTTTAACGATATGCAATAGACATCTACAATTAATTACGGTTTAAACAAACTCACCTTAGGCTTACGGCCACATCACGTTGAAACACCGGTTCCGGTTCGATCACTGAAGTGAAACTACGTCGAGACTGGTCAGTACCTAGATGGTGACCACTTGGGAATAACAAGTGCTGTAAGCTTGTATGTGCGGATGGTATAATAGATAATGGCTCTCAATTGTCAATCGCAGAGCCGAGAACCAATTCCATTTGGATTTGTTACATTCACTTTATGCGCAAATATTCAGTCATGAGTTACTTAGTAAAACTTGTTTCACTAAATCATTATTATCCCCAACCAAAAAAAAGTGTTCAAAATACAGTAGAATCCCACATATCCGGAATCCCTCATATCCGGTGTGCCTCCTATCCGGAATCCCGCATATCCGGACATGATTTTGATGTGTATATTTGAACTATTTGGGTGATTTGTACTGATTTGAAATTTCTGTTTTTCAGGAAATTTACTTTGGATAATTGCTTATTCACCCTAATGGCTTGTATTGGTGCAAAAGATGATGGGAATAAGAGAAAAGGATGACAACGAGAAATATCTGCAACAAGATAGTGACGAGATGCATGATTGTAATGAAACCTGGACTGAAATTTAAAAAGCTATTGAAAAAGTTGTCAGTTTTATGGAAAGAAAGCCAGCATTCATCTATGACGATTGCAATGTTTGTCGTTTAATTGTAGACTTATCAAATATTTCCTTATTGCTGGAGTTGATGGATACTCTAACTTGCTGTGATTTTATGTAAATTATTTACAATTTTATGGTGGTTGTTTAAATCTTTACTCACGTATATATGGTTATATAGATCCTTTGTGCATGGTTTATGATAAACATTATCCATGTCTAAGGTTAGATAGAGAATGTTGATCACTTTAGCATGGTGGTGATGGTAACATTTACTTCGTGATCTTTAAAAAGGATTATCAGTTTTTTTCTGAATCGGTCAGTCTTTCGTGGGATAGCTTTTCAGATGGGAATTACACCGACGTATCTATAGAGATCGGGGTCGTTTAAGTCGTTATAATAATAGAATTTCAAATATTCTGCATACCTGTGCTGAATAATACGCTCTCATAGCAACACTAAATTTCGGGTTACTTCTTTGGTCCATAGCTAACCATTATGGAAAAGTATAAGTTTTTGTGCCTGTTTCATGATATCTATTTCGCGATCGCTAATAAGACAGTAATTTATTGCTAGATTTATAACCATTACCAGATTCTCGGTGATAGACGGGTAAATGTCACAAATTCATTCATTTATTTTTCTTTTTATATTGGAAAACTATTCTATAACTTCAACTGTTTTGTGCCATTGGTTAATTCCTAGAACATTTTTTATGTATTTGAAAGATCTTTCAAGGACGTTTATGCTGATTTTAGAGATATTATATTTGGTTGGTTTGGATAATTCGTACCGGGAGGCGGTGTTTAGAAAATTTGCCTTATGATCTTTAACTGTGAGGAATGCTTATTGTTTTGGAATTTGTGGATCCTTTTTAGTTCAGTGTCAAACGCAGGGTGGAATAATGGATAGCGGATTGATGAATCGGAGAGCTGATTCCGAATTTCAGTCGATTCGATTACCTTCACTTACGTGCTAATAACCTTGGGAAAGGCATGAATACTTTTTTTCCTCCCACCGGCAGTGGGTAAATAGCAAGACAAATCGGGCTCTATACTCTTGGATGATAACTGGTCTACCGCAGAAAGAAATAGCAACCTGCTGCGTGAAAAAATACTGCCACGTCAGTTATGTATTGAAAGATACATGATCGCCTAATCTTGTGTCACACATGGCGCATAACTAACTGAAATTCACTTACCATTGAGATAGGTATGAATCCTCTTCTTCTCCCACCAGCTATGGGTAAATAGCAGGACAGACCGGGTTCTATAACCTTGGATGGCAACTGGTCTACCGTAGAAAGATATGGCAACCTACTGAGGTGAAAAAATCTGCCTCGTTAGTCATGTATCGAAAGATACATGATCGCCTAAACGTGTATCACGCATGACGCATAACTGACTGGAATTCACTTACGTGCTAATACCCTTGGGACAGGTATGAATCATCTTCTTCTCCCACCGGCTGTGGGTAAATAGCAGGACAGACCGGGTTCTATTGTTTTGGATGGCAACTGCTCTATCGCAGAAAGAAATGGCAACCTACTTAGGGAAAAAAAATCTGCCCTGTCAGTCATGTATCGAAAGAGTCATGATCGCCTAAGCGTGTATCACGGATGGCGTATAACTGACTGACGGTCTATTTCCTTGGCTTCACTATTGATGATATTTTCCTAGTTGTTGGATTTTTTTTTTCTAAAATTTATTAACTCTCTTTTTAATATCTTTGTGATACATCTCCTCATCGACTTTGTAATGGTACCCCGTCTAATTTGCTTTGATGATTATTTTGTCGGATTTTCTTTTCATCATATCACTTTTTGAAGTAGATGGTTGGTAATATTAGCGAATTTAATTTTATCTAATACTGAGTATAGATGCTTTTCTAAGTCCAGTAACAGGTCGTTATATGGAGATGTTTTCAGGACTTATATCCGTAAAGCTCGGCATCTTTTAAATTGTTCTACTCGCCATTAACAAGAAAGAAAAATAATCGCTTACAGAGTGTGTGCCGATTCTGTTTTCAAATTGAATAACTTTTTCCCCGAGTCTCTGTTAAAGTGTAACCAGAATATATCATTACATTCTTGCCAGGATTGTGACAGAATCCGTACTGTCGCGTCCACATAAGACGAGGAGAGTTTTTGATGTACAGCTGGTCGATCAGAAAAAATCGTTCAATTAGAATGGAGCAATAACTGCATCATGTTTAGATTTAACAGAGTCTATCTTCGTCAATTGCTTTAAAGTACTTTCATTACAAATATTTTGAATTAATGCAATGACCGATATTACAGAAGTAGTCTAAATTTATTTAATCGAAATCGTAAAACTGGCAACATGAAGACACACTTCATACCAAAATTATTTTGGAGTTTTTGATAATTCAATTTGTCAGTGTGCTACCGAGTAGGTACAAGAGGATACATTTATAAAGTAATTGTTAAGTTTGATGAAACATTTTTGAAAGATCAACGAAAAATAAGAAAGAATCCAGTAGAAATCGCCATTTTCCCTATTTACGCGACTTTTCACTATATGGGTTGATTCAATTATCAAATTAAATGACTGTTAAACAATCAACTTATTGTTGGTTACAGTTGAGCGAAGTTTGAATTAAATCACTTGAAATTTGAGGGAGATTTTTTGTGTTGAAATCGATTTGTGTTGAAATCGAATTTTCGTTTTTACGCGGTTTTTCGCTAAACGCAGCGGCGTAGAAATACAAATGAGGTATCGTTGAGCTAGTCATCATATAAGTAAGCTACATATCAAGTTTGAACGAAATCGGAGGAAAAAGTTGAATTAATCGATTTTGATTAGCTCTATCGATTATTGATTTTTTGAAAATTATCGATTTTTTAAACTAAGAACCTATCTCTTATATTGTACAATGTATTTCCCAAGTTAGGTCAAAATCGGTTGGATGGATCTCGAGTGAAAAGCTATCACACAGACACACAAACGACATCCTCTGATTATATATATATATATATATATATATATATATATATATATATATATATATATATATATATATATATATATATATAGATGAAAATAATGAAAAGCAGGAGTATAAAGTGATCGTCCTAAACAATCTTTTTCTATGGTTCCAAATCGTGGGATCCATATAGGTCGTATATAAACAAACTTGATGTATTCCATAAAGGTTGACGTAAGATAATCTGTAGATACAAACGTGAAGTCAAAAATCGCCAACCTATTAATCATGTGCTAGATTAAAGGCGTTGAGGTGTTCCTCGGGTGAAGCTTTTTCTTCACTCCATAGCCATAACGCTGAGATCAAAGTGTAGTATCTGTTCTCCTCATTTCAAATAGTAATTGTAGTATTAGCTGTTTCCTTACAAGGAAATATGTAGCATTCATTTTTCCGAGCAGCAAGCCTTCCTTGGGTGAAGCTTTTCTTCACTCCATAGCCATAGGAGTGGGATCAAAGTGTAGTATCTGTTCTCATTTTTATTCAGTCGAAATTGCAATAGACTGGTCATGGTGATTTTTCTAAGCTTAGCTCAGCTGCTGCAGAAGGTCGAAAGCGTGATGCGAACATTTAAGTTCAAGCTCATTACTAAATCGCAATTTATCAAGCGAGACAAGCTTACTAACCAGTAAACCAAATCAAAGTACAACCGATGGACTGGTCATTGTGTCAGAATGAATGATATCAGAGTAAACAAAGTCCTCACGTAACTACAACTTGATACTGGAAACCGGAATAAGCACAAGCTCAAGAGAGCTCAGACATGTTACCTTGTGCCAAAATAAATTAAAAAAATCAAAAGATATAAAAAGGATGTTTTATGTGTCAGAATTCAAGCATGCAACGGTTTTCTGTGTAATTCACGTTCGCTTCATTTACGATCTTCTCG
Organism: Acanthosepion esculentum; assembly: GCA_964036315.1. NCBI lineage: Eukaryota > Metazoa > Mollusca > Cephalopoda > Sepiida > Sepiidae > Acanthosepion > Acanthosepion esculentum. The sequence continues at coordinate 72,422,714 of OZ038502.1, read as the reverse complement.
AATCGAGTATAAAATGTCTAAAAATAGTGATAGCTGATAACAAAAAAGAGTAAAGCAAAATATGGGAAACACTAATGTTAGTTTTTTATTGTACGTTGCTTAAAAATAAAATAGATATGCTTAGAATATCGTTATTTGAGGCTAAAAACGACATATGAATGTCTTCGATATAAAAACGACCTTTGAGAATCAATTATATTTGTAAATGTGCTCTTCAAGTTTATGAGCCGATATATAAATAAATATATACAGACGTATGTATATGGGCAAATATAATTCGGATGGTGCACAAACACACGCACACACACATATGACTTGTGCGTTTGTGTGTGTGCGTAAATAAATCTAAATTTAAACACACATAACACGCATATATATATATATATATATGTATATATATATATATATATATGTGTGTGCGTGTGTGTGTATGGGGGGTCTGTGTGTGGACAGACATTGATACAGTTGTCAGTAGAGTGACAGCGACAGAGAGAGAGAGAGAGAGGGGGGAGAAAGATATATAGCATTCCACTTCCTTTTTTGTATATCATATTATTATATACACACATGTAAATATGCATTCATAGAGTACGTGTCTTTTTACGTATATATATATATATATATATATATATAAAGAGAGAGAATACTTATAAGTATCATTTTTCTGTATAGATCGGATTATAATTTGCTTTAAGTACACATTTACACGAACATATATATATATATATATATATATATATATATATATATATATATATATATATATATATATATATGTATTCTCATTTGTGTATGGGTGTGTGGATTTGTTTATATTGGTTTTCTTCCGAACGTAAATTACATATTTGCTTCGCCCGAACCTAAAATTTATGGCTTCGAAGTCAAAAGAAATGGCAAGATGCCAAATAAAATCGTCGGGAAAAGATGGGAACGAATCTCGATGGTGAATCGAGAAGAGAACTTTAAAGTTAAAATGGTCAACAGTGGAATCGCTGAGGAGAGGTGTTCTGAAGGGCGAAAGTGAAAGTGAAAGTGAAAGTGTAATGAAGAGATAACTACATTTAAAAACGGTTTTAAAGAAGAAAATAGAGGGCAAAATGATGGCGATCATTATCATCCTCTTTGTAAGAGTTTGTTCAGGACATGGGAGATCATGGCACTTCAGAATATTATGTCCTTTATCTCTCTAACCAATTTTTGTCTCATTCCAGTCCCTCCTAGTGCCTGGTCTGCGATCCGATTACAGAAACTCATTAGGCAGTTGAAGGCTCTTCCCCTATAGCTTTCTTTCCTAACGAATGACGTATGTAAAAACTATATATTAAACTTTAGAGAAATAGCGATGGGAACATTAAATTCCCCCAAAACTATGTTCCACAGAGAATGACAGACGAAAAAGAAAGGCATAATTAGGAAGATGATGGGGACTGTACATTTACAGCCACATATTGTAGATTAGTAGACAGAAATAGAAGGTGACAATCAAACATCGAGTGAAAAAAGAGGGGTTAAGTCTTATAAAAAGATCTTTGTTTAAGAAGAGGAAAGCGCAATTTTGCCGTATACATAACGATGTAAATGTAGAAATGATGAAGATTTCTCGCGCCGGCAAACATCGCAAAATCTGACCAAATAATGAAATATCATAATATTGTAGACGTACTTAGTCTCATATATATATATATATATATATATATATATATATATATATATATATATATACATATACATATATATATATATCAAATATTGCGTTTTATACGTTGTTTTGATAGATACAATTTCTGTAAGTAAATACACTGTTTTTAACCAAACAGTATTAATTATATTTACCGGCCTGCATTTTCGAAAAATTTCGTATAAAATATGCATTCTCCGAGAGGAATCGAACCTGTATTTGATCTAACCGTCATTTGATCTAACGTACTATACTATGTAGATACAGAGAAGTATCTTGGCAGCAAAGTCCAAATTACTGTTTATAAACACACAACGATTTTTCTCGATCGATCATATCTGCTCACAAAACGTGTCTTAACGTAAAGAATGACAACATATAATGAAATGGATTGAGTTCGATAATTATTTAATATATTTTCTGTTTATACGTTATTTCTATACATGCAATTTATTTAAATAAATGCACTGCTCTTAACTAAATAGTATTAATTAGATTCAAATATATATATATATATATATATATATATATATATATATATATATAATTATTAAATAAATAAGTCCAAAATTAGCTCAGAGACGAAGATATCGGTCATCTGTCTTACTGTTGTGGCCTTGTTAGAGCCATAAATAAAGACAGATAGAGGAATTGAGTCAAGAAAATGTATTAACAAAAACAGTAATACACACATATACAAACGAGAGTGTTACAGCATGAATGTTCGGCCCGACTGTCAGAGCTGACTTCTGGAAATTTCCCTCTCAAAAAAAGCAGTCCCTGCTCCTATTTTTAACTGGGAGATTATGTGGGTAAATTACCATAACACTTATCAACCGTGGTATGGAATAAGTTCCCGTCTAGAAAGTTAGATGAGGCAGGAATTAGAATTAAACTGTGAAACCAAACCTAACTTGCCAAAAACATCTAATATAGAGTTTACACCTTTACATGTTTCAATCAAATGAATGGCACAATACGAGATTCAAGGGTGGGTGGAAAGTATTTGTCTTAAATGGAAGATGTTTTACTTAACAACAAAAAACAAAAATTAACCATACGATACCAATTTGCGGTCATATGAAAAAATGAATTTTTAATTTTATATTAAAGGAGAAATAAAAAATGAATCCAAAAATGAATTTAAAATATATAGATAAAAAGACGTAAGGTATTAACGGAAAGAGAGTTTGGGAGATATTCAAGTAGGGGAAATTTTACAAATTAGGATTAACATGGTATAAAAAAATTTAGAGTTGGGGGAAATCAATATGGAAATTAGAATTAGTTTTGGGATTTTTTGTCGATATTTGAAGTTATAGGTGAGTGATTTTGGATAGCTAATTAATGTAAAACTATATTATGGAAATTTGAATTTGCTTTTATGCCGATACTTTAACACTAATCCATTCCTCTGATTCAGTAGTTGATTTTAATTATTGTGTTTTAGTATCTTAATTTTTTCTTCTAAACATAAAACACACCTATCACTAAGATTATTATGAGTTCATGCAGAACCTGTAATTTTCCATCTGTGCTCCTAAACATTTCTCCTTCAATTCCCAGGTGTTTCTTTTTTTTTAAGGATGTGTTTGGCGTTTTATCTTAGGTTTATAAAATGAGTGCCTATGGGTGTAAAATGTCTCTTTCTATTCCCCGCGGAAATTCCAATGTAAACATTATTATTTTCCATATTTTCTTTAAGGGAAAAGTCGCTTGATATATAATCCTAGTAGATTTGATGTCTATATGTGTGCGTATGATTTAGTGAGGGTCGCTGATTTAATCGATCCTCCAGGTCTATAAGTCTACCATTCGACCTTGCATGGAGTATTGCTGCCATTTATGGTCTGGGGCCCCTGCGTGTTGCCTCGGGGTTCTTGATAAGATCCAGAGACGGATATGCAATGTGATTGGCCCAGATCTGTCATCTCGTCTGCAGTCGCTCTCTCACAGACGGAATGTTGCATCACTCTGCCTTTTCTACAAGTACTTCCACGGTAATTGCTCTGAGGAGTTGCTCTCACTTGTCCCTAAGCCTCGTGAAATCAAGCGTCCTACGAGGCTGGCATCCCGTTCCCACCCCTTCACCGTAGAAACTGTTAGGTGTAGACGTCTTTTCTACTCCAATAGCTTCATGTCTCGCACATCTCGCCTATGGAACTCCCTTCCCTGTTACTGTTTCCCTGACAAATACAATCTCCAACGGTTTAAGTGTAGCGTCAATCGTCATCTCCAGTTGCCTTGATCTATCCACTTCCTGACATCTTCCATTCCTATCTGCTCTCGCTCTATATCTCCCGTAACCTCCCCACCTCGATCGGCCCTCCGTCCTTCTCTTTCTCCATAACCCTTCCTTTACCACTCCTATCTGCTCTTCCTCCAACCCTTCTGTAACCCCTTGCGTGATAGTGGCCACCGGCCTTGCTCGGGGTGATACGCTTTAAAAAAAAAAAAAAAAAAAAGTATATATTTACTTATATTTACATTTTAGATACCCTTAGTAGAATAATAGATCCAGAACTGATAGGACTATACAGGGATGATGGATTCATTATTCCCAATAATGAATACATCGGACTCTTTCTTGTAGATCGGATTTAATTTTTATATTTCACTTGAATTATATACCAATGACTTTTTTAGATTTACCATATATATATATATATATATATATATATATATATATATATATATATATATATATATATATATATATATTATGTTTATGAAAAACAATTGATCCGCAGTACAAAATTCCTGAGAAAAAAACTACTAAGACATATCACTCTATTAATTGAACTATCTAATTATTTCATGTCATGTTAACTGAAAAACACTTATAATAAAAGAATTCGTGGCTTTACCAAATTACAAAATTCATAAAATTTCTCACTTGAAAGATTTGAACTTTAGCGTTGCGACTTGCACGCTTCAACATCACATAACAACCGTTAATAAATAGCTCATTCTTAAAAACATCATCAAGTCGGTGCATATGTCAAGCGTTTGGGGATAGTGCTGTAGATGAACGTACTGCAAGGCGTTGGTTTCGAAAATTCAAGTCGGGAGATTTGTCTCTCCAAGATGAGCCTCGCAGTGGACGACCACAGGTCTTGAATGACGGGGTTCGAACATGTGGTGAACTTGCAAGACAGTTCAACGTTTCCGATGAAACAGTTAGACTTCACCTGCACCGCCTAGGTAAGACGTACAAACGAGCAAGTGGGTTCCGCAAACGCTGTTGGAGGTTGTTGTGGTAGGATCCACCTAATTTGCATAGTGGAGTACCGACGATATAAATATGGTTGGTACCGGGAAGACAGGAGAGGCGAATCAAGAGATTCAACTAGAGACTCTGCCCGACTGCAACTTAGTCAACACATTCTCCAGGAACGGTCTTCCCAGGAATATACAAAAGACTATATGTAAATATTGTGTACACTTTCTTGTTTTAATACATTTTGTTCTAAGTACATTTTGTGTTGCATTGTTATTCCATGCATTAGTCAAATTTCAACAGAGGTCCACAAGGGACAGCCTGCGTATTGCTGCTTTCTCGCCACCGTACCGCATCCTTATTCAATCGAGTGCTTACCAGTGATGAAAAGTGGGTTCTGTACGAAACTCCCAAGCGTTCCAGACATTGGTTGTCTCCTCAGGATGCTGTCCCTCACACCGCAAGACCGCCTATGAATCCACGCAAGATTATCCTTTGTGTCTGGTGGACAGGTCGTCAAGTGGTTCATTATGAACTGCTACCAACGGGCCAAACGGTCAATGGAGACCTATACTCGCAGCAATTGAAACGTGTGCCACAGGCATTGCGCCAGAAGGAGCCAGCACTGGTGAATCGCATAGGTGTGCTTTTTCCTCCATGACAACGCCAGGCCGCATGTCACGCGAGTGGTCAAGGATACCATACAGCAACGTGGGTGGGAGACTTTGTGCCATCCACCTTATTCACCTGACCTTGCGCCATCCGATAACCCCCACTTCCAGTCCCTGGATAATCATCTTCGTGGGAAATCCTTCACCAATGAAGCAGACTTGCGCAAAGCCCTCACGGACTTCTTTGCGACAACAGCCCCACCCCCGAGTTCTATCGCAAGGGCATTGAACAGCTGGAGACATGTTGGCAGAAGGTGCTGGATGCCGATGGCGATTACTTCGAAGACTAAATATAAGTTACACATACTGGGAAGCGTTTTCTTTTTTTCCTTTAAAAACGGACAGAACTTTTTTGGTTACCTTATATATATATATATATATATATATATATATATATATATATATATATATATATATATATATATATATAGTAAATCGAAAAAACTTCCTTGGTGTACACACACACATACACACACACCGACACACACACCGACACATACACACACATATATATATATAAATATATATGCAAAAATCTTCGTTAAAAACGAATCGAGTTCTCCGAGTTACTGTTTATCTAAAAATAAATACGCCTAAATTCACTTTTATTCCTGCCGTGCGCCAATGGCTTAGGAGTAGATTCTCCCACTGATACCAAATCAGTCGGGTTTCGATCCAGTGTGTTTGTGGAAGACAATATATATATATTCCAATAAGAAGCTCCAATATTATTAGTTCTGACCTCGGATCTTAGATTCATTCACTTTCACACCGCCGTAGTGTGACTTTTCTACAATTAATTCTATGGTCATTTTTCTGGTATACTTTGCTCTATGGTGTAAAGAATTTGTAAATTTATGCTTAGACCTAGATTGGCAGCAGGGTTTCATTTTCTTAAAGTTGAGATGTCTTGACATCACTGTGTGCTCTATACGAACAGTTTGTTTTTCTCTCTCGGGTACTTGCTTCTCGGTCATCTTTGGTCTTCAAAAATTTCTATGGAATGCCAATCGTTATCGCCTGTCTTAGTTGCTCTATTTTTATTGTTTTAGCATATAGTATATTTTTTCTCATATTCTTTCATTCTCCGTAATCCTATACATCTTAGTGGCTTTATTGTCTTGTGTGGAAAAATTGACTGTTCATATGGGAGGAGTAAGGTTGTTGTTCTGGACATTTACTACTACTACTACTACTACTACTACTACTACTAATAATAATAATAATAATAATAACAATAATAATGTACATATATATATATATATATATATATATATATATATATATATATATATATGTTGTGGTAGGATCCACCTAATCTGCATAGGTGACTACCAACTATATAAATGTGGTTGGTACCGGAAGACGAGGGAAAGGAATCACGAGATCCAACTAGAGACTCTGATCGACTGCGACTAGTCAACACATTCTCCAGGAACGTCTTCCCAGAAATATACAGAAATACTATATGTACTTATTGTGTACACTTTCTTGTTATAATACATTCTTGTTCTAAGTACATTTTGTGTTGCATTATTATTCCATGCATTAGGCAAGTCGTACGTTGTTTCGATTTTTTGGTCAGCTTATATGATATTCGTGGATACACAATTAAAAGTATATTCCTTGTTGCATGAACACTATCAGCTAAAGATGGATGAACTATCCAAAGTCATATCCGAATTATTCAAATCCCAACAGATAGCACAGCAAGAACAACTGATAGCAATGCAAAAATATCAAGAACGTCAAGAGGAAAGACTTTTGGAAATTCAAAAGTTAACACTGGAGAAATTAAACAACTATCAGGCAAATGAGGGAAATTCTTCATATTCTAATAACACCATATTTTATTCGCTGGAAACTTTCAACTATGTGCCAGACGAAGAAAAAACGTTTGAAGTGTACTTTAAACGATATGAAGATATTTTCTACACAGACTGTGAAAACTGGTCGAATTCAAGAAAAGTCAGTCTATTACTAAGAAAGCTAGGTACAGCAGAACATAGCAAATTTGTAGATTTTATTCTACCGAGAAAAACAACTGAATTGGAATTCTCGGAAACAGTGAAATTGCTAAAAGAGCTGTTTGGAGCAAATATGTCGCTTTGGCATAAGCGATGGTTATGCATGAATGTCTCTAAATTCGACGATCAGGATTATTTAACATATGCATCTATAGTGAATAGACATTGTGACAATTTCAGATTGGCAGAGATTACGGTTGAAGAATTCAAGTGCTTAATTTTTGCTCAAGGACTGGTATCCAGTAAGAGTGCCGAAATAAGACGTAGAGTTTTGTATAAACTCGAATCTGAACAAGGCCTTACCCTGTTAGCAGAGGAGTGTCAACGGGCCGTAAGTTTAAAGAAAGAGTCGCAAAAAATCGAAGAAGCTGGCATTGCTTATATTAAAAAAATAAAAAAGCAGCCAAATTACCCATCAGAGAAAAATTGGAGTACAAATTCGGCGTACTTTAAGAATAGACAAAAAAATAAAAAGAACGAAAATAAAAAAGTCCCACAATATAATTGCAGACGTTGTAACGAAAGACATTGGGAGGTAAATTGCCCATATAGAAATAAGAAATGTTTCGTGTGCCAAAAGAATGGTCACAAAGGATCGTGTTGTAAAACGAAAAAATTCAAGAGCCGAATTAGACAAACAAATTCGAATATCAAATCAGATAGAGATTTGAGGAAATATGTGACGACTGAAATATTCAAAAAGAATATCAAATTTCAACTCGATTCGGGGTCAGATTTAACAATAATGAACGATAAAACATGGAAAATTTTAAAAAGGCCTACAATAATGAAGTCAACGAAACTCACTCGAACGGTAGCTGGAAAGCAAATTAACTTCGAAGGCGAGGTTGTACTTCCAATGAAATTGAATGGGATCGTTAAAAAAATAAAAGTTTTCATTCTGAGAAATGGAGAAAACTTGTTGGGTACAGATTTTATTGAAACATTCGAATTGTGGGATAAACCGTTAAACTCATTCTGCAGAAAAGTAGAAAGTAATACGCAAACAAGACAGGACATTAAAGAGGAATTAAAGAAAAAGTTTCCGGAAACCTTTTCACCTGGTCTTGGAAGATGTAACAAGTTTGAAGCTAAATTTGAATTAAAAGAAAATACTATGCCTATATTTAAAAAGAAACGTAACGTGCCTTTCGCAAGTGTAGAGAGAGTAGTAGTACCAAAAAAGTTGCAGAAAAGAATCCTACGGGACTTTCATATAGGTCACCCGGGGATTAATAGAACAAAAAGCTTAATGCGAAGCTTTGTATATTGGAAAGGAATGGATGTGGATATCGAAAACATGGTTCATCGATGTAAAGGGTGTGCGTTAGCAGCTAAGGCACCACCTATAGTACACAAACCATGGCCAAAGACGGATCATCCGTGGGAAAGATTACACATTGATTTCGCTGGTCCAGTAGAAGATTATTACTACTTAATAGTGGTAGATAGCTTTACAAAATGGCCGGAAGTACTACGCTGCAAAAAGCCTACGTCCAATACCACAACAACTTTTTTGCATGAACTATTTGCACGGTTCGGTGTGCCAGAGTGTATTGTGAGTGACAATGGTACACAATTCACTTCTGACGATTTTAAGGAATTTTGTGAGTTATATCAAATTAACCACATAACGACGCCGCCGTATCATCCGAGATCCAATGGACTCGCAGAAAGATTTGTAGATACGTTAAAGCGCGCTCTGAAGAAAGCCTCAGGAGTTCCAACGGAAAAGGCGCTTCAGCAATTCCTACAAGTATACAGAATCACGCCTAACCAGAGAACACCATCAAACATGGCACCAGCTGAACTAATGTTCGCTAGGAAAGTTAAGTCAGTGTTTGACAAGCTTTTGCCAGGAAGAAATAGAATAAAGAACACTATGTATACAGCTAGAAAAAGATACACCCCCGGAGAGAAGGTCTTTTTCAAGTGCTATAGAAACAACATTGAGTTCTGGGAGCGAGGCATAGTGGATAAGAGAATCGGTGACCTGATTTACATAATAAAAGGGCCGAAGAATACTCATAAGAGGCACCAGAACCAACTCAAAAAATGCTACGTGCTAAAGCATGAAGAGAGTATACCGGATGAGGAGGAAGATACCATTGAGGTAATGTATGATACTTTTCAAGTATAACCTCCGCAGAGTGCTCCGGAACCGAGAAGATCCGGTAGGAAACGAAAGTTCACGGACCCATTGGACGTGAATCCAAAACGGAAAAGATATTGAAAAAAATAAAAACATATATACATATGAACTATGCAAAGGGGATCTACAAAGAAATAACCATGATCATCATCCCATATAGAAGCCAGTTGAAATCCAAAAGGATTCCAAGGCTTGGGAGGGGGGTGTTGTGGTAGGATCCACCTAATCTGCATAGGTGACTACCAACTATATAAATGTGGTTGGTACCGGAAGACGAGGGAAAGGAATCACGAGATCCAACTAGAGACTCTGATCGACTGCGACTAGTCAACACATTCTCCAGGAACGTCTTCCCAGAAATATACAGAAATACTATATGTACTTATTGTGTACACTTTCTTGTTATAATACATTCTTGTTCTAAGTACATTTTGTGTTGCATTATTATTCCATGCATTAGGCGAGATTCAACAATGAGTCAAGACTCAACAATATATATATTATAAATTAACTGATTTAAAATATGGTTTCTTCGCTACACAGTAATAACCATGTCACAAAAACTGAAGCTAAAAACTTCAAATATAATTATGTAATTTATAATGTTTATGCTCTGTAAATTTACATTGAGCACTATTTTGTAAAAATAAAAAAAAATATCAATAAGAACGCCGGATTATATATCTTACTGTTCTTTCTTTTTATTTATACACACACACACACACACACACACACACACACACACACACACACACACACATATATATATATATATAATTATTTATTTAAATATTATAACGTAAATATGATATAAAATCACTACAAAAATAGCCATTTTGTTTCAACACTGCTGGCGTCTTATCAAGTGATGGTGTTAAATGTAGAATAAATGGTTTTAAAAGTTTCAAATTAATTAACGATCCTTCGCTAGGGGTAAACGCTGTTACATAAGCTAGAATGACCAATCAAAATACAAGTATATGAGAATTCAAAAGTATTGACAACGAAGCAAGGTTATCATAGATATTGAAAGCTTTAAAGTTGGGGTTCTAGTAAAATAGAATATGTCCTAACTAATAAGTATTAAATTATATGATAAAATTCATTATGTTTATTTCTTTTTTCGTAACAGATTTAATGTTTAGAATAGAGCTTAGAAAAATTCACAGTGTGAGATAGGCATGAAGTAAGGCATGTAGAAACATCAGCACGGCAAAGGGCACACCTTTAAATGCAAGGAAGGGCAAAAGTATTTTAAGTCAAGTGATAGCAATTGCTGTATGAGTCGTACCATTTTTGAATCAAGCTCGGGAAACGCCGAGTCATGCTGCCAGTATACCAATATAATGAGTAAGATAGATATTTATTAAATATCAACCATTTCACAAAAATGAAGCGCGGTAAAATGGTTTTTATATTTGGAATTTTCCGACACGCCTGTGTCCTTTATAAACGATCAGAGGAACAAACAGAATAATGTGAATTGCTCAACGCTAGATATGTTTGTAGACAAAGTACTTTCCAGTGGAAATAGTATAATGAGCAAAGACATACCTCAGTCTAATCACTGGATATGCGAAACATGTCTAACGTTATTGAAATTATATTTCAGATGAGGCAAACGTTTGAGATGGAATGCCGAGTCGACAAGAATGAGTTTATGTGGCATATTCTTCTCATTGCTTTTAATCAAGGTCACAGATTTGCACGAGATACTTGTTCTGTGTGCGGAGAAGACTTAATTAACGACAGAATGGCACAGTTTCCCCATTTCGAAAAGGGGAAGTTTGAACCCTGTCTCCACGTTCTGACCGACCTGTTCAGTTTGATGTGAACTAATCGAACGCGCTGATTAAAGACGAACAGCGCCAGACCATTAAGGAATTGGCTCAGAAGATGACGAGTGACAATAACCAGAAACACGACGCATAGGTGCCACACGCAATGATCGAGAGAAACACACTCCAGAACTCTGTTAGCTCACCGGTCATCAGGTTATTTGTGGATAAAAAGTTTATGGTTACACTTTAGGAATGACTGCTAAACACTTCCCTTCGCTAAATGTATAGATAATTTCTACAGGCACATACAAGTGGTTCTTCCTAGCTAACAAATTTCTTTTTTCTCACCTCGATGCCAAAAGGTTATAAACACTTGAAAGTATACATCTTTGCGTGTGAACAGTTTCTCTTCTGTGCAAGTTTTACTTTGGTGTTGGCTTATAGCTGACTTGCCTTGATCTACCTTGCATATATATTGTCTTACTGCGTATTATTTTACACAGCACTTTCATTAAGTGAGAATGTTACGTTTAACAATGTCTGCTATTCTCCGTTTAATCAAAATTTGCCCCATAATGTCCCATACTGAAGAGGAGATTTGTTATGCATGGATTCCCTATAATCAAAACTAACAAAAAGATGATTAACTTCTTCTTTCTACAAACCTTGCTAGCATTTGTAGCCCATAGTAAGATTTGGCTTTTCACTGATATACGAGGGTCATTCAAAAAACAAGTTGAATTTTTCGGTATAAGGATTTCTAATACAGATAGAAGCTTACTTTTTTTAATTTTTTTTTGTTTTACTTCTTTTTCACGTGTATTTAATTTCTTCTGCAGATTAAAAAAAAACTTTGAGAGTTTTGGCGATTAACAAAGATGGCTGACCAAGAAGCATGCCCCAGGATTGAACAGCGGTCAGTTATCAAGTTTTTGGTTGCTGAAGGGTGCAAACCAGTTGAAATTCATAGGAGAATGTCAACTGTGTATGGTGCCACATGTTTCAGCCCAAAAAATTGTCTACAAGTGGGCTAAATTGTTTAAAGAAGGACGGAGCAGTGTTGAGGATGAAGACAGGCCTGGGAGGCCTACAGTAGTGAGGTCTCCTGAGGTGATCGAATCAGTCAATGACCTCAGTCAGTCTCAGAGAAGGGTGACAGTAGATGACATTGCAACGACTTTGAGCTTATCTGTTGGGACAAACGCAGGGATCATCAGTCAGAAGGAGTCATCTTGCATCATGACAACGCAAGGCCTCACGCAGCAGCCCAAACGGTGCAGACCATCAACGAGCTGGGCTGGGAACTGCTCCCTCATCCCCCTTACAACCCAGACCATGACCCGTCAGACTTTCACCTGTTTGCTCCCTTGAAAGCGTTCACGAGTGTCACGAAGTTTAAAAGTGACGATAAAGTCAAAATTGTTGTGAGCGACTGGCTGAGACATCAGTCCAATGATTTTTACGCTGAGGGAATACGGAAGCTTGTGCACAGATGAGAAATGCGTGTGACAGTGCTGGGAGACTACGTTGAAAAATAAAAAAAGTAAGCTTCTATCTGTATTAGAAGTCCTTATACCGAAAAATTCACATTATTTATTGAATGACCCTCGTACATAGCAATACAGTATTCTGTTCTTTGTTTTTAACGAAATCTCCCTGCTTTTTAATGATTTGAAGCAGCGGCCATATCACGTTGAAACCACCGGTTCTCGTCCGAGCACCGAAGTTACAATCGAAAATACTACAGTATTGGAAGATACAACTGTTTAAAGTTTAATCTAACAAATGGATAATTTTACTGTTACACCCAATATTTAACAACATAATAGACCCACAAAAAAATGGAGTTCAGAAAAAGGCCTCTAATAAAACATTATTTTGATACAGTGATTAATAAAAGAATCTATATGTGTACAAACTTTTAATACAGGTGTCCATAAAGTTCGTGTGCACTTTAAAAATATTGATAACTTTATTTGTATTTGCGATAGAAATAATTTGTGAAAAGGATTAGAAAGAAATTAATCTATATCTTTTTAAGGTTTTATTGAAATGTTATTTAAGTTTCCACATGTCCTCCATCATTACAAAGGGTATTATGATTTTGCAGTTCACGGAAAACATTTCCCAACTGATTTACAGTAATCCCTGAAATCACATTCGTTATTTTAGCTATATTTAAAATTAGGTGCAAAAACTTTATAACGCATTTTACAGATTATTTCTATCACAAATACAAATAAAGTGCACACGAACTTTATGGATACCCTGTGTATTGACAGCTCACGTGTCCTAGGAATGACGATAAACTACAACCGGCAATAAGACCTCAGACTGGGAGGTTTTGAAGAGCGTACATCAACACTAAATTGCTTTTGTACCCAGGTACACACTGACCCGAGGTGGTAGCCTCTGTAAGAGCCCCAGCTATGGATAAATAGTGAACCCCCAAACTGGGCTCAAAACACTATGAAAGAATAAATATATATTTTATGGTAAACTTTTCCCGCAATATATCTTAATTGTAAATAGATTACCAAATCTTCGAAGACAATTAAATTTCGGCATTAAATGACCTATAAGGTGTTGATATACTGTTAAACAAACCAAACCAAACCAAAGGGAGGGCTCATTAATACTGTACTCAAGGGTCACACAAGGTGGGGTTTTACCAAGTGACATTATGGAGTAGAAAGTGGGGAATTAAAACTGCATACTATCAGGAAGTGTAGAAAAGATATCGTTCAATTCTGGACTTCAAGAAACCAAGATTGTAGTTGTCAGAGAGGAATCTTCTTAGGGGCAAGTTCCGCGAATCTACAGTTCTGAGAGGCAGCTATTTCAAGGCATTTGCTTCTTATAAAATGTAAATGAAGGGAATGTGGTGGTTTCATTCAATTAACATGGCGTGCCTCATCCTAGCAAACGCAAAGCTCAACCGTGTGAACTTCTATAACGCTTTCAGAATCAAATTAAAAAAAAAACTCTATCAAATGTGTTTTCCTCTGCGAGACTTTCTAATTGTTGATTACTTGGAAACTCACAGACTTTGTCAACTGCTTTATTCACTCATCCATTTCGGCATGTCTCTCGTTTGCATTTTACCATCCTTTCGGAATTCATTTGTTCGCCATTTGGCTCCAATTAGTCGGAAGACCGTTAATTAATTACCAAATTCTGAATGCTGCCGTAACAATATACTTCATTAGTCCCAGCCAGAAATATGTCAGTAACATATAAAAACAAAAAGAAAAAGAAAACGAATTTGTCTTTTAGTATAAGTTTGCATGTCTGCATATATCCACGTCGATGACGACATTTATGTATTTACTATCCAGGTTGACTCTAATATCAGTATAACGCATCAGTGATTTCAGATTTGCCGAACTTTTACTTTGTGTATAACATCTCTTTATTTATCATAACTGAATTAGTCTCTTTAATCAAATAAATTCCATTAATACCGAAAGTGAAAGTAAACGCTGATACTGTCATGAAGCGAAAGAGTAAGTAGGAATTGCGATGTATGAGATGAAAATGAAAGTGAAAGTGAAAATTCATATAACTATAAGTAATATAAAGCAACTAATAGTTGATCTGCTAATCCAACTGAAAAATATTCGCTTGATAAAATAAATAAACAGCAAGAAAAACCGTAAAGAATAATCATAGGATAAATATTTTAGCATTTGTTGGAGTTACTTTTTTTAATTTTTAGGAATAGATGGAACCATACGGATCAATAATTAGATCACTACATTGACTCAGAATAATTATTATTAACTTCCTAAATAGTAATAAATTGCATAATTTGTTACAATGAAATCTACAACTGTTTACATTGAGCCACCACCTATTTAAGTTTAAGCATTCGCGGATTCACACATCCGCGGATTTTTCTTTAGATCATATATGCTTGTTATTCGCGGAAACCCCGAATATTCGCGTGTTCTTCTAAAAAACATATTTACAAATTATTTGCTGAGAACGCCGTCGATTCACTTATTTTTAGATAGAAGACGTTTAAAATATTCTTATATTATCTTCCTGTTATTTAAATAACTTAAAACATATAACAGTCTATTTTTTACGGTAATAATTGCCAGAATTGTACATCTTCATTGTATAAAACAAACGCAAAAACATGCGTAGTGCATGGGATTTGCTCTGTGTTAGGGGCTGCGGCTGGCCTCTTAAAAATGGTCATTTTTAGAAAATACTTTAAACTTTATATTTTATGTCTTCTTACACATATTTTATACAGTATTTTCAATGGAGGGTTTGAAATGTTTCTAAAGTTATTAGTATCAGAGTATAAGACATAAGATTAATTAACAATCAAAATAGGTACTTATAAACACTTTAGGGGGTTTACAAGTATTCGTGGATTTAACTATTTGCAGTCGGTTCTTGTTACTAAAAACCCTGGGAATACGGTGGACTCATTGAATTACTACAGCTCTCAAGCTCTGTATTTCGTTGCTGCTGTGTGAGATATTAAGATCAGATTTTCCTAAGTGCGGTCCTTGAACTAAAATGGAGCTGACCAACAGCTAGAATCCAAGGATTCTGATTATCCAGCCATGTAAAACAACGAACTAAAATTAATAGTAGAAATAGAAAAGAAAATGAAAAAGAAAAAAATGTTTTTAATGCCATGACTCTTTGGGTTGTGGCGATTATGTCTCTCGACAACTTCCTCTTTATTACCTGCAAATTGCAATGGATTCTTGAAGATAGTAATGCAGTGGTTTCCCTTTCCCTTTTCTTTGACAGGTTTCTACTTAAGGCTAGAGAACCAAGTCTACCGTAAAGTTTAACGCGGAGTAGAAATAAAAACCAATGTATCATTGAGAGTATAGCTTTGCAGCGCAGGCCAGATGCCAGTTTCTTCATTGGGATTTAGCTTCTTTCAGCCAAACGCTTGTGGTTTAAATGTAACCCCACCGCCAGGCCATCAGCCATATAAAATCCGTGAGGGTTTTGTAGCAGTGAACAGGTTTTATTCTCTGGTTATAATCTTCTGCTATAATCAAAACTTAATCTAGCAATCGAACAATTTTGCTGTGACACGATTTGGGCAATTATATATATATATATATATATATATATATATATATATATATATATATATATATATATATATATATATATACAGAAAGAGAGCGAGAGTGAAAGAGAGAATAGCTTATATGCATCACGTATATAATACGTTAAAGGATTCCCTTTCTCTGTTCGCCTATAGCTTAGGTGTAGAGTATCTGCCTGATGCCAAATCGGTCGAGATTCGATCCAAGCTTGAAGCGATCGGATGTCTAGCCACACATATGATCTTTGCTACAGCGAAACAGGGTCTCTCTCTCTCTCTCTCTCTCTCTCTCTCTCTATATATATATATATATATATATATATATATATATATATATATATATATATATAATAAAATATAATAAAACCAGTAATATTATATATATATATATATATATATATATATATATATATATATATATGTATGTATATACATATATATGTATAAATATAATAAAACCAATAATATTATCTATCTCTCTCTCTCTCTCTCTCTCTCTCTCTATATATATATATATATATATATATATATATATATATATATATATGGACAGTAATATCAACACCGGGCAGAGACAGTCTTCATACCTGTACACAATCTTTAGACTTTTAACATTGTCTTTTGAATCGCCAATTTATATCTACTGAGAAATGGTGTATTATGTATAGCAATGGCTTTTGTATTATCCTAAAAGTTATTCATTAGGCGGTAACGGTTGTATTGTCTTTATCTAAAGAATGTTAGCTTATCTGCGTTGAACACAATGCATAATTTGCCTTTTCCATGATGATATTTTACAAAGTATTCGTTTTATGTTTTTTTTGTTAATTTTTGAGTAACGTACGGAATATGTGTTTTCCTGCCTCCACTTTGAGCTCATTTCTAATCGTCTATTTTGCACTTTGTTTAGTTCTGCGGAGGTGATTATATGGCCACAAAGATGAGGACAATAGTCCGAACAAACATTGTAGCTATTTTCTTCTCGAGTCTGAGTTTACAGTCTACGCTATATCCCTGATATCAGAGCCATAAATATACCAATATAATTTATTTATTCTCTGGTTATAATAAAAAAATAGAGACCTTACATTAAACAACTAATGCACTAGAAATACACAGGAATGAATTCAACCATAATTTTGATTTTGGAAATGCTATACTTATAAAGATAGAAATTAACTCACTCAGAAAGAAAATTCTAGCGAGTGCCGCCATATAACATTACCCAAATATTAATCTACGCCCAGGCTTTTTCCGTATTTCACCTTTCGTAACAAAATGACTGCTCTCACAAACAAACATACACAACAATATCGTAAAATCAAAAGAAAATGCTTAAATCCGCCAACACAGATAATATTCTCCACACGTGACATTAACTGACGTTATTTTCAGTTAACAATATGAAAATAGCGTTTCCGACATTCCAGTTGCCAAGAACACGCTGTATTTTGTTTTAATTAATTTCCTTGTTTAATTAAATTCATTTCGTTTTTTGCTTTGAGAAAGTCCACATTGGACGAAACGCGTCAGCAATTCATAGTGTTATCGTATTGTCATTAATAATTAAAAAATATACCATTGCTTAATGCTGTATTGCATGGTGGACTAGTGGTTAGGACGTTCGCTTTCTGATCATAAAACCCTATTTCGAATCTCAGTTTTGTCAGAAACGTGATTTTTTTTAATGTTATCGGTCTGGGTTTTGGCAAAACTAAAAAATATACCATTACATAATGCTGTATTTCATGGTGGACGAGTAGTTAGGACGTTCGCTTTCTGATCATAAAACCCTATTTCGAATCTCAATTTGGTCGTTTTGTCAGAAACGTGATTTTTTTTAATGTTATCGGTCTGGGTTTTGGCAAAGCCAACGTGCCACACTTTTAGAAGGTGCCTAAGAAACATACCATGTTTTTACCCAAGTCTTCTGTGTGAAATTGGGTAGATGAAACTCTTTGGAAGCCGTCAATATTCGTGCTAGAATGTATAATTTTTTTTTCGTGGCACGTTTTGAAAGTGAAGTCTGAAAATCCAGAGAAAAATCAAATTCTCTGGTGAAATAAATTATTACAAATGGACCCTTAAAGTGGTCTGTTTTTCTTTAAATTAAATTATTCGCTCTGAATTAACATTGATTTCATCCTCCTTGGGATTATCCATACGGATTACCAAGATTTTCATTAATTAAATATATATATATATATATATATATATATATATATATATGTTTGATATATACATATATATATATATATATTTGATATATATATATATATATATATATATATATATATATATATATATATATAGATATATATATATATATATAGTGATGAAAATTTTAAATGAAAACAATCTAACATTAATAATTATATATAAATAACATTTGATCAGATATAGGGAAACTTATGCTAGATAAATATTAATAAAAAAATTAATTAAGTATTTACTTATTTATTCCACACATCTTTGTTGTTGTTATAAAAACGTTTCGGCTGTTGTACACTCCGGTCTTGCTCAGGTGTAATATCGATCTTGTTAACCTGCTGGGAATTTTGATTTGAGTCTTTTATTAAATCTACGGGGGTAGACTGTTCTCATTTCACGGCTCATGTCTTGGTATATCGTCAGTTCCATATTTAATTTAGTTCAATTCTTCGGTCTAGCATATGCGCTGCTTCTAGTCTATGAGTCCCCTCCTTAGTAAGTCAACCATCGAACTAAATACAGTGTGGAAGCTGCTAATAAATAAAGAGAAATGACAGCAAGTCCTTAACCGCAACAGCAGCAGAAATCAAAACCGGATAGACAACAGCAGTAGCAGTTGCAACCTAATCAGTAGCTAGGTTAGATTTAAGCCTCAAATTTCAGTACAGAAAAATTTACTAATGGCGTAGTGGATAGAAGATTTGATTTATGGATTTGTTGACGTAGTGGTTGTGAGTTCAATCGGTTGGTCGGGTAGTCTTTACTTGAATTAAGTTGAATCGGGTGAGCAATAACTGAACAGAGCTAAATAAAAAATATGAGCTAGTCTTACAGAATGCGAAGGCCAGGGCCAAAATGGTGAACGGATTGACTCGGAGTCGGGGTATTCTGACAGTGATGGATTGTCTTTGGGTTTTGAATATCCAAAGTCCAAAACGGCGCGAATTCAACAGAGGGTCTCGGTAGTTCTGACGCGTCGATATGCTTCCCACACCCAGATATGCGACCGGCTAAGACCCTCCCACCTCACAAAGGAACGTTGAGCCAACGTGCCCCATGCCCGCCAGTCTGAATACCGCCTTTTAGTAACCAAGCTGCCAACATTAATAAAACGAATACCAAACATAAATGACCCGTTTCATTGATATCGTTTTTATTAATAGCATGGAGATCCCGAGACGACACAGAACGCAACACTTGACGATATCCATAGACAGGAGCAGTGAAACTAACAATCTATCCCCGTAGGTTAAATAAAGGGTTCAGTTCAGAATTCGGTTAACCAGATCGATACACACATGTAAAAGGCCGGAGAGCGCTATGATCAGAACGTTGTTATAGAAACCAGAAAGATGAGGCTATAGTCCGAATATAAATCGTGTAAATAATGATAACTCCTCATCTAAGAAACTGAGGTGAAATAAATACATAAATAAATTATTCTAAAATCAGACTTGATTTTACGTTTACAGTAATATGTTGTTTTTTTTTCTGAAAATTATTTCCGAAAACTGGATTTTATTCCTTTTTTTTTCTTTCTTTATCTACAACTTATGAAATGAAAATTTGTAGATGCTAAAGCTGTTAATTATAGAGGGTGTTGAAGAACGTTCCAAATTAACAATCTAATTTGGTTGAAGTTGTGGTGTCTCCTCCCTATTGAGGCTATTGTGGACTCTTCCACTTACTATAATGTCGTAGGAAAGTAAGCCTCGGGGGAACAATGATATAGACTGTCTCATTGTCGAACTCTCTGCCTTGAGCAGAGAGGAACCCCGACGAGGCTTTGCGAAAGGCAAAGATTCGTTCGGGGAGGTAGACAGACTCTGAACCCGCTTATGCGGGTTCTAAGGGAATATTATTGGCCGAACTTACGAGCTCGGAGAACCCACGGTAAACTCGGCCTTGTGTCACTTACATCCCTCGTGGGGGGTGGGGACTGTTAAATATTAACAGTGATATAGACTGATCTACCGAGGCTGGGACTGTTTGCAGCTCATGTCGAACTCTCTGCCGTGGGCGGAGAGGAATCCGGACGAAGCTGTGCCGAAGAGCAGAGTTTCGTCCGGAGAGGTAAGCACAAATCTACTGAGGCGGACAAAATTATCCTGGCAGCTCAAATTGAAAAGTTGTGGACTGGGGAGTGAAATGGATGGTCAACTTTAACGCCTCTAAAACAAAATTGCTCTCCATTAACCACCACAAGGACCCATCCCTGCATCCCATCAGAATGTCTGAGGACCAACTTCTCGAGAGCTCCTCTCTGCGGCTGCTCGGTCTCACGCTGTCCGCTGATCTGAGATGGAACAAATACATCGAGTCAATTGCATCATCCACCGCTAGAAAAGTTGGTTCCCTGTGCCGAGCCAGGAAATTCTTCTCCCCTGAATCGATCCTCCAAGTCTATAAGTCTACCATTCGACCTTGCATGGAGTATTGCTGCCATTTATAGTCTGGGGCCCCTGCGTGTTGCCTCGGGGTTCTTGATAAGATCCAGAGACGGATATGCAATGTGATTGGCCCTGATCTGTCATCTCGTCTGCAGTCGCTCTCTCACAGACGCAATGTTGCATCACTCTGCCTTTTCTACAAGTACTTCCACGGTAATTGCTCTGAGGAGTTGCTTTCACTTGTCCCTAAGCCTCGTGAATTCAAGCGTCCTACGAGGCTGGCATCCCGTTCCCACCCCTTCACCGTTGAAACTGTTAGGTGTAGACGTCTTTTCTACTCCAATAGCTTCATGTCTCGCACATCTCGCCTATGGAACTCCCTTCCCTATTACTGTTTCCCTGACAAATACAATCTCTAACGGTTTAAGTGTAGCGTCAATCGTCATCTCCAGTTGCCTTGATCTATCCACTTCCTGACATCTTCCATTCCTATCTGCTCTCGCTCTATATCTCCCGTAACCCCCCTGCCTCGATCGGCCCTCCGTCCTTCTCTTTCTCCACATCCCTTCCTTTACCACTCCTATCTGCTCTTCCTCCAACCCTTCTGTAACCCCTTGCGTGATAGTGGCCACTGGCCTTGCTCGGGGTGATATGCTTAAAAAAAAAAAAAAAGACAGACCCGAACTCGTTTATCCAGATTAATGTGTGATTTTCTGGCCGATCCTACTCAGCCTTGTGCCACATTTACCCCCATGGGTGTGGCTAATAATTATCATCAGTTATATAGACGGATCGCTGGTCAACCGACACACACTCCCAAGTCGTATAATACTCTTCTGTTGTATTTACTGTTCAATACACTATTTATCTGCAACCTCTTGTTTTGTTAGTCCTTAACCAATTACTTGGTTACAACAGTTTATTTGGCTTTATTTTTGTTTTACCGTATATCAACCTCAGCGGATTATTTAATGCCGATAAGATTTTTAGGATAGCTTCGTATAATAGAATATGTATTTTTCGTAAGAAATCAATATGTAAATCAGGTTTCATCGGCGTATTTGTGTAAACAGGGTTTTTGTCGAGTGTCAGATGTATTGCTGGTATATTTTTCAAAACTACATCGCTGACAATACTTTTCTTCCTCTTTCAAAAATGTATCGCTGGTCGTTTTGCTTTAAAAGTCTATTTTTGTACCTTCATAATGTTTTGACAACAGTTTGATGATAAACTATTTTACCCATAGCTGTGACGATAACATTTGCTAGCAACCCGGGTCAGCTTGGTTCTGAGATCAACACCAATTAAAGGTGTTTCCATGCTCGTCAAAAAAATTCCAGATCAGAGGCCTTCCTTCAAGTTGTAGTTTATCGTCTTACCAAGGACACGTGCTCTCTTGGGCAATTATTCAGGAAGAATAATACATTCTTTTTTTTACATTAGATATAATACTTTTGTTTACGCAAATGTTGGGACTTTTCTCTATAAAAGCGTGCGTTGATATCCATACCAGCGGCTGCAGACAGTATTCAGGTTTGGGAATCCATAAAAGAAAAAATAACTACACTTTTTACATTTTATATAGAAATATAGACAGATACTGAAGGATCGGTACGGATAAATACTATCTATACTAAACATTAAATCTGTTACGAAAAAAGAAATAAAGAAAATGAACACAAAACGATCAGCTTTAAAAAAAGGAATCGTAACTGGAAAAACCGAATGAAAAAAGAATGTTAACAACAAATGCTTTTTCACACCCAACCCAGTTATGCGGAATCAGAATCAACGTTGAGTTTAAGCAAGCGAATGAGCCAATTGGAGTAAAATGCCATGCAGATTTAAATTTTTCCCACTTGCGACGAATGCAGCCAGTTTTTTGGCATGCTAGAATGCTAGTTAACATTCGTGTGAGTCAGCTGTTGGCTCTCACGCTGGCCAATAGAATATTCCTACCTATTCGTGGCAGCCAGCTATAGGCTCTCACTCTAGCCAGTAGTAAATGGCCTCAAACTACATGAAAACTGCCGTAGAAGCATAAAATATCGATTATTTCCACTATCGATGGGAGTTGAGAAATGCAAAGTCGGTCTTGGAGCATGTGCATGTAAATTCTGATACAATTCCGTCGAAAATTGCGGCCGTGCATTCGTTACACACACACACACACACACACACACACACACATTCTGCGTATTATAGATAGAGATCATCATCTGATCAGAAGAGCTGTTACGACTTGAAAGCGCACTGCAATTATCGAGACACTGTTGAATTCGCACCGTTTTGGATTAAATGCAAAACACAGGAAGACAATCCGGACGCGCGCAGTAAAACGTGAATAAAATTGTTCCTTTACAGGCATTTCAAAACATTACTGCAATATTCATAATTTATTTTGTTCAGTTCCGGCCTTAATTTTTTCATATAAATTTCGTCTAGTACCTGTAGTATAAAATACTGTGAATTAGCTCTCCTTCACTTCAGATGGAGAGCAGGATAAGTCGCTAATATTAGGTCTCCGTTCAAGCCATAGCTCCGCGATATTAAACTAGGAATCCTTACCTAATAACAACATTAGCAATAATATCTACATCGTTCCATGTCCCCGTCGCTTGTAATGGGTAGCTCTTTTCATATTCCACTTGACACCAAGCAGTGATCTCTCTGGAATGAGTCCTGGTTTTTTTTTGTTGAAAACCATTTTTTCATTACCTGTAACACTGCCATTCGTAAATTAATGACTGGCTTTCCCGGTTAACAAACTGCTGTAAATGCATCCTGCTGTATAACGAAATCTCATGAGGAATCTAAATTCCCCTTTTTTTTTAAAGGTTTCCCAAGAAAACTCTGCAATGCAATACACGGCACAAATACCAGAAGAAATGATAAACGTGCTTTAGACCCAGTCGCCTACCATTCAATATCGGTTCTGCCTTGTTTGGTTGTTTCAAAATTCCTAGCAATTAAATACGTAATTACTTCCCGAACACAGATATAGAAGCGATCATTATCTGATCACAAGAGCTGTTACGACTTAAAAGCGCTCTGCAAATCAGGAACTTTGCAAATACATTTTATGAGTCCTCTCTCAATCTCCGTGTCCTATGCTAACTTCGGAAAGTGCAGCTTGTCTTCAAGGTCTTCAATTTTATGTTACGTCAATCATGAACAGGTGGATTAAGTGCGGTGTAATGGATAACGGCTCGGAGTCAGGACTCGGAGAGCCGAGTTCGAATTCCAGTCAAATCCATTACATTTGTTCTTCTTTTATGGGTAAATAGCAGGATAGACCGGGTTCTATCGTCTTGGATGGCAACTGCAGAAAGAAATGGCAACCTACTGCGGGAAAAATATGCTTCGTCAGTGATGTATTGAAAGTTACATGATCGCCTGAGCGTGTATCACGCATGGCACGTAACTGACTGAAATTCACTTACGTTCTAATTTCCCTCTTCTTCTCCCCCCTCCCCCCCGCCAGCTATAGCAGGACAGACTGGGTTCTATAGCCTTAGTTGGCAACTAGTCTACTGCATAAAGAAATGGCAAATTACTGCGGGAAAAAATCTGCCTCGTCAGTAATGTATCGAAAGATACATGATCGTCTAAGCGTGTATCACGCATGGCACGTAACTGATTGAATGATGAATAATGACAGAGAGTTCTTGTTGTTGCTCAATGTTTATCAGTGTTGGTCGTCTTATACCGTGTTTTTTTAACGTAAGCCCTAGTGTCTCTTTGTGGGCTTTGTTTTCTTAAAATTGGGCACTGGAATCTTTTATTTCGTTTGCGGGGCAAGGCACATACTCGGGGGAATATCCATTTTTATTTTATATTCTTCAAAAATTATAAAATATTCGATACAAAAAGAAAATATTTAAAAGTAGTTAAAGCTGTTGGAAGCCTCGAACTATTCTTCATCGCTTTTCCAACTTCTTCTATAGTTCAATGTGGAAGAAGTACCATTTTTTATCAGTATCACCCCATACAAGGCAGTAATGCCACAAAGACACAAGGGGTTACAGGTAGTGGAAGAATTAGGAACAGACTGATTAATAATGGGCTGGAAGAGAAAAGAGGAACCAGGAAGAAATACGTAGCGATTGACATTGCACTGAAATTTTTGTAGGTTAACCTTGGTTGGAAAGTATGGAGCCGGAAGAGAGTTCCACAAGAGATAAGAAACTGTTAGTATAGAATTTACGGCTACATCTAGCCAGCGCAAATGTAAATTGAGGATATCTCGATGCCAGTTTAGTACTTTGCATAAACTCAAAAAGACTAGGTACCATAGCTGAGAGCTAATCCGAAAAGTTTCAGTGAAAGTATTCATAGAATAGTCATAGACAGGCAATCTTACGGCGGTGGGTAAATGACTGCAGCCCAGTCGCCAGATCAGGACCACTAATGGTTTTTATCAAATATATATATATATATATATATATATATATATATATATATATATATATATATATATATACAAAAGTTCTGTCCGTTCTTAAAGGAAAAAAAGAAAACGCTTCACAGTAAGCGTAACTTATATTTAGTCTTCGAAGTAATCGCCATCGGCATCCAGCACCTTCTGCCAACGTGTCTCAATGGCCTTGCGGTAGAACTCGGAGGGTTTTGACGCAAAGAAGTCCGTGACGGCTTTGCGCAAGTCTGCTTCATTGGTGAAGGATTTCCCACGAAGATAATTATCCAGGGAGTGGAAGAGGTGGTAATCGGATGGCGCAAGGTCATGTGAATAAGGTGGATGGCACAAAGTCACCCACCCAAGTTGCTGTATGGTATCTCTGACCACCCGCGCGACATGCGGCCTGGCGTTGTCATGGAGGAAAAGCACACCTTTGCGATTCACCAGTGCTGGCTCCTTCTGGCGCAATGCTTGTGGCACACGTTTCAATTGCTGCGAGTATAGGTCGCCAGTGACCGTTTGGCCCGTTGGTACCACTTGACCAATAACCACTTGACGACCTGTCCACCAGACACAAAGCATAATCTTTCGTGGGTGCATAGACGACCTTGCGGTGTGAAGGACAGCATCCTGGGGAGACAACGAATGTCTGGAACGCTTGGGAGTTTCCTATAGAACCCACTTTTCATCACTGGTAAGCACTCGATCGAATAAGGATGCGGTACGGTGACGAGAAAGCAGCGATACACAGGCTGTCACTCGCTGTCTCATGTGGACCTCCAACAGCGTTTGCGGAACCTACTCGTGCATTTTGTACGTCTTACCTAAGCGGTGCAGGTGAAGTCTGTTTCATCGGAAACGTTGAACTGTCTTACAAGTTCACCACACGTTAGACTACTGTCCTCTTCAATGGCCGCCTTCAAGACTCCGTCATTCAAGACCTGCGGTCGTCCACTGCGAGGCTCATCATGGAGAGACATATCTCCCGACTAGAATTTTCGAAAACAACGCCTAGCATTACGTTCATCCACAGCTCTATCCCCAAACGCTTGACATATGCGGCGAGTTGATGCAGCTGCTGATAAGCACGCTTTGAAGTCGTAAAGAAAACGAATTTGAAAACAATTGCTACACGCATTTCGTATATATTTCAACTTCATTTAATGACTAATCAAAAAACGGACAGAAGTTTTTTGGTTACCTTGTGTGTATATATATATATATATATATATATATATATATATATATATATATATATATATGCATGTATATATATATATATATATATATATATATATATATATATATATATATATATGTGTGAAGAAATATAGTCTTAAGATGTGCTACATTTATGGGATAAAGTGCTCAATATCAGAGATAGAGCGTGTGTAAATATAAAAGTGAACATAGAAGTCAACACTTAGAGACGACAGTCTGTTTCATGCTAGATGCAATGGTCAAGCCTGACGATTGCATCTAGCATCAAACAGACTGTCGCCTTTAAGTGTTGACTTCTATGTTCATTTATATATATATATATATATATATATATATATATATATATATATACATATATATATATATATATATATTTAAATTATTAGCTCTGATTTGCATTGAGCTCTCTGGATTTTATCCTCCTTGGCTCTACCCATAAATATTACCTAGTTTTCCGTAAACTAACTAACTAACTATATATATATATATATATATATATATATATATATATATATATATATATATTGTCATCCACAGAAAGAATGTTTCTCTGTATCACAGCTCTTCAATGTGGTTAGACGTCCGATTACTTCAAGCCGGGATCGAAATCCGACCGATTTAGCATAGAGCAGAGATCCTACCATTCGTCTATCGTCTCAGAACTGAGAGAAAGCGAAAGTTTTCTATATGAAATACGCTAGTGATCCCAATTAAGTTGAAGAGCAATATATATATATATATATATATATATATATATATATATATATATATATATATATATATATATATATGCCATATCTGATTGAATAAATTATAGACATTATGTGTCTGCTAATTTTTAATAAAATCCATTTTTTACTTTCCGTGTATCGATGTGAAAGGATGAGTGAAGTGTGCTGTAGCTGTTTAAATTTCATTTATTTTCATTTTCCAAATACTTCGAAGATCATCTTCAGGGGTGCAAGTAGTACAAAACTATATCTTCTTCATTAGTATCAGTATTTATACCAAGTTTTGCATTGTTACACATTACCATAATTTTTTTCGTTATGCTTTTAAATGCAAAGCCGTTGACAATGTTCTGAGCGTTCATTAGTACCTCAAAAAATTATCCATCATGGAATTTTTTTCTCTCTATGTTATAATGTCATGGTCACGCGCGCATTAAAGCATGAAAAAAATGTTTCTTTACAGGCATTTCAGAACATTACTGCGACATTCATAGTTTACTTTGTTCAGTGCCGGGCTTAATTTTTTAATATAAATTGCTTCTAGTATCTTTAGTCTGAATTTGTTGTTTTTCTGATGTAGGATAGTTGTGTTGTCGATTAGTAAATTTTTATATAGTGAATGAGGACAGGAATGTTGTTGTAGGTGTCACGCAGTGGACGAATAATCTGACATGTATAATGTAAGGCTTCTTGTTAGTGTATTTGCCGTATACTCAACATATATATTTGTTTTTCTTTTTTTATCGGAGATAGTTATTCCAAAGGACATTTCAATTGGTATATAATGTTGGTATTACGTAATACATCAGTTAGTGGGGAGGAATTATTGAGAATAATTAAATTGGTTGTATTGTATTTTTATAATATATGATTTATTTCATTTTTTTATTAGAATCCATGGAAAATATGTATGAATGAGATTCTTTATGATGTTTTTCATCGTGTTTGTAGTTATCATGCATCTAGTTACAATATTGCAGTTTGATATATTTAGTTTCATTTGGGGAAGTATTATATTCTATTTCACGTGTGATGAGGCTTTTTATATATCGTCTTATTTGTTCATCTACAATGTGGTTTGGGAAGTCATTATTAATGAGAGTATGCTTTAACATTGTTATTAAATACATACATAGACACACACACACACACACACACATATATATATATATATATATATATATATATATATATATATATATATATATATATGATAATTCTTATCTACCCCCAATAAAAATTAAACCTAAAATAATAAGAAAATTACATTTAACCTGTACTACTGAAGTCACATTTTATGATCACAGAAATAAAGTGTATATATATGTATGTATATATACATACATATATATATATGTATATATATATATATATATATTATTATTATTATTAGTAGTAGTAGTAGTAGTAGTAGTAGTAGTAGTAGTAGTAGTCTTATAAGTATAAGACGCTATACTAGATCAGAAAACCTTCGTTGTCTTGATTTGCAAATAATCAAACCAATACTAAAGGGGAAAAACGGTATAAAAAAAGAAAGAGCCAAGAACATGTACGTTAGCCAAAAATAATCGTCCAACATGCAAGTTCAAGGACCCCCCACCACCAAAAAAATACCCGAAACGAGTACGCAAAAAAACTAAAGAAAGTGCTCAATACAGTGAGTAGAGCAGACCTAGTTAGACCTAGAGAGCCAGACAAACCTACCACAGTTTCATCTAAACGGATCGTCAGGGAAGGCCGTCTAACAACATATATATATATATATATATATATATATATATATATATATATATATATATATATATATATATATATATACCTTCGTTTTAGCCATACAAACCTAAGAAGTATATAGAAAACGCCCTAAAATTATAAAGAAAATATGCTGGATAAAAATAAAATATTGTCCATATTATAGAGACAGCCGCGATCCCCACTGTTGGAAATTCTGAGATGCCAAACGTAACCCAAAGCCTATCCTTCTCTCAGGTTGATGCTGTGTTATTCTTAGGGTCTGCTTCAGGGAAGAAAAGTCCAAGTACATTAAATATGTCGTATAATGCTGGAAAATTTTAATTCGTTTTTCTTTTTTTCACCGCCATTTTATTTGAAAAAATACATTTGAATTATACTCCATAAACAGTGATGTCGCCCATAAACATAAAATTTATAGTTTTTATTTATTTATTTTGTTTTGCTTTTGAAATTAATAAAAGTCAAGGTAATGACACCTAGGAGATTGCTTGAAAGGGGGAATATACAGATAGAGAATGACTAAATATGTCAATTATTGCGTCAAAATATTAAAACGTCAGGGTTTTAAAGGGCTATACAAGAAATTGTGTTTTTCGTTTGCAAGGTAATTATTTACCAATAAAATCAAAATAGGATATATACATGACCGCGGTGCATCTCTCTGTTTACTTACAGTACGAGGTAAAAAAAAAATAGACGCACCCATAGAAATGATGATGAACAAAATATAAAGCTTATTACATTTGTATTTACATTAATTAACATGCCAAAGAATTGTTCTGACTTCGAGAAAGGCCAAGTCGCCGATTTTTAAGATCGTGAGCTGTCGAATAGATCTATAGCTGATAAGATAAGAGTCATGTGTCCGCAAGTTAATCAGAAAGAGAAATCAAACTGGAACATATAATAGACGGAGCAGATCTGGGTGACCGCTAAAAACTACCGACAGGGAAGATAGAGACTTGGTTCGTCAATGCAAAAAAGATCGATTCGCAACAGCACAAGATGTATCCAAAGAGGCTAGTTTGGCGATTTTTTGAAGAATAGTCAGACGCAAGCCTAAAGCAAAAGGCATTGTTTCCAAACACATAACAAAAACCTTTCGTATCTAGAAAAATACGACGGGAACGGTTGGCTTGGTGCAAAACTCATTTACACTGGACAACAGAAGATGTTATGTGTACTGACGAGAGCTCCTTTAATCGTAGAGATGAAAGACGTATTTGGTGTAGGCCCGGGGAAACGAATACTATATTGAGTACCAAAGGCACGCTTAAATATGATTAAAAAATCAACGTTCGGGGAGTATTCTCAGCAGTAAATTTTGGCAATTTATACAAAATCAAGGGAATCATGGAGCAGAATCAATACCACGACAATGAACAAATTCTATTACTCACTTGTCTTGGGGAAAATTCAAAAACTCGACTTTCTAGGGGCGCGTTTTTTATTTTCTTTGCTTCGTACTTTATATCAAGGCTGAAAATGGTGTAATATAGATTTCATCGTCGATTCAGCCGGTAACATACTATGGGATAGTAATTTTAACTCTGTGGCAGCTCGCAAAAACGGTTCTCCTTGAGATACGAGGGTCATTCAATAAATAAGGTGAATTTTTCGGTATAAGGACTTCTAATACAGATAGAAGCTTACTTTGTTCATTATTTTTCAACGTAGTCTCCCAGCACTGTCACACACTTTTCCCATCTGTGCACAAGCTTCCGTATTCCCTCAGCGTAAAAATCTTTGGACTGATGTCTCAGCCAGTCGCTCACAACACTTTTGACTTCATCGTCACTTTTAAACTTCGTGCCACTCGTGAACGCTTTCAAGGGACCAAACAGGTGAAAATCTGAGGGGACGAGGTCTGGGCTGTAAGGGGGATGAGGGAGCAGTTCCCAGTCCAGCTCGTTGATGGTCTGCACTGTTTGGGCTTCTGTGTGGGGCCTTGCGCTGTCATGATGCAAGATGACTCCTTCTTACTGATGACCCCTGCGTTTGTCCAAACAGATAAGCTCAAAGTACTTGCAATATCATCCACTGTCACCCTTCTCTCAGACTGAATGAGGTCATTGATTGATTCGATCACCTCAGAAGACCTCCCTCGTCTTCATCCTCAACACTGCTCCGTCCTTCTTTAAACAATTTAGCCCACTTGTAGACATTTTTTGGCTGAAACATGTGGCACCATACACAGTTGACATTCTCCTATGAATTCCAACTGGTTTGCAACCTTCAGCAACCAAAAACTTGATAACTGACCGCTGTTCAATCATGGAGCATGCTTCTTGGTCGGCCATCTTTGTTAATCGCCAAAACTCTCAAAGTTTTTTTAATCTGCAAAAGAAATTAAATCCATGTGAAAAAGAAGTAAAACAAAAAAACAAAAAAAGAGTAAGCTTCTATCTGTATTAGAAGTCCTTATACGGAAAAATTCACCTTATTTATTGAATGACCCTCGTATTATTTCATGCTGTAGAAGAGGCATTTTGACACGAGGTCAGACGAGGGCAACGCTTAAAATTTGTGATGTCGTTCAAACTGATACTAAGCGTCACTTTGTATCAGAAACTGAAAATTTGATCCCCAAGGATTAACAACTTATCAAACAGACTGGATTATATTACCGACAATGAATGGAAATATTATTCGCCTTCTTTGTTGTCTCTTCAAGACATTGACGATCTTGGCTCTCTACAACTTCCTCTCGTTGTAGCACTCAATTATATCGTTTCGCCATTTTTCCAAAACCCTACCCCACCATCCATTCCCTCAAACTAGCCAGGTAGGTTATGCGCTGTTTTCCTCTGTGCCTCTTGCCTTCGATCTGTTCTGTGCGTATCAAATTTTCCAATCCATCTTTCCTCATGTATCCTAGAAATTCTTACATTTTCTTCTTGATTTTAAGCATAAGCGTTCTTTCCTTACATTGTCTCTGGAACTTTGTCGTAGCTCCCACCTTCTATTGAGCCACATTTCTGTTGCTTCTTCATCTTTGTGGAGATTCTCAAGCATTCACAGCGATATTAGAGCAAATAAAAATTCGGTATTTTTTAATTCTAACGATTCTTTCTACGGAAACATTACCGTTTATATAACATATACCATTTATAACCAAACCAAAAGAATCTTACATCTTAGTGGCTTTATTGCCTTGCTTGGGATGAAATCATTAGAAATCAAGCAAAAACAATCATTTCTTTCATTTCTGTATTCAAGTGCAACAAGAGTTTCTTTCTAAACTCATGCATGCTTCATCAGTTCTTCGATGGACACGTCTTTTAAAAGCTCGAACTTTTTTCTAATTATATGAACCTCTCAGACAAATGATAGGCACACAGTAATCCTCAAGGACACATGGTACAGTAGATAAAGTCGTTGATTTTGATCCAGTGACAGACCCCAAAGAATGTGAGTTCAATACCCGGTTAATGCAGTGTGTGAATTAAGGCAGTGGAGAACTTGGAGAGGGGAATTAACAGGAGGTAACTAATAACTGATATCCATTAGAAATGGCATGCTGAACTAGAACAGTCTACCCCAGTGATAAAAATAGGGTTCAGTTCGACATTCCAACCACCTGAAGAAGGCCGGAGCGTACAACGGCCAAAACGTTGTAATAAATATGGCGATAAAGATGAGGACAATAGTCCGAATAATGTAAATAGTGTACATAATACCTCATCTCATCAATATAGACAGATGCTGAGGAAGGCCGGGGCGTACAACGGCTGAAACGTTGTTATAAATATGGCGACGAAGATGAGGACAATAGTTCGAATAATTTAAATAGTGTACATAATACCTCATCTCAGAAACATAGACAGATACTTAAGAAGGCCGAAGCGTACAACGGCTGAAACGTTGTAATAAATATAGCGACAAAGATGAGGACAATAGTCCGAATAATATAAATAGTGTACATAATACCTCATCTCAGAAATATAGACAGATACTAACGGTAATCCTTGCCTTAAAATTAGGTCATAAGGATTTAAAGATAACTCGCTTCCTAAATGTTACATTGTCATTTTTTTTGTCTAATTACGTACACAACTTCAAGCCGTTGGCGAAAACTCTACAATAGTAATCAGACGTAAAACGCTTGTGAAGGAACGCAAAAAACATCTGAAAAAAGTATCGATAAGAAGTACCGAATTTTAATTGATGGTACTCAAAATGTGCTTACGGTTTCAAAGCCTTCTGTCGGAAGAAGCGTACATAAGGACCTTCGGTACAAGCCATAGATGTCTAGAATGACAAAAGGCAACCACCGGAACTACGGAAAGCGCTTGTCGAGCACGTTTAAACATCAACAGCATGGAATGATTTGGGTAGTTTCACTGGTGAGAAGATCTTTGACCAGGACCAGAATATCAACGAAAGTAACAGCAGATTGTTATACAAAAATCCTATGGAGTATGACCAACTTGTCACGAGACCAATCTTTCCGACAAGTGATGGCTTTGGCCGTCATGAGCAATGAACCAGATGTTATGCCTCCACCATTCTTTCTTCAGAGCCTAAGAATTAATGCCGTTAGCTATAACAAGGTGCTGGAGATGACTACGAGGCATGGATTACAGATCCTGAGCAAAGGAAGACCGTACACCGACCAATAAGATTCTGTTCCGCCTGGAGAACCGAAGAATGTTAAAATCTCCACGATCACATAAATCCAAACGTATAGCTTCCTAGGTTTCCAAACCTGAATCCATTTGACTACATTCTATGGAGGGTAGTTGTAAGGGAGATTAATCCAAGCTCATATAATTTTTTTTAAATCTCTGAAGTCCGTCATATCTATCACAATCTCCAACACAGTGAAAGATCATCTGATTCGGGGATGTCAACGTATTCAAGCAGTCCTCGGTGCTAATAGCAGATTCGTTAAGTAGATGTATCAAGTAAAGTCTCCATACTATTCATTTAAATTTTTCTCAAATTAAGAACTTCTAAATTCATGCAAATATCATCAAAGAACTGTGAAACCCTGTATATTGGGTCGGAAAAAAGTTTTTTTTTTTTTACCAATTTTCAGTTTGTTTGTTTGGGGTTTTATGGCATATCAACCACTATGGGTTATTTAATGCCAGATCCAGTATTTACTAGATATATCAAAAACGCATAGCTGGCAACATCATTGTTTCAAAAACGTATCCCTGGCAACATCATTGTTTCAAAAACGTATAGCTGGCAACATCATTGTTTAAATTTTTTCTACTGATTGACCCTAAGCCACCGCTTTCCATCACATTTTAGGGGTAAGGTGTTAGTATATTTAGTGTAGGGTTTGGGTGGGAACGTTAATTGTAAGTTGTAGTTGTTTTGGGATGGGTTAGATGTGATGGGGCATGACATGACCAGCCGATTAATCGCATCGACGGCCTTTTGGTAGGACGTAGTTTATCGTCATACCCAGGACGCGGATGTAGTTTATCGTCATACCCAGGACGAGGATGTAGTTTATCGTCATACCCAGGACGTGGATGTAGTTTATCGTCATACCCAGGACGTGGACACACCTTGGGATTTCACTATTTTCCCATAGCTAGGACCCTAACAGGTGCTACCACCCCGGGCCAGGGTGGACCGGGGAACATCAGCAATTAAGAGGTGGTTCCACGCTCCTCAAAACCTCCTGATCAGAGGCCTTGCTGTTCGATGTAGTTTATCATCTTACCCAGGACTCGGATGCCATTTATCGTCTTACCCAGGACTCGGATGTAGTTTAACGTCATACCCAGGACGGCCAATTTTCAGGTAATTTCAATGACAATGTGTGTGTGCGTGAGCCACAACCCATGAAAGTTGTAAAGGCAGTGCATCTACTGCAACCATGGCAACAGTATAATGTCTAGGACCAGATTATCTGACGGGGCTCAAATCATTTTATGTTGGATTTGAATTCAGAGATTTTTTTCTCCTAGACAAATTTGCCACTTCAAGGCAAGAGAGTTCAGACTGCTTTGCTATTTAACTCATAGTTGGATCAATATGTTTTCATAGCATTCCCAAGTGTATTAGCGCGGAGTGAACAGAACAGAACACAGCGGGGATAGAACACGGCAAGTTTAATTCACTTTCTGCACCCGAAATATATTGATCTATCCACGCATGCTCAATGACAGCATTCAGACATATTTATATCGATTACTCAACGACATATATGCCATAGATTTGCGGTGACATTCCCTATTTCGGAGGTAGCTTCATGACTTCATCCCACACGATTTGTATCTCTCTGCCGGGTGAACTATTCTTGAAGTTTTTTTACAGTCTTTTCTTTCCGTTTAATGAATTCTGTAGGTATCAAAATCAATGGTAATCTAAGGATTGAATGATATGTTTATTTAATGGCATATCAACTGCCTCATAGGGTATTTACCGAGAAAAATTAAATTGAACTAAGAAAAATATGACATATGTTATTCTGCTTTCACAGTTGAATGCATGGTAGATTATTGGTTTGGCTTGCTTTGTTTTACGACATATCAACCTCAATGGGTTATTTAATGTCGACAAAATTTTTATTGCTGATAATGTTTTTTTTTATCTATCTATCTATCTATCTATCTATCTATCTATCTATCTATCTATCTATTGGTTTGGTTTGGTTTACGGCATATCAACCTAAATGGGTTATTTAATGCCGACAGGATTTTTATTGCTGGTAATATGTTTTGCTTCAAAAATCTATTTGAGGAAATATTTTTCCTTGAAGAAATCTATAGCTGATCTTTTTTTTTTCAAAAATATATATATGTTTGTATTGCTGATAATATTTTTTCCTTAAAAAATTATTGCTGGTAATAATAATAATATTATTATCATTATTATTATTACAAATTATTTCTGGTATTAAAACCTATTTTTACATACATTGGGTGTTAACTATTTGCCCATAGCTGGGATCCTAACGGGTGCTACCACCACGGGTCAGACTGGATCTGGGAACACCAGCAATTAAGTGGCAGTTCAACGCTCCTCAAAACCTCCAGATCAGAGGCCTTGCTGCTGGACGTAGTTTATCGTCTTACCCAGGACGCAGATGTAGTTTATCGTCATACCTAGGACGGACATGGTAGATGATACTCAACCTACGTGCATATTCATGTGTTTGTGGATGCAATTACTAGAGGCGTTCATATGTGTGCTTCGTTATGTGGTTTTGTTGAAGTTATATTTTGTAATACAGTTTGATTTCTTTAATTAATTGTAAGGTATTTTATAGATTAAAGTCATGAAAGAGTTACGTCGTGTCGTTTGTTTTGCTGGATTTAGTTTAGCGGCCTATCAACCTTTTATGGATTATTTAATGTGGAAATCTAAATATTTTGAACACAATTTTCTGATTTCAACTAAATATATTTGGAACGCCTTCAACTACAGCTAAAATGTATTGTGGTAATTCTACATCTATTACCGGTCATTTCGCTTTAAATATGCATTTTTAGTCATTTTACTATCAATATGTAGTGTTGGTCATTTTTATATAAAAGTGCTCGTATTAATAAAATAAAATATATTTTTTTTACTTTCATAGTGTTTTGTTTATGTTTGAGTGTTTATTATTTCCCCATAGCTGGGACCCTAAGTGGTCCTATTACACAAGGTTAGGGTGGACCTGGGAACAACAGAACTTAAGAGCTGGTTCCACGCTCCTGAAAACCTCCAATCTCTCGATCAGAGACATTGCTACCGGACGTAATTTATCGTCATAACCAGGACTTGGTAAAGATACAGAGTAAGGTGAGCAGGGTGATTGTAGTAAGAAATTCCAGCCAAGCTGTACCAATTTCTGCCAGGTCTTACGAAGAAGTTCTGCGTTTTCCCGTTAACCTGTTAGGAGAATACACCTTTCCGACTTAGCAATTCCGCCTGCTTTTCATCAATCGCCGCCATTAAGTGTTCTGCTTGAGAACCGCACTCTTCCGATTTCGCGGAAGGAACTTCTAATACAAAATGCGTTTCCGAATCAATCAGATAAACAGCATCAACGTATTTGTATGTACATCGGCTTCTGGAATTGTTAATGGTTGCTCATTTCCGTTTTCATTTCGAACACGATCAAGATCAGACTTAATATTAACCGACAATGTGCAATATGACGAGCTGCACACAAGGTAAAACACATTTTAACTTCATATTTCAATTTAGCACCTTTAACACATAAATACTACAAGGAAACAATATAAAAAACTATTTGAAATTACTGAAAACGTCAACATAATGTCCAACCTTAATAAAATAGATTCATACCAAAACACATAACACCTAAAATAGACCATTAAAAAACTATACAATTATAAGCCATACTTCTACCCTGAAAGTATACCATTATGTAAAATTATCAGCTATAAAATAGTGTAAAAATATTTAGATTTCGGCATTAAATAGCCCATACAGGTGTTGATATGCCACTAAACAAAAACAACCAACCAACCAGCAACGGACAGGGTCACGAGTCCGGTAACTCATTAGGGTCGTGTCTTCACAACATTTACTGCAGTCATATTAGCAATGGTGTTTCCTGGGCAAGATAGCCTGACGAAGCCTAACTCTCTCCAGCCTTGTTTTGAATTCAGAGTTGTACCTTCGCTTACACTAGTCGGCAACAAAGGCTATGGGACACAGTTTTCCTTCTATTTAACCATAGCTGGGGGGGTGAATAATTTTACAAGGATGGGACAAAACACGACATACAGAGAATTTGTTATTAAAATATTTTTTTATCGGATGTCCGGATCCAGTGGGATAATGAATTATTGCACAGACAACCAGACATTTGTTCGTAGATAAAGAAGAAAGAACATGCAACATCATAGATACTGCATGCACCGGATACAAGAGTGTAGTTGATGAAGAAGATTGATTCATTCATTCATTTTTACGCCTTATCAAGCGTTTGCAGGTTATGTAAGAACAGAACATATTTTTAGTTGTTAAGAATATTTTCAGATAATAATCGTATAATGATACAAGTCTTATTAAGTAACGCATAGCGCACAGACACGCACACACACATGTATATAAATACACACATACAGACGCACATACGCGAACACACACACACACACATACATATATATATATATATATATATATATATATATATATATACATATATATATATATATATATATATATATATATATATAATATTCTAATTGTTTTGTTTTTTTAATAAATAATCATCGCAACACTGTGATATGTTGGAACATAGACACAACCACAAATTTCTACTTGGAAAAAGAAAGTCTATATACCTCAGCTCCCACCTTGACTTGACCGACTTCATAGCTAGACTGCATTAAAAACATGTGTTTTATATATAAGTTAAATCTTAACACCCATAAAATTTTCCTTGACCCCAAAATCTCAAAATCTCAAATTTGTCTGCAGTTATAAATTAAGTGAATCAATTTCTAAAAAGTTATTCTTAGCATCGCTTGATACTGAAACGGAACTTTGTAATTTAAATTTAATTTTCATGATTGAATTTGACTTGAAGTTCCACTTTTGAAACATGTGAATTTCGGTGTTGCGATGATTATATATTTTTAAAAAATTATAATATGAACTGTACAGTTATATTGACCACTGTTTTTTAAAAATAAAAATAAATGCTAACTCTGAATTATAAATATCATTGTTCTTTCCTATTATATATATATATATATATATATATATATATATATATATATATATATATATATATATATATATATATAAAAGTGGACATGGAAGTCAGCACTTAGAGGCGACAGTTTGTTTCATGCTAGTGCAATCGTCAGGCAACTGCCTCTAAGTGCTGACTTCCATGTCCACTTTTATATTTACACACGCTCTATCTCTGATATTGACCACTTTATCCCATAAATATAGCACACTTTAAGACTATATTTCTTCATATATATATATATATATATATATATATATATATGCCGGTTATAACAGCAAAATTGTCCAATTATTAGATAACACTTTGAACCGTTCTATCTTAGAAA
The DNA here is from genome assembly GCA_964036315.1 of Acanthosepion esculentum. Classification (NCBI taxonomy): domain Eukaryota; kingdom Metazoa; phylum Mollusca; class Cephalopoda; order Sepiida; family Sepiidae; genus Acanthosepion; species Acanthosepion esculentum. Next base: position 72,383,358 of record OZ038502.1, on the reverse strand, counting down.
TGATTAGAGATATCTTACTGGAATTTTCCGAGCTTTTCATAACACTATTGTACTCTACTTTAAATAATAACTATGTATTTTGCGCTTTTTTAGTTGAAATGAAGAGCCCTCATCCTGTTCTAACTTACAGACCGAATTTTTATCTCTATTTTCCCCTCTTTTTAAAACTTATTCTCCGTTCTCTTGAGGGTTCTTAACTGATGATGAATGTTTGTACCATTACTGTAGGCCTGAATGATATTTCTCCTCTCACCATTGCCCACTTGGGAAGACATTGTGTGGCTGACA
>OZ038502.1:72365570-72373070 GCA_964036315.1 Acanthosepion esculentum | reverse complement strand
ACGTTTCGGCCGTTGTGCGCTCCGGCCTTCTTCAGGTGGTTGGAATTTCGAACCGAACCCTTTATTTCGATCACTGGGGTAGACTGTTCTAGTTCCACGAGCCATGTTTGATGGATGTCAGTTATCAGTTATCTCCTGGTAATTTTTCCCTCTGAAAGTTCTCCACTGCCTGAACCGGGTATTGAACTCACACTCTTTTTGGGTCTGTTACTGGATCTAACCAACGCCTTTATCCACCGTACCATGTGTCCTTGAGGACATGGCTCGTGGAACTAGAACAGTCTACCCCAGTGATCGAAATAAAGGGTTCGGTTCGAAATTCCAACCACCTGAAGAAGGCCGGAGCGTACAACGGCCGAAACGTTGTGACAAATATGGCGACAAAGATGAGGACAATAGTCCGAATAATGTAAATACTGTACATAATACCTCATCTCAGAAATATAGACAGATATATATATATATATATATATATATAAAATGGTAAAGTAAAATGGAAAATAATAAATAGAACTAGAACATGTAAAACCTGGGATGACCCATGCCCTCTGTGCCTACACGAAAAACTGCACATAATTAGATGTCTAAATAGTGAAAAGTTACTAAACCATAGACATGAGTTAACGGTGTTCTGTCGTCATCAAATGATTTCGCATTAAATAATTAATAAATAGATTTAAACAAATTAAATCCATAATTTAAAAGCCTTAAAAAACTCAGCCCAATAATTATTGAGAAAAACCCTTTGATAAAAAAAGCCATGTAAATAAACAAATAAACAAACAGATCAAATAGATAATAATGAAACATAACCTTCTAGTCACTCAAAGACTAAAGGCAAACCCATAAATAAAAAAGACGCCGTCTGACTAGCATAAGCCAAAAACACTCTGGACATTGTAACTTGATACGCTTCTTTAGAAAGGGACTGGCCTGTAGATAAAAATTAATTCTTAATTCTTAGCCCCTTAAACCACCAAACTTCAACGGCCGAAACTAGCCGTTTCCATAGCAACAAATGTTCCAAATGATACCGTAGTTATAAATACCAGCTAACCAAAAGATAGCTTATTCCCAAATTCTCGCTTGACAAGGAAGCGGGTCCAGACGCCTTAACTCTTCATAACTTAAAAAATTATGTTAGGGGTCTCGGCTCTCGCTTCTGAAACATGAGAACTCTTATGTAGCGGAGGAATCATATTTTTAAAAAAACTAAAAATATTATTATAATATAAGCTCTACTTCTGTATGGAGCACTGTCCTTTTGAAAATAAAGCTAAATATTAAGGAACACCGGATTATCTAACTAACGTGTTCTTTCCTATTTCACTGCATACCTGCATACATATATATATATATATATATATATATATATATATATATATATATATATATATATATATATATATATATATATATATATGTACAAGCAGCATATCTTCATTCAGACATGTTTCATTGAATATATATAATTGAATATTGGCTCTACTCCAGTTGTCCAGTCTGCTTCTTGATGTTAAAATGAAGTTCATCAAGAAAGGATCCTTAGTTTATTATTTGTTTTGCTTTTTTAACCCAAGTTCTTTGACCTTTGTATAAACACTTTCAGGTGTCAATTCCAAAGACAAAATTGTTCTTACTGCAATAAAAATCTGCATTCCCTTGTGATAGTGTTTCTTCTAAAAACACGGGAGAATGACCTACGTTATAGTTGTTTTGGAATTTTAAATTTATCCGTTGTTGTTATGGAATATATTTTCCCAGGACAAACGTTTCAATATATGGGAGCTGACAGGAAATTGATATACATTTAATTTTGGCGTCAATTGTTACATGCATTTTATATGTTGTTGCTATATTCATAATGCATGTTTATTGTTCTTTGGTTGATTTTAATATCAAGGTCCTCGAGAATTTTTTCCGATGATATTTGTGGTGTTGTATATTGGTGTTGTCAGCAACTATTTTCCTGTATAGTGAATGTGAACAGGAATGTGTTTTTAGATGTTATGCACTCGAACGTGTATCTGAAAAATAAAATGTAAAACGACTTGATAATGTTGTTGTCGTCAAGCCAAGATCTATCTTTATATATATATATATATATATATATATATATATATATATATATATATCGCACATGAGTGTTGTTGCAATACAACAGTGCAATAAATTACACAGTAAAAAATATTTTTTTCTTCACATGTAGAGCAGCCCGGAGTTTCTTCGGCAGCTGAATAGTATATATATATATATATATATATATATATATATATATATATATATATATATATATATATATCAATTTTCTGAAGAAGGACAGAGGCGGTCTGAAATATCAATTATATAAAAACATATACATAAATACTTTCACAAAAAAACACCCAATTTTTTTTTCTTTTAATTTACAACTTTCCAGTTGTTTTATCCATAATATATATATATATATATATATATATATATATATATATATATATATATATATATATATATATATATATATATGTATGTATTTATATATATATATATATACATATATATATATATAATATATAATATTAGTGGTCAATATATATATATATATATATATATATATGTGTGTGTGTGTGTGTGTGTGTGTGAATTTTCAAGAGGATAGAATACAGCTAGAGCGCAAAGTCCAAGAGAGAGCAAGAATATAATATAAAAGGCTCAAACACTAATATTCCATGGTTATGATTTATTACATTGGAATCGTAATTACGATCCAATTCATCAAACCTACAAATTCAAAAAGAAGTCGGAAAATATGACTCGGGGTATGAAAATCAGAATTTTGTTTTTTATACCTGGAGTATATTTTCCAATTTCTTTTTGAATGTATAGGTATATTGAATTGGATCGTGATTACGATTCCAATTTAATAAAATATATTAGTTTTTGAGCCTTTTATATATATATATATATAGAGAGAGAGAGAGAGAGAGAGAGAGTGAGAGAGAGAGTGAGAGAGAGAGAGAGAATATGAAAATCACATGTCACACTTTGGTTACGTCACAACACAATTTGCTTACGAGGCAGCAGTTTTGCGTAATGCACCAATTGTCTCTACCTACCATCATGATGACTTAATTATATCGAAAGCCAACACACTATTTTTGTGTTCTTCTTCTGAAATGAACATCGGATTACTTCCGAGGGAATTTCTTCCTCGTTTGAGAATAATTATTCGTAATTTGGAAAGGGTGATCATTACAATTAATGGCACAAATTGTCTGCTGTCTTTAATCATTTATGCGGATATGTTGGGAAGATGAGGGTTAGCACTAGATTTGAACAGGTTAGGATTGTAGAGATCGGAAAAAACATCCTTTTGAGAGTCGGTTCCACAGGGCAGTGGTTCTTGGAAAGAAGTTGGCCAATGCGGATATGTCGGGAAGATAACGGTTAAAACTAGACTTAACAGCTTAAGATTTTACTGATCGGGGAAGCATTCTCTTCATTCGGCCCGTGGGAAGAAGCTGATGTAGTGGAACTTACATTTCAACAAAGAAATATGAAGGGTATGAGTGTAGTTCTCAACAATGTGCAAGGCGTAGTTCGTCTTAACTGTGAATGTTAGTATCGGTGGAACCAGTGAATGTTTTTGTTTGAACTCTTTCCATGGAAAAAGAGATAGAGCAACGAGTGACTTACGATATTTCGTCTTTGAGAAAGAGTTTTCAATTCGTCTCCTTCCAGGACGCGAACACAATTTTTGAAATAATAATTCCAAATTTTTATAGATAGATCAGCCAGTTATGTGCCAAGCGTCATACACGCTTAGGCGATCATGCATCTTTCGATACATAACTGAAGAGGCAGCTTTTTTGTCCCCCAGAAGGTTACCATTTCTTTCCAAGGTAGACCAGTTGATATCCAAAGCTATAGAACCTGCTCTATCCTGCTATTTACCCATAGCTAGTGGGAGAAGAAGAGGATTCGTACCATTCCCACGGGTATTAGCATGTAAGTGAATTTCACTCAGTTATGTGCCATGCGTGATATACGCTTAGGAGATCATGTATCTTTCGGTACATGAGTAACGAGGCAGATATTTTCCCTCAGTAGGTTGCCATTTCTTTCTGCGGTAGACCAGTTGCCATCCAAATCTATAGAACCCGGTCTGTCCTGCTATTTACCCATAGATAGTGGAATAAGAAGAGGCTTCGTACATTTCCCAAAGATAATAGCATGTAAGTGAATTTTAGTCAGTTATGTGCCATGCGTGATACACGCTTAGGCGATCATGTATCTTTCGATATGAATGAATAACAAGGCAGATTTTTTTTCCCTCAGTACGTTGTCATTTCTTTCTACGGTAGACCTGTTGCCATCCAAAGTTATGGAACCCGGTTTGACCTGCTGGCGGAGAAGAACGCGATTTATACCTTCTCCAAGGTTATTAGCACCTATATGAATGTAATGGATTCAAGTGGAATTCGAACTCGGCTCTCCGATTTCTCGATCCGAACCGCTATCCATGAATAGATAGATATAGAGATATGAACAGATAAATATAGATATATATGTGGGATTATCCCGCCTTCTCTGCAAGGGCAAATTTCCTAAAGTCCACTAGATATATAAAGAAATATAAAAGGGAAGCTACAAACCATATATCTCACTCTTCTCATCGGAAGGACATAACGTTTCTCGTTTCCCCTCTGGGAAAATTCCTTTTTTCTTATATTAGAAAATATAGCGTTAATAATGTATATAAGATTATCTAATATATGAAACAGAAGGCCTCTATTCATGATATATGTTTCTGACTTTTCTTAAGGAAAATCTACAACAGTCGCCTCTCGCTCTTCTATCATTATTTTCATGGAAAATCATCTGGCGTACTACAGTTCTTAATACCCGTTCTGACCTTCTCAGATATGCCATGGTCACAATGTCAACTCATCCTCATAAACTTCGTATCTCATGAATAATGGGAAAATTCCTCTCATACAGATTCTTTCTCAGAAATGTTACTATGCACGTTTTACTTCTCTAACCTAATTGAGTTACCCACTATTTTTAGTATCATTTGGACATTTATATATATATATATATATATATATATATATATATATATATATATATATATATATATATATATATATATATGAAGAAACATAGACATAACCTGTGCTATATTTATGGGATAAAGTGCTCAATATCAGAGATAGAGCGTGTGTAAATATAAAAGTGAACATAGATGTCAACACGGGTCAATGGTGCATTGTGGGTAGTCTATTTTTGGAAAAATAGACTACCCACAATGCACCACTATATATAAATAGCCGAGTAAAATAAAAGCACTCGTGGCCTGACGATTGCATCTAGCATGAAACAGACTGTCGCCTCTAAGTGTTGACTTCTATGTTCACTTTTATATATATATATATATATATATATATATATATATATATATATATATATATACACTCTTAATGTTATTATAGTGGATACTCATATATGGAATAGACGTTCCAATAGTATATTTTACTGATTATTATGCGCTCGAAAAATCCTAATAAGTGAAGTTTACTTTTCGGCAGATATCGAACCTGCGTTCCCCTTTGTCACTGTCCCTTTGTCTTACCTGGCAGATCTCAGACGTGGGAAACCGTGGCTGAACCAGACATGTTAGGGCCTTGTCTATTCTAATTTGACCAGCCTTTTTTCATTTTTTCTTTTCTGATGGCAATCTTTTCTTCCTCCTCATATTCCTCTCACCCCCATTCCAACTAGGATGATCACAAAACCACAGATATTGAAAACTTTCCACTAAGTAACGCGCATATATATATATATATATATATATATATATATATATATATATATATATATATATATATATATATATATATACAGGGTGCACATTAAAAATTTATAACTTTATTTGTATTTTCGATAGAAATAATTTGTAAAAAGGATTAGAAAGAAGTAAATCTATATTTTTTAAGGTTTTATTGAAATTTTATTTAAGTTTCCACATGTCCACCATCATTAGCAATACAAAGGGTAATACGATTTTGAAGTTCACGGAAAACATTTGCCAACTAATGTAGAGTAATGCCTGAAATCACATTAGTTATTTTAGCTATACTTAAAACTAGGTACATTAAACTTTATAATATTTTTTACAGATTATTTCTATCACAAATACAAATAAAGTTATAAATTTATTAAAGTGCACACGAACTTTATGGACACCATGTATATTGACAGCTCACGTGTCCTAGGAATGACGATAAACTACAACCGGCAGTAAGACCTCAGGTTGGGTGGTTGGGTGGTTTTTTGAAGAGCGTACACCAACACTAAATTGGTGTTGTACCCAGGTACACACTGACCGGAGGTGGTAGAATCTCTTAGAGCCCCAGCTATGTATAAATAGTGAACCCCAAAACTTGGGTCAAAAACACTATGAAAGTATAAATATATATTTTTATGGTAAACTGTTTTTACAGACTATTTCTATCGCAAATACAAATAAAGTTATAAATATTTTAAAGCGCACACGAACTTTATGGAGACCCTATATATATATATATATATATATATATATATATATATATATATATATATATATATATAGTTTTTAAAAATATGATTCCTTTGCTACATAAGAGTTCTCATGTTTCAAAAGCGAGAGCCGGGACCCCTAACATTATTTTTGAAGTTATGTAGAGTTAAGATGCCTGGACCCGCTTCCTTGTCAAGCGAGAATTTTGGAATAAGCTCTCTTTTGGTTAGCACGTGTTTATAAGTGCGGTCTCATTGGAACATTGGTTGCTATGGAAACGGCTAGTGTCGGCCATTATGGTTAGGTGGTTAGGTGGTTTAAAGAGCTAAGAATTAATTTTTATCTACAGACCAGTCCCCTTCCAAAAATGTGTGTAAAGTTACAATAATGTGTCACAGGTCAAAAATATGAGGGACACAGTGAGGAACGAACTCACTATTAAGTCGTAAGTGGTTGAGCGAGACAAGCTTGCTAACAATTACACCATATTGAAGTACCCAAATGATTTTTTAAGCGTTGATTATATGTGGAACAAGGCCGATAAATAGGAGGAACACAATGAGATACGAACTCAATCTCCAGTCATAAGCGGTCTAGCAGGACAAACTTGTTAACCTGTGAACCATGTTGTTTAGATGTGACACAAGGCCGAAAAATATAACGGAAACAGTGAAAATCGAATTCAATCTCCAATGGTATGTGGTATAGTGAAGCAAGCTTGCAAACCATTACATCATGTTGAAGTACGCAAATGATTTTATAAACGTAGTTTAGATGTAACACAAGGCAAAAAAAATTTGGGACACAGTGAAAATCGATCTCCGATGGTAAAGTGGTCTAGTGAGACAAGCTTGCTAACCATTACACCATTTTGAAGAACCCAAATGATTTTCTAAGCGTATTTTAGATGTGACACGAGGCCGAAACATATTAGGGGCACAGTGAGAGTTCAATGTTCA
>OZ038502.1:72338070-72363070 GCA_964036315.1 Acanthosepion esculentum | reverse complement strand
TGAAATTCTAAAGTTAAGTATTCTTTCTTAGAGTCGGATATCCTGGCGTCGCGTGGGCGGCAACTACGAAGACCTGCGCACAGGGAAAAGATTGTGTCCTAAGTGGAAGGTGAGGGGGACTATTTAAAACTATAGCTTATCGGTACGTTTATCACGCATTAATCTTGCCACAGAGCTCGCGATCTGAAAGAAACCAGGTCTATTATTTACTGTATGTGAGGTGGCTATCATGCCAGCCTCATAAATCTGTCTAAGGTTCTTATTGTGGATATATTTTAAGATCTTCACAGAGTCGAAATCAAAATTGTGATCAGATTTGGCTATGTGTATAACTAAAGCACTGCTTAGATTACCGAGGCGAATGTCACGTTTATGTTCGGAAATGCGAGATTTCAATGATCTACCTGTCTCGCCTACATAACTCAGGTTGCAGTCTCTGCAGGGCACCTGATAGACACAAGCATCGGATGTAATATGTTGTCTGCTGGTATTACTCAATATGTTACGTATAGATTTAGTGGGTAATGTAGTAGTTTTAATTTTTAGCGCGTTTAGATTGTTGGAGATGTGTTCGGTCAGAGGGTTATTCGGTAGAAAGATGCGGCCAATGGGATTATCAGGGGCAGCTGAGAGTGTGCCTCTCTCCACCTTTGATGTAGTAGTAGTAGTCGGTATGTTGTTATGTACTGATGGACGAACTCTGTGGATTTTCAAGGCTTTATGTTTAGCGCCGAGTATTAGTTGTCTCGGATACGAAAGGCTGGAGAAGGTATCCTCGATATAACCAAATTCGTCATCTAAATATTTTGCTGAACAGATTCGCAGAGCTCTCAAGTAAAATCCGATAATAACACCTCTCTTAGTCCTAGTATCATTGTGAGAGTAAAAGTGTAAGTAGTCGTTTTTGCATGTGGGTTTACGATATACTTTGAATTCTAGTTTGTTATTATTTCTGGTGAGTAGTATGTCTAGAAAAGGTAGAGAATTATTCGATTCAAGTTCGTGGGTAAATTTTATAGTAGGTTCTACTCTATTCAATCTATCGGTGATTTTGTTTAGATCATGTTTCTGTGGGTAAATGAATAAAATGTCATCTATGTAACGGAAATAATGTGTAACATCAGGGATTATATAATTGAAAGGTCCAGACTCGAGAAATTCTAGAAACCACCTTAAGAAAACTGACTTTAAGCTACCTATCCCCATCTCAATATGCATCAAATTATGCATCCTATGCACATCTCACTGTTACTTCCAGCATAACGACATCTACTATAAACAAATGGGTAGTCCTCTCTCTGGGTTCCTAGCATGCATATTTCTAGAATTTCTCGAGTCTGGACCTTTCAGTTCTCGAGTCTGGAACTTGAATAATTCTCTACCTTTTCTAGACATACTACTCATCAGAAATAATAACAAACTAGAATTCAAAGTATATCGTAAACCCACATGCAAAAACGACTACTTACACTTTTACTCTCACAATGATACTAGGACTAAGAGAGGTGTTATTATCGGATTTTACTTGAGAGCTCTGCGAATCTGTTCAGCAAAATATTTAGATGACGAATTTGGTTATATCGAGGATACCTTCTCCAGCCTTTCGTATCCGAGACAACTAATACTCGGCGCTAAACATAAAGCCTTGAAAATCCACAGAGTTCGTCCATCAGTACATAACAACATACCGACTACTACTACTACATCAAAGGTGGAGAGAGGCACACTCTCAGCTGCCCCTGATAATCCCATTGGCCGCATCTTTCTACCGAATAACCCTCTGACCGAACACATCTCCAACAATCTAAACGCGCTAAAAATTAAAACTACTACATTACCCACTAAATCTATACGTAACATATTGAGTAATACCAGCAGACAACATATTACATCCGATGCTTGTGTCTATCAGGTGCCCTGCAGAGACTGCAACCTGAGTTATGTAGGCGAGACAGGTAGATCATTGAAATCTCGCATTTCCGAACATAAACGTGACATTCGCCTCGGTAATCTAAGCAGTGCTTTAGTTATACACATAGCCAAATCTGATCACAATTTTGATTTCGACTCTGTGAAGATCTTAAAATATATCCACAATAAGAACCTTAGACAGATTTATGAGGCTGGCATGATAGCCACCTCACATACAGTAAATAATAGACCTGGTTTCTTTCAGATCGCGAGCTCTGTGGCAAGATTAATGCGTGACAAACGTACCGATAAGCTATAGTTTTAAATAGTCCCCCTCACCTTCCACTTAGGACACAATCTTTTCCCTGTGCGCAGGTCTTCGTAGTTGCCGCCCACGCGACGCCAGCATATCCGACTCTAAGAAAGAATACTTGACTTTAGAATTTCAGTTTTTCTGTTTTTGACCAGTCCTGTATATATCGTCTCTCCATCAAACTTAAATCTAATATAAATATGTCTCCATTAACCATGTCCCGAAGAAGGTCTATTTGACCGAAACGTCTGACGTCGACACAATAACAAAAACAAAAACAAAATAAAAACAGTAAACTCACATATTCGGATTTTGCTTTGTCTTTTCCACATTTTCATCATACCGTCGGATCTACATCCACACATTTGCTTATATATATATATATATATATATATATATATATATAATCAAAGAATTTGTGTTAATATATACAATATATATATATATATATATATATATATATATATAAAAACAAAGAATTTTTGTTTATATATATATATATATATATATATATTATAAATTAATTGATTTAAAATGTCTTTGGTTTAATAACAAAATTAAATTCGAAAGCTTTAGCTTCCATTTCTGAAACATGGTTATCACTGTGTAGCGAAAAACCCATATTTTAAATCAATTAATTTATAATATTAATGCTCTGTAAATTTACATTGAGCACTATTATGCAAAAATAAAAATATCTATAAGAACCTCGGATTTTATATCTTGCTGTTCTTTCTTTTTATTTATATATACATATATATATATATATATATATATATTAATACCTGAACACCACTGGTGTTAAGAATAAACGCGGATAGTACAATTTGCAAATGAAAATATATTTAAACAAAATGGTATTAGGTAAAAAATTCAGTAATAAGGAATGGACTAAAAACATCCTTGTTGATTAGAAAATATCACTCAACACTTCAATGCCCAGGCAAAAGAGAAAAAAACACCAATCAAATAAATTAAGATAAACGTAAAAGTGCTCAATACATTAAGTAGAGCAAAGTATATAATCCTAATGAGCTAGGATCTACCTACCAAGGTTTCAGCTAACGGTACCTAGATCCTGGCTCACTATGTTATATATATATATATATATATATATATATATATATATATATTATATTCATTTTAACAAAAAATATGAATCCTTCGCTACATAAGAGTTCTCATGTTTCAAAAACGAGTACCGAAAACCTTATTTATTTAAATTAAATTGAATTAAATTACTAAGCCCTGTTTCATCCTCAAGCGAAAATTTAGGAATAACCAATCTTGAAATTTACGCATCTTTATAAGCATGTTCATTCGCAAAATTAATTACTATGGAAAACGGCTGGGGCGACCATTTTGATAAGGGGGCCTAAGTGTTAATTTTTATCCACATATCAGTTACCTTCGGAAAGAAGTCAAGCCGATGTATGGTCGGGGTCTCCATTTCAAAGCGAGTGATGAGATTCATGTACGCACATCATCTGCTCAGTCACAGCGAAAGATAACTTTGGCACCATAATCTGTCGTTAAGTGTCTAAAGAATTTTGTTTTATTCTATTTTTCCCTAAAGGGCTGTTTCGTACATGAACTATAATTTGCTTTTTGACAACTTCATAGAGGGTTTTTCTATCTTATGATTGGGTTAAGCTTTTAGACCTTTTATTAGACTATGAATTTTTTTGTTTGTGTTAATTATTTAATGCGAAAATTTGAAGATGTCGCCAAAAAACCGTTAACTCATGTCTATGGTTTAATTAATTTTCATTATATAAAAAGTTAATGATGTGTAGTTTTTAATGTAGGTCTAAAGGGCATGGGTCATCCCAGGTTTTACAAGTTCTTGTTCTATATATTATTTTACATTTTACTTTTAGTGTTTTATTCATTTCTTTTAAATGCCAAAAATATTTGGATAGAGATGTCTGATTTCTATTTTTAATATTATTGAAGGAGCTTTTGTGTTGTCTCCATCTAATTTTAAATTAATTCTTCGTTTAACTAATGCATATCCTTTCAGTGCTAGGACTCTCAATGGATGAGATAGTGCATTGGAATACCACAGATTTTGTGCGGCATTTATTTTCCAACGGGCAGTCTTCAGGGTTTCTACAATCACATAATTTTTCATTATTTTTTTATTAATACTGTTTTGGCATCTCGTGTTTTTTCAGGATTTTATTATTATGCTTTTTTATGATTCTTTTTAGATTTGCAACTGTAACTTAATTTTAAGCTGGTTTTATTAAAGATCTTGTTATATTGCTATTAGTACGAAAGTGTTTCCAATTAAAGCTAAGAACTTATGCCCTATCTTAATACTAACCATTTGGTTGAACAGAGGGGTATACCAAATGATTTTTCTTTCCCTGTTTTTCTTCTAGTTAGTACTATTGTTTCTATAATTTATGTTACCGTTTTTGTGCCCGCTATATTTTAGGGCTGTGTTATAAAAATTACAGCGTTGTTGGAATATTTCCTTATTAGCGGACTTCATGCTGGTTCTTTTCTCTATTGATGTGGGTATATGCTTAATTATAGATGGAGGGTGGTTTGACTTAGGGTGTACATACAAGGGATTAGTGTTAGGTTTTCGGTATATGTTGTTCATTAAGTCTAGAGTTACCTCGAGGAAGTTTACCCTTTTTAATTTAGTACTGACTGTAGTTTTTAAATTTAGTTTCCTGAATTCACTATATATTATCTTTATAATTTTATCTATTTTAAAATTTATGGAGCTCCTTAGTACCATCAGCAGGTGATCCCTATATAGCCCGATGTCCTTAATCTCTAATTCACGGTGTGCGTTAAGATTGTATAGTATAAATAGAACGACAAGATCAGAAAAGTCTAAAGACCTCATGGTGATGTCAAAATTGTCATTAGTGTTTTTAATCCATTGGTCCCCATTATGAATGAGGACAGATTTTTTTAGCACTAAGAATTATGTTCATTTCTTCTTTAGTTAAATCAGAATATACAGTAGCAAACTCCAGGGCAGTAGAGAAGAGATCATTAGATATTGACTGGTAATAATCCACAATATCGAGCTGTATTAGGGTGCAATCAGGCTTATTGTTGATGTTGGTAAACCAATTGATGACTTCTTTGGTATTAATCCAGAGTGTTAATCCAAGGCAGTTTTTGATTTGCCTAGTGATCCTTTCTAGAATTCTTTTGCTTATCTTTTCTATGTCGGGTCTGGTTGGGTTTATCATTCTGGTAGTGGGGTCTTCCTCAAAATCTTGTTTGTGGTCCTTAAGAGTGATGTAGCATTCCTTTTCAGCTAGTTTGCCTACCCTATCGCTCATTTGTAATTTTTCAGTAATAATTTTACTAGTTCTGTTGATACTGTCTACCATATTGATATTGTTATGAGCTTTTTTTATAAGTCATACTTATTTTTTAAAAGTTATATACAAACAGACTGTTTCGGTATGTCGTAGCTCATCAATGTTGCTAGACATCCGATTGCTTCAAGCCAGGATCGAAACCCGACTGATTTGACATCAGTCTGAGATTTTTCCCCTAAGCTCTCAGCTCCGGGAAGAAGGTGAATTTTATTTCTGTATTACACTGAAATAAGTTTTTCAAAAACCCCCAATTTAAAACTACATTAGACTTTATTTTTTCATGGTAAAATAACTTGTTTACGAGAATGTTAAAATCCTGGAGAAGTAGTTATTTTGTTCGGATTATGGTTTGCCTATATACGATTTGTTTGCGAGTTAAAATCTTGATCGTTTTTCCATGTCTATTTTTTGTCTTAAAATGTTGTTCAACCCGTACAAAGCCCTGGAGTCACTCGAGGTAGATTGTTACAGAGTAAGAAGAAAGTTTTATGCGAATATATAGGGAAGACAACGGTTAGCACTAAACTTCAACTGATTAAGATTGTAGTGATGGGGGAGGCAACATTTGGGAGTCAGTTTTCTCAAAGCAGCGATTCGTGGGAAGAAGCCCCTTGAGTGGAAATTACATCTCACTAATGGAATACGAAGGGAATGCTGGTGATTCGCTAAAATTTTCGTACCATGACGGGTTTGCAATGTTTTAAGTTGATTAACATTCCTGCCCATTCATGTGACTGTATAATTTGTACGCAATAATTTATTCCACCAAGAGTAACCAGTAGTTATCTCTGGACATCAAGTGACAGCAAGTTTGATATGTCCCGGAAAGTTATATATTTGATCGAAGTAGCTAAGTAGTTTTGGCTACTATAACCAAGTAGTACACGGTAGCAGTAATGGACTGGTACTCGTCGTAGTCGCAGGTATTATGCTTAGGCAATAGGTGTATACCAATAGGATAGCCAATGGCGTAGTCCAATGGGCGTCGTCACTCCTCTTCACTTGGTCTCTTCGTCAGTCTGTATTTATGACTGACATCAGCCAATCATATTCCAGTGAGAGGGAACACAGGTGTATGGATATTCCATTATATCAATGTCTTATGTATTGAGTTTAGTGAATATATTGTCAGAATAAATCCGTTATATCTGTTTTATTTTATTTCCGGTTCATTGTTGTCACTGTACAATTTTCGCCTTTTTTCTTCTGCCCTATCTTGTAAATGCGAAATAAAAGTAATAATAAGAAAGAAATAAAATCATAAAAACGTCAAAAAGACCAATTAAATAAGATTTTCTTGCTTTGGATTTGCTTTCTTTCTACAGTAGAAATATAACGCTCTTTATAATTGCGATATCATGCTGCTACAGTGTTAGATGACATTTATGTTCTGCTTTACGTTCCACAGTCCGCTGGGAGAGGGCAGTAAGAAGAGGAAAAGAAAAAAAAACGAAATTAAAATATAATAATTTCGTATGACAGTATGTGAGAGAGTTCGCATATGACATATTTTAGGATAACAGTTACGTCAGTGTCGCGTAGGACGACCACAAAAAAATCATTGCAAGAGTCATTGGTGACTTACGATATCATGCTATTATTGTGTATGACTTTTTAAAGTGTAAACAGACGTTACACTGCGCCAATCGAACACTCTAGGTAAGAAAAGCGTGTTACAAAACAGAAGATCCCGTCAACACCATAGGGCTCTTTTAGGCAGCAGGTTTTACTTTCGATTATTTCATTCTCCAAGTTGGATAATTTAACGAAGGTTAAGGGCTCTAACACTCTCAGAGAATCAGGATCCTGATCCTGCTGAAACGTTTAATGGCATGGAATTACTGGATGGTAATTTGGAGGAACAACTAATTGAATAATAATTAAAATTCTCAGGAGAATAGGCTGAATTAAAGACGAAACGCGTTTAATAATATGTCTTAAAATAATCTGAATCTAAGAAGAAATTCACTGAGAATCGAACAGAGAATTAATTAAACGAGATACCGTAAATGTGGTTAAAGCCAAGACAACCAACCCTATCGACTTTCCTCTAATAAAAGGAAAATATCAGAATTACTTAGGTCTGTGAAACTAAATTTCGGTAATTTGCTTACACTGTTTTGAATATAGGTGTATGTACAAATTGTTCTGGACAAAGAACAAAACATCTGTGACATATTAATCTCCAATAATACGATTGTTTATGTTGGCCGCCAAAGAATATGGTTATTTTTACGGAAAGATATTTAGGAAGATTCTAACAAAAACAAAAGAGGTACCATATGTTTTTTAACATAGTTTCCTAAGATGTCTAGCGGAGGAATTTTTATTAATCAAATGCTGGAGAGGTAGTTGTCTATAAAAACTAAAGACTCAAGGATGACAGAAATAGAGAGGAAATCGGTCGACAATTGGTTGTGACAGGATATCGCAGCTCGGAACGACCCGAGTTAAGACAGCAATTCCTGGGCGGAACGGAGAAACACCTAAAATATTCCATGTTATTTTTGTTGTTATTTAGAATAAGTTTCAACCTGTACAAAGCCCGGGTCCATTCGAGGTTGACAGTTACGTTTAGGGGTAGTTTATATTAGGAAGGGAAGATAACGATTAATTCTAGACTTTCCATTTGTAGTGATCGGAAAATCATCCTCTTGGGAGTTGGTTCTAAACCGTAGCATTTCGTGAGAAGAACCTGCTGTAAGAAGGAAATGAGAATGGTTCCCTACAATGTGCAAGTCGTGGCCGGTCTTAGCCATGAAGGTTCGAACATAAGAATATAGTCCGTTTGAACTCTTTCCATGGAAATCGCGATAGAGCATCAGAGGACTTCTTCACTAGGGCAGTGATTCGCGTGATGAAACTTTTCGAGTGGCACTTACATCTCACCGATGGAATACGGAGGGAATACGGCTCATTTTGCTACTATTCAAATGGCATGGTGTATCCTGGCCGTGGAGGTTAGACCTGGCGGAATCCAGTAATGTAGTTCGTCCGCGCACGTTTCATGGAAGTCACGATAGAGCTAGGAGAGACTCGCCACATCATAACTATGTGAGAGAGGATGAAGGGTGATAAATAATTCTTCTCCAAAACGGACTCGGAGAAGCTTTCTATCAAGAATAGAATGTGAGGACCGGACAGCTCCCGTCCAAATATGGGAACAGTACTCCATTTTAGGCCTGATCTATCCTTTTATAAGTAGAGGATAATATTAGGAGTCAGGTACTTACTGGAGTGGTACAGTGAACCGATTATTTTAAATGCTGTTTACACTTTAAAAAGTCATACACAAGAATAGCATGATATCGTAAGTCACCAATGACTCTTGCAAAGATTTTTATTTGCCGTTATCCAGTGTTACAATGATCATGTCCAATAACACTCTGTTCGTATTTAATCAGATTAGAATCGTACACTCAATGTATTTATATTAATCAGTTTTTGCCCTTATTCAGTTATCTGTAAGCTGCTTTCCATTCACGATATGAAATTCGAATGCTTACGACGTTCATTTTCCATTATTCTTACGAAGTTTAATTTCTTTCTTTTTTCTTTCTTTCTTTGTCTTTTCTTTCTTTCAAGTAAAGGAAGCAACAGCAAGCAATTTATTGTAGGGGTTAGAAAGGATAATGAGTCATTTGAGGAGCACATCTCTTTAGGACTATTGCAGGGGTACCATCCAGTGCGCATGCTTTGTGTCGATCCAGTTTACTGATAATAGCAGAAACCATGAGCGAAGTTATATGCAATATGAGAATTGTAAAAAAAATATTTGCTGAGACATTAGGTTTATAAGTCCCCGAAATTCATACACAGATGTCCTCAAGGACACGTGGATAAAACGTTGGTTTGATTCAGTGACCAGACCCAAACAGTTGTGAGTTCAATACCAGGCTACAGCAGTGGTGAACCAAAAAACTTGGAGAGTTGAGTTAAAGGGAAATAACTGAGAAGATGCGTGTCATATGCAACTAGAACAATCTAATCGGTGGACGAAATAAAGGGTTCGGTTTGAAATTCCAATCACCTGAAGAAGGCCGGAACAGCAATGAAGATAAAGATAATAGTCAAATTAATAATGTAATCGTAATACCTCATCTTAGTCAAATATATTGCAGATGAATCAAGAAGAGAATTTACAATTTACAAGTAACGCAAGTATGGAGCATCGAATTCACTAATCAGTCGTAATTTGTCTTGAAATGACCAGACTGTTAAGTCCAGTAAAATGAGTTTATTTACAGACTGTATTTTAATATATAATAAATTGTAATATATATATATATATATATATATATATATATATATATGATAAATATAAAAATAATTTTTAAAATTCTCACTTCCTTCTCTAAACTTGACCATGTCTCTCACACTATTACTCCCCACCTTCTATGTCAAATTATATAAGCATATTACTGCCCGTCAAAAGTGTAAATTTTAAATTCATTTTTTGTTTCACCTTTTGAAAGTGAAGGCTGAAGATCCAGAGAAAAATAAAATTCTCTGGTGAAATAAATTATTACAAATGGAACCTTAAAGTGGTCTGTTTATTTTTAAATAAAGTATTCCCTCTGACTTAAAATTGAGCTCTCAAGATTTCATCCTCCTTGAGATTATCCATACGGATTACCAAAATTGTCGTTACTTAAATATATATATATATATATATATATATATATATATATATATATATATATATATATATATATATATATATATATAATACAGCAATATTACAATATATATAATATACAATAATCTTATTTTTATTATGATGTAAATCAAAATAACTCTGTTAATGACGTAAAATTAATCTACTAAAAACAGGAATGTTTCAGTTATGATTAAATCATGTATTATATAAAGGAGATACTTTGAAAAATCCAGAACATCATTTGGAGATCCCATGCAACGCTGAACAGAATTTAGGGAGAACTGAAACCAACCTCTCTTAAACCTAAACAAAAACGATTGCAGTTTACCGGCCACTGCCGCCAAGCGGACAGGGAAATACTCGCATTCTTACTGCTATGGCATCCTTCTGGGCGTTTCTTCTCACAAAAATTGACTCGGGTCATGGTGGACCTGGGAACACCAGCAATTAAAAGGCCTTTTTGTCGGATGTAGTTTATCTTACCCAGGACGCGGATGTAGTTTATTTTCATACCCAGGACGGAAACCATAGTTAGGAGAGAAGAAGTGGTGGATTCATTACTTTCCGATAAATGTGAGGTGGTGCATATGTAGCGGCTGGGAATGAGATATCGGAGAGCAGAGTTCGAATTTCAGTAAAGGTCGAAATATTCACTTATTCGCAAATACCCTTGGAAAATGTATGAACCCACCTCTCCCCTTATCTATGAGTTAAATAACAGCGCAGACTTTTGAATTAAAAAATATATGTAGCCCTGATGGCGAAAATTGTGATGAGTACTTCCACTTGGTTTGTCAAGCTGCCGTTTGGTGGAGCTATTAAAGGACTACAAAAGAAAAATGGATCTTCCTCTTTCTCTCTTTTATTCCAAGATATGGCAGTGTCGAAAACTAGTCCTTGTACCAAATTCATTCATTTTATGTTCTGCTTTGAGTGGCACTTGAGCCTTGTATTTTGTGAAAAATTATCAAAAGCAATAGTTATTGTTAAAATTCTTATTATCTGAGTTTAAATAATAGTTCAAAACTAACTTGGACGTAATCTGCGGTCGTTTGGGGCAGTTAACATTAATGCCTCTAAAGAGAAACTGCTATCATTTACACACCATAGAGTACCCTCCCTGTCTCCCATCGTGATGGGTGATGCCCACCTTCAAGAGACCGCTTCTCTGTGCCTGCTTGGTATCACTCTGTCCACTGACCCGAAGTGTAACAGCCACATTGAATCTATAGCTTCATCTACCGCAAGGAAAGTTTGTTCTCTCGGTCGCGCCAGAAGATATTTTTTTCTCGCCTGAGTCCATCCTTCAAATCTATAAATAACCATTCGCCCTTGCAGGGAATACTGCTGCCATATGAGGTCTGGTGCTACCGTTTTCACCTCGAGGTTCTTGACACTATTCAGAGACGTATATGCAACGTGATTGGTTCTGATCTGGTATCCCGTCTACCGTGACTTTCTCAGAGACGTGCTGTGGCTTCCCTCTGTCTTTTCTACAAGTATCTCCATGGCAACTGCTCCGACGAGCTACTTTCACTGGTTCCCAAACTGCATGGATTTAAACGTGCTACTAGGTCGGCATCTCGGTTCCATCCTTTACTGTCAAAACAGCAGCTTCATCTCTCGCACCTCCCGTCAGTACATCTCCCTTCATGTCACTTGCTTCCCTGATAGTTATAATCTTCAAATATTCAAATTTAATATTTATTCATTCTCGAACCTTGGAAATGCTTATAGACTCAAAAATAAACTACCAATATTTACCTATACTCCGTTAGATAAATACTTATAGACTCAGAAATAAAGGGAAAATATTTCAATGCGGAAACCAAATAAAATCTTGTAGACCGGTTTATAACTGACCAACTTGTATCTATCCACGTACTAAGCAAATTTTTATTGTCTCATGTATAACAATAATTAAGAAGAGTGATTACAACCTTAAATAATCCAACATGGGTTGACATCTTCTGATGCCTTAACTTTGATCGCTGTCATTTCTTTTTATGTTTTCCCTAACATTGCTTTTTACACTTACTCTCAAACTCTGTAACCCCTTGCGTGCTAATGGCACTCCGGCCTTCCTTGAGGGGATTTGCTTAAAAATTATCATCAGAAGGATATATTATTCGAATCTTGTCATATTTTCCATTTCTGCTTATGAAGGGTTTAATGTGAATGAATAATCGCGGTCTTAAAAAACCCACACTTTTCTGCGATCGGAGACACGGTGGAGTAATGTATAATGGCTCGGTTTGTGGAATCGGAGAGCCGAGTTCGAATTCCAGCCAAATCCATTACATTCACTTACGCGCTAATACCCTTGGGAAAGGTATGAATCGTCTTCTTCTATGGGTAAATAGCAGTCTACCGCATAAAGAAATGGCAACCTACTGCGGGAAAAATCTGCCTCGTCAGTCATGTATCGAAAGATACGAGATCGCCTAAGCGTGTATCACGCATGGCACATAACTGACTGATAGAACGACCATATCATTTTGAAACACAGGTTCTCCTCCGATCACCGAATTTGAGCAAAGTTGATCGGCACCTATCATACATGATCGTTTGGGAAGTGATGTGAGGGATAACGGCTCGGAATTGAACTAAAAATATTTCTGGCTTTACATCTGATAGACTGTACTGTGAATGAATGAGGAATATTTCCCGTATGCTAACCGCTATTCTCACCATTCCAAATGTTATTAGATCTGTTTCTTCATCCAAACGACCATCCTGTGTACTCAATGTGACGATCCGAAACGCAAAGAATTGTTCTTCTTCATATGTTAAGCCATAAAATGTTCACTTATCGACTACTATTTCTTTTTACATTGAAGACGAAATGATTCTTACAAATTTTCCCCTTCACCTATATGCTACATTACTCTTTTGACTCCTTTTATTACAACTACTCACTATAGGAAACATAACTAATTTAGACTATCTGCCCATTCAGTTTAATTCTATCTATCTATCTATATATCTATCTATCTATCTATCTATTCAATATTCTTTTTTTCTTACTATCTAACTAAAAATCAATCCATCTATCTATTCTATATTTTTCTATCTATTCACTATTTTTCTTTCTATGTCTTTATCTTTTCAATCTTCCTTTCTATCTATCTATTCAATCTTTTTCTTTGTTTCCATCTATCTACCTATCTATCTATCTATCTCAGTCTCTTCATTATCTCTCTCAATCTATCTATCTGTTTCAGTCTATTCATTATCTATCTATCTATCTATCTATCTATCTATCTATCTATATATATATATATCTATCTCAGTCTCTTCATTATCTTTCTCTATCTCTCTCTATTTATATATTTCAGTCTCTTCATTATCTATCTATCTATCTATCTATCTATCTATCTATCTATCTATCTATCTATCACAGTCCCTTCATTATCTCTCTCTCTCTCTATCTGTCTCTCTATCTATCTATTTCAGTCGCTTCATTATCTATCTATCTATCTATCTATCTATCTATCTATCTATCTATCTATCTATCTATCCCACTCTCTTCATTATCTCTCTCTCTCTATCTATCTATTTCAGTCTCTTCATTATCTATCTATGTATCTATCTATTCTATTCTATTCTATTATATTCTATCTATCAATTCAATATTTCCTATCTATCTATCTATCTATCTATCTATCTATCTATCTGTCTGTCTGTCTGTCTGTCTATCTATATAATAAATGCGAATGTCAGTGTGTCACTGTGACACACTTTTTCAACTTTACTCCTAAAGGCCATAGCCCAACATCAGTCCAAATGAAAAACATGACGTATCGGATCCGGGCCCGAAATCCTGAAATTATGGCTTCCCAGGTTTTCATTACTGCCATTGTTTTCGGCGATTCTTTAACTGATTTTTTTTGCGACGAATATTTTGTATGTTAACTGTTTTTATGACTTGGAATTAAATTTGAGAACAATCGAAATTAATTACGAAATCCAGCGAAAGTCACACATGAAATAAAAATATTTTTTGTACGGTAAATAAGGACCTAAGTATATGAAACTGTCATTAAATTAAGTGAAAGGCAGGCGGATTGTCGTTGAACTTTTAAAAGGTAGGCTTAAATATTAATGAAATACTTAAATGCAGAGATCAATTTTGAGTTTTTTTGTAGTTTATTTTTGCTTATTGCATCTACTCTTTCCTACATATTGTGATGAAAGCCCAATCAAGAGACTTCTGAGGGACCTAGCTTAAATGCTTCTCTATCGGGGGGCTTCTAAGCTAGTTTTGTATATTTCTCTATATCTATTGCTATTTAATTAACAATCTGTTTTCCCTATTAACATCTTACTAACTATCGTCTTGTATCCGTACTTTGACTTCAACGTAGAAATGGAAATAAAAACTCTGACCCAAATAAGAATGCTACAGTACTATTCTTCAATGCATAATTCCTTACAAAATCAGCACATTTGAACTGATGAACCTCTGACCCAGTCGTGCATCCTTTCTACAACTGTGCTATAGCCTTCTAGTGAAGTTCTTTTTATCATTACTAATTCTTATTTAGTGTTATTTTTTTTTTCTCGCCCGTAAGATTCCGATTTTTTTTTATTTTCTTTTTTCAGAGGGGTGAAGGAAAAAGTGAAAATTATTGATCATAAAATCAAAGAATAAAGATAATTACAAGAAAAAATTATTTCGCGAATTTGTTCATTTTTTTTTTCATTTTTTTTTTTTTTGTCGTCTGTTTTATTGAGTTTTATTTTTGCTTATCTTTCTTCCCTACTTGCAGGCTATAAGTTGTTATTATATTTGACTAATGACTGGAAATAATACACGTTCGTTTTTTTTTTGTTTTATTATTGTAGTCAGGATTCTTTTTATTTCTGTTGAAAATATTTCAAATAAATGAAAAAAAAATACTTATCAGATTAAAATTATGGAAAACATTCGGATTTTTACGCACATCGCCAAAAATACGTAGGAAGATTAGTAAAGATAACTAAATATAAATAAATATACCAAAAATAACTAACTATACATACATACATACATATATATATATATATATATATAGAGAGAGAGAGATAGATAGAGAGAGAGAGAGAGAGAAATAAATAGATAGATTATATATATATATATATATATATATATATATATATATGTGTGGCTTGCCTGTGTGTTTGACTACGAGCTCGAATGAAAAATATATTTCTTCATTTTTAAATTTTTCTAGAAAGTCGCTGCAATTGTATGTAGCTAGCTGTGTAAAATAATGTGAATGTAAGATATTAGTCGTTTCTTTATAAGGAAACATTCAGTATTCAATTAACGAGCAGGAAGTAGTCCTGTCGGTTGGAATTCATCAAATCTTACACTTTAAACAAAAAATAGGTTTCCCATGGCCCTATCTTTTTTTAGTCTTGATAGGGGGGGGGCATTCCTAAAATTATTTGAAGTAGAATACAATGTCAACTGGTCCTTGGTATGATGGTAAACTACATCCGGCATCAATGTCTCTAAGGTCATCTGTTGAGTAACCTAGACCCACCTCTTAATTGCAGTTGTTCCCAGGTCCACCCAGAATCTGGATATTAGCACCTGTTAGGGTCCAAGCCATGGGAAAATAGTGAAACCCCTAAAAAATAACATTATAAAAGTATAAAAATACTTAACATAGTAGCAATATGTATTTACATGAAAAAATTAACAAAATACATATTTATAGAACTAGGAACATCTTGAGCTTTAGTGGCTTTATTGCCTTGCTTGGGGTTAAAAAAATTAGGTTTCCTATGGCACTATCTCTTTTTAGTCGTGATGCGTGGGGAGACCTTCTTAAAATTATTTGAAGTAGAATACAATGTCAACTAGTTTTTGGTATGATGGTAAACTACATCCGACATCAAGGACTCCAATCGCGATATTGTTTC
This sequence comes from Acanthosepion esculentum, assembly GCA_964036315.1. Lineage (NCBI taxonomy): Eukaryota > Metazoa > Mollusca > Cephalopoda > Sepiida > Sepiidae > Acanthosepion > Acanthosepion esculentum. The sequence continues at coordinate 72,346,917 of OZ038502.1, read as the reverse complement.
ATTTGTGTAAGCTAGAACCACCTCTTAATTGCAGTTGTTCCCAGGTCTATTCAGAATCGGGATATTAGCATGTTAGTGTCCAAGCTATGGGGAAACAATGAAACCTCTAAACAAAAACAAAACACTATAAAAGTATTAAAAAAATACTTAAAAATAGTAGCAATACGTATTTACATGAAGAAAACTATGAAAAATACATATTTATAGAACCTGGAACACATTGCGTTTTAGCGGCTTTTTGCCTTGCTTAGGTTGATACAGCTTAAAAATTAAAGAACAGTTGCGAGCAATAACTGACTCAGGCCTGCTGCCCATTGACATCGGCATTCCAACAGTTGCATTCTTCATTTCTGATTCTTTTCCAAACATTTAACGCAGCTTCGTTTAGCCCTTATTTATTTTTATATTCTTCCCTCAGTCTCCTCTTCAAGAGATGAAGAGACAGATGATGAGTGAGGGATATTTTCATTTGCAAATATATACATATATATATGTATGTATATATATATATGTATATATATATATATATTTCACTGTCGAAACTGTTAAATGTAGCCGTCTCTTCTACTCCAATAGCTTCATGTTTCGCATTTCTCGCCTGTGGAACTCCCTCCCGATTTCTTTTTTTCCTGATAGGTATAATCTCCAACTATTTAAATGTAATGTCAACCCACGTCTCCAGATGCCCTGATCTATCCCCTAAAATTCTCTTCATCCTTTCCTCTATCACTCCTCTTTGCTCTCGCTCCAACTTTCTGTAACCCCTTGCGTGCTAGTGGCTTTCCGCCTTACTTGCTTTGGTTGTAATTTCCTTGGTATATATATACATACATATATATATATATATATATATATATATATATATATATATATATATATATATATATATATATATATATATATATATACAGTGTTGGAAATATAAGTATAAGACACCCGATGAAATTGTTAATAATCTTCTTATTAGTACACAAATTTCTCTAAATTTATACATACATACATATATATATATATATATATATATATATATATATATATATATACAGTGTTGGAAATATAAGTATAAGACACCCCATGAAATTGTTAATAATCTTCTTATTAGTACACAAATTTCTCTAAAAATTTATGTGTTGTACTTAGATCCAATGGGTATTAGTATACATATTCGATTTTATAACAACCTTTAACAAAAAAAGTTATTAATAAAAATACGTTTTTGAGGGTGAAAATAAGCATAAGACAGTTTTGAAAATAAGCATGAGACAGTTTTGAAAATATGTATTTAACAGCAAAATTGTACAAAATTCAATATTTACATTTATTCCCTTTCAAATGTAATACTTCAACACACCTGTTTTGTATTGAATTAATAAGTTTTCTGAGAGCTTCAGATGGAATTTCATTCCAATGCTTTTTAATGCAAGATTTCAAAATTTCTCTATCTTCAAACTGACATGTATTTTTGTATACACTTCTTGACAAAATTCCCCACAAATTTTCTATTTGGTTTACATTTATAGAGTAGGCGAGTCCAAAATTTCAGTATATTTTTGTTTTAAACCAGTCTTTCCTGAGCCTAGAAGTATGTATGCCTGCGTTGTTCTGTTGAAAAATGGCATTATTGGTGTCTAGACGATTCTTAAATGGGACAAGGCCTTTTTTGCAACACATTGATATATCGAGCATATATTGTTTCCCTTCCATCACTACTAAATCAGCATTTCTAGATGCAGAAAAAGTTCCCCAAACCATAAAAGATCCTCCTCCAAATGGCCTTTTTGAAAACAGCTGCTTATTCTTTCTTAAATCATGCCAATACCACTGATAGCCGTCGGGCCCATCCAAATTAAACTTTTTCTCATCAGAAAACACCATGGTTTCCCATTTCGTCTTTGTCCATGTTACATTTTTCTTTACCCAATCTACGCACATCTTCTTGTGTTTAGCAGTTAAGGCAGTGGCTGTCTTCCTGTTTCGATACACGAGATTTGGTGATTCGTGAAGAAGTTTACAAACACTTCTTGGGGTGATAGGTACATTTTGAGAGTTTTGCACATCTCTTCAGCTTGATTGTCCTTTAGAAACTTCTCGAAACAATTGACGTCTGGCTACATTTGTAATTTTAAGTGGACGACCTGGACGTTTTCTGGTGCCATACGATTCAGGGTCATTTAGATATTTTCTCACAACTATTAGGGACCTCGAGAGTTCTCTTGCAATGAAACTTATAGATTTTCTTTCCAGTTTATAGGCAGAGATTTGCTCGTTTTCATTTTCATTAAGGGAGGAGTTCCTAGGCATTTTGCAGTAACTGTATTCAATTATGAAATGTTTAAATGGGACTCACGTGGCTTAAAATCATTGATAAGAGTCTTTTTATGATCTGCGCATGCGCTTATTCTTCCTTTGGCATTCTGACGTAAACCAGATATGCAAATTTTCAAAACTGTCTTATAATTATTTCCACCCTCGAAAATATAGTTTTGTCAATAACTTTTTTTGGTGGAAAGTTGTTATAAAATCGTATATGTATACTAATACTTATTGGATCTAGGTACCACACGAAAATTTTCAGAGGAATTTGTGCAGCAATAAGAAAATCATGAACAATTTCATGGGGTTCCTTATACTTATTTCCACCACTGTGTATATATATATATATATTAAAAATTGAAACCCGTCTGACGATCCGTGCGTGAAACAAGAGTAGCGCTGATTTTATTCCTGATTCTTAGCCTGCCGAAATGGGGCATCTCGCTGTGGTGCTTGTCTCGCTAAAAATGAGTTTTGAGTTCGATCCTCTCTGGGTACCCCATACTTTCGGCCGGGTGTCGCATCTTAGTCACGCTTATAAAATCACATTATCAAAAACCGGATATTTTACTCTTATAAGATTTATTTAATATTCAGACAAGTAGCCGAAAATAAATAAATATATTAGGTTGGTGCAAAAATAATGTCGTTTTCTCACATATGTTAGAACGTCAAAAAACGACATTATTTTTGCACCAACCTAATACACACACACACACACACACACGCACACACACACACACATACATACATATATATATATATATATATATATATATATATATATATATATATATATATATATATATATATATAATAGATAAATGGGGAGTCTACTCAAATTTGAGTATTGACAATACTAATGTTTAAGTTATAAAAATAACCTGGCCGATTAATAAATAAACATCCATTACTTTGTTTAATTTTGATATGATAAATTTTGAGGAATTTAGAAGGAGAACTGATTTTGCATAAAGGCTCTGTTCATATATATATATATATATATATATATATATATATATATATATATATATATATATATATATATATATATATCAACAAAAAGTATTTAGAAAAATATGGCAAACTGAAAGATTACCTGTGACGCCTTTCATTCGTTAGTAGTTCCATCGGATTGGGCTTTGTTCATGTTGTAAAGTTTGCACATGCGCACGAAACGAGAGACGCAGGCAGTTTCAATATTTTTTGAAAGAATATTTTTGAAAGAAAATCTTTGTTTCAATCTAGCCAAATTCATCTGTATTCTTTTTCTCTCCATTAACTTTTTACCTGACTATCCCATACCGTGACAATATAAAATCTACCAAGATTGGTGATATATTGTCAGAGCCTAGACTCAAATTTACCGTGGCCGAACTTTCGATCAAGGCACTTTACAGACATTTTCATCACAGTGGATTATTTTCTCTTTTAATTAAAGTAGCATTCCTTATGTCAAAATTGTGGTCCGTTTTGTTACGATGAACAACCAATGCGTTTCGTGTGTTGTTATTTAAAAATGTCACTTTTTGTATTCGTATAGTCATTTGTTTACACTACTTAAGTTTTCTCCAATGTATTCATTCTGGCAATTCTTGCGTTTGATAGAGTAAATTTCTCCTTCAAGGCTTGTTGTTTTGCTTTTTATTGATTAAGTATTTGATTCTTTTAAATGTAGTTTTGACAAATCATATATTGAGTTTAGATAAATTCTTTTCGGTTGTAGTTGTGATAGAGTTACTGGATAGAATAATATATTTTTTTGATTATTTGGCTTTGTCAGGAAAGACTGTTCTTCTATTTTTTCACATTTTTCCAACATAAGTATGCAATTTCCTAAAAGGATTTGCTGAAGAACTAGCAGCCAAAATCGTTAGAATTTAACTCTACAAAAAGTACGTTATAACAAAGCCGGAAATGACTCAAATCAACCAAGTTAGTAAGTTAAGGCAAAAGTTTATCGTACTGATAATCTAGAAAAATTATTTTAAAAAAATAATAAAATTTTAAATAAACATTTAAACCAAAAATAAAAGGAAATATCCAGAAGGAAAATCAATAATATATTAATAATAAATTATGTAACTATAGAAATCCTATAAATTGCCCACTGCAAAATAAATGCCTTACAGAATATACAGTTTACTAACGGAATATTTCACTATTGAAAATCCAGGTGTCAAAAAATTTTATACTGGAAGGAAAAAATCCCTTTTAAATTAAGATGGTACCAAAATCTTTCAACAACAATGGATATCGAAACCAAACATCTCTCTTTAAATATTTTTAGTATTTAAAATAAATAAATAAAACGATAGTAAAGTAGAAATTATTAAAACAAACGAGAATTTGTAGATCATTAAACGACCCATGTCATCTATGTCTACATGAAAAGCTATATCTTATTAAGTTTCTTAAAAATAATGTTTTATTAAATCAACGAAACGAACTGTTTTTGTACAAAGTTTACATTATAACATAGTCAATAGGATTTTTCATAGAAACATCTATATATTATAATTATATATCTGTTATTTGATTGTATATAATGGTACATATAATATTTACTTCTTTGATTTTTAATTGTAACATTGCCATGTCTAATGTAACATTGAATATAATAAGTACTGTATTTTAGATGATAATAATTAAATATATATAAACGAATGATTTAATCATACTAGAGGCTACTTTAGGACAGTCCTAAAGGATAAGCAAAAGTATTTAAAATAAATACAAATCCCCAATTTATGCCATTGTTGGATATATATACCTCTGTATTATTTCATTGTATCTTATGAATATATTCTTAATCGGAAGCAATATATATATATATATCTGTGTGTGTTTCTCCAACGAAAGCTGTGCTACCATCGATAAACCAGAGGAATGTTTGTAATTGTGATTGGCTGCAAAAATCTTCTTAGGTTGTAAAGTCATCTTGCCTGAGATTGGTTGATATCATTGATTGGAATGTTTGCTACGTATCCAAAAAAGCATCTGCAACGTTACTGATCCTGACATGGCATCTCCGCTTTAGTCACATCTATAAAATAATGATGGCTAACAACCGATCTTGTATTACCTTTAATTTCGTGAAGTCGATATGCCAAAAACGAGAACTCATCGGAAAAAATGCCATTAAAGTATTTATAAATTTACGACGTAACAGTGTTGCTGCATTAGAGATATGTATGTAATTGGTCTGATGAGCTCACATTTTGTTGTTTTCGACTTAAGGACAATAAAAGATCGGATGATATAGATTTTATTATTTCATTGTGGAAACTGGTAGATATAATCGTAAATTATCTACTAAAATTTTCTTCTCTTGATCTTTTTTTATGCGAGGGGGACTCACTTCTGATTTTGGATTTCGACTTTCAAAAATGTCAATGCAAAATCAATCGTCAATCTTCAGTCTCCTTTAAACCTCGTATTTTGTGTCTCTTCTCTCTCGTTGTAACTTTCACTCTCAGTAACACCCTGTGTATTAGTGCCTTTATCTCCTTCCTTGGGGTCAAATCATTAAAAAAAATATCTTATTCTTTGAAAGAAAGAATGCTGCCATGATTCATTAAAAAAAAAAATAATTACAGAAACGTTTTCTAGAAGACGATATGCTAGACAATATACTATCATATTCAGATAAAAATCTAAGTATTCATGTTTTTAGTGCAGCTATCTAATCCCTGCTGCAGATGCTTCCTCAGGCACATTTGTATTTATTAAAAACACTCAGTCTGTAGATTGTATTGCAATAATACTGAACGTGTTTAGTTACAGTTTGTAGCAGAGCGCGAATCATTAGTTTAAACACTACCAGTGTGCTAAATCACTCGCTCACGAAGACTTCTGACTTTGTGCTATCATCAACAGCACCTGATCATTTTTGCCTAACCAAGATCATTCACTAGGTTTAGGTAGAACTGTGCTATTTTTCAGGCATGTCGCATCAATGTGTCAGATCAGTTATATATATATTTGTGTACGAGATAAGGAAATTGAACAAGCGACAATTTGCCCTTAGATTACCTTTGTGCAGCATCGTAAGAACCGTAATACACAAGCACTGACTTGTAAACTCAAGTTACGTTCAAAAATAGCCTCGTCAGATCAAGTCATGCATCTGTCAGAAATAGTCTATGTTCATCCGCTGTCTCAGATCAAAGCTTAAAATAACTTCAACCGAAATCCTCCTATAAATCGTAAAGACATTATTCGACAGACCTTATATACTGGAGCTACAGTATCCCAAAATGAAGAGCTTTACCAAATAATAAAAAGAAAACCAGCTGGAACTCTTCCAAGGATCGATTGAACTTGCAACTCTAAAACAGAAAAATGACACATTCAAGTTGTCAACATTCCACATTTCCAAAAATAATAAAAAAAGATTGATAAAGTTACCCAACTCTTCGGCAGAATTGAGTCACTGTCGGTCACTGTGTCTTTATCTAAATCTAAAAATAAACACGCTAAAATTCACCTTCATCCCTGCCGTGAGACGACGGCTTAGTGGTAGAAGTTCCGACTGACGCCAATTCAGTCGGGTTTCGATCCTAGCTATAGGCAACCTGATGAGCTGTGAAACAGCGAAACAGTCTGTCTGTGGATGACAAATATATATATATATATATATATATATATATATATATATATATATATATATATATATATATATATATATATATATATTCTGGGCTTTCCCGTCGATAATCGACGTATGTGAGTTAAACAACTCAGTTCCTAGTAACCGACAGCCAGTTACCAGCACATATGATTTAATTATGGTGGTGAAGGCTTTGTGCAAAACCAACCACACTTTTCAAACAGCCGAATACAGATTCCTACCTGCCACAAGGACCCAAACGATCTTCCGGAGGTTTTGATTTCAGAGATGTCCTTCTTCTAGTTTCCATCCAACGCTATAGAACCCAGTCTGTCCAGCTATTTACTTGTAGCAAGGAGGCAGAAAAAAAGGATTCATAACTTTCCCAAGGGTGTGAGCACGTAAGTGAATATAATGGAATATATATATATATATATATATAATAATTAATTCATCGAGTTTTTAGAAGAAACCTCAACAGAAAGCACTGGACGGCCGTTTCGTCCTATATTTGGGACTCATCAGAAATGCGCATCCACTACCAGGAATTGAAACCCGGACAGTTACTTTATTAAGCAAACGTCATATCAACTGTGCCACGGGCCCCAATGTCGACATAGAGCCCCTCATTCACATATTCCGTGGTGGAACTCATCCAAGTTTCTTTAAACCAAGGATTTTGCCCCCGAGAGCCATCACTACTATCACCAAGTCGCTCCATCCAGAGCATTAGAAGCCGGTTCAAGCAAGGATATACAAGAAATTGTTAGGAGGATTTGAGATAATCATAATTAAGTAATTCATCGATTTTTTAGAAGAAACCTCAACAAAATGCAGAAAGCACTGGACGGCCGTTTCGTCCTGTATTTGGAACTCATCAGCAGTGCGCATCCACTACCAGGAATTGAAACCCAGACAGTTAAGGTTATTATATATATATATATATATATATATATATATATATATATATATATATATATATATATATATATGGATAGCGGGATAGAGGCTCGGATTAAGGAATCATGGAGCCGAGTTTTTATTTCAGCCGAATCCATTGCATTCACTTACGTTCGAATATCCTTAGGAAAGGTATGCCTCCTCTTAACACATGGTTTACTTGAACGTACCTTTTAGGGTGAACTATCTACAGGCAACCCTCCCAGACACAAACCTTTAAAGCGCTTTAACGATTGCATCAAATCCAATCTCAAAACACCTGGGATATAAGTTGGTACATGGCAGGCTGAATGTCGACCTTCGTGGACATCAACGATGTAACCACATTGAAAAAGACAAGGTGGAACATGCTAAGGTTAAGGGCAATCTCCGTAAAGGTAATCTTGAAGCGCTATCTTCCACCGTAACTTTTCAGCATGTATGCAGTTTATGTGGTAATTTTGCTCTTTTAAATTCAGGTATTGGAAGTCACCTTAGGTCTCATGAGACTCGATCCATTGAATAAACTCAGAAATGAATTCTTGTATCTTCTTGTGCACTCTGCGACAAATTATGTAAGTCAATTTCTGGATTAACAAGACACATGAAAATTCACGTTGACGCCGTGCCTGTTGGTCCTAAAGATCTCCCTTTCAAGTGCAATATTTGCGCAAATGCTTGTAAAAGTAAGGCTGGGTTTTGATCGTTGAGTCTGACAGTTAAAAAATATTGTTGTGGCGATGGTCTGCTTCTGTCAAAAAGTGATAATCACTATATATATATATATATATATATATATATATATATATATATATATATATATATATATATATATATATATATAATTATATATATATATATATATATATATATATATATATATATATATAATTATATATATATATATATATATATATATATATATATATATATATATATATATATATATATATATATATATATATATATATATATATATATAT
>OZ038502.1:72318070-72333070 GCA_964036315.1 Acanthosepion esculentum | reverse complement strand
CAATTTTTGAAACGTAATGTTAGTGACTGGTCTTTGACGACAAAAGGTCGGCAGTTGAGGCTTGGTAGAATGCACCACTTGGGAGTAAGTATCTTGTACCAGTTGTTAAGTAACTATTCTTGCACTTAAGTTTTCTATTGAAATGTAGTCATGTCGGTAATGCTACACGCTGACTGAAAAGTAACTCCGTATGTTTTGTATGAATGGCCAGCTATGAGTCCTGACTTAACAACCTGTGTTTTTTTTTCTTTGGGCTGCTATACCAAACAAAGCCTTTGGAAGAACTTGAAGAGAGAATATCATGTTATATCTTCAATACCACAATGGTTCCTGGTGAAATCTGTTCACGGAATTCCAGTGCGGCCCGAGAAACTCGTAGTAAATATAACCTCACGCCTCTTTCTAATATCCATTTCTTGTAAAAATTATAGTTAATAAATTATTATAAGTATTTTAAAATGGGGAGTGATATTTCAGTTACCCTGTCAGCGATTGGTGTTTGATATCGTTTATAATATTTCTTTGGTCAACGCTGGCTCTTGCTCACATACAAACTTCTTGCAACAAGAAATAATGCTCGCACCTTCGTAAATTTCAAAATCGATGTCATTGAATCCGTTTCCGAGCAGACGCAGTATATAATCATAGAACATAATAAAGAGGCAGAATAATGGACCAATCAGATCGATCTGTTTTGGTTTTCAAAGTTCGAAATATCTAGCAAGAAATATAAGAAAAGTCGGCAAGCAAAATGTTAGCAAACGTACTCTCTTCAGAAGAATCGGCTTTGTTACCAGCGTGTGTACAGAAAGAATTATCAATCGTTTGGCCAATTTTTTGATAAACTTACCTCCCGAGGCCACAAACTAACATTCAACGCGTTCCTTTCTCTCTCTCTCTCTCTCTCTCTCTCTCTCTCTCTCTCTCTCTCTCTCTCTATATATATATATATATATATATATATATATATATATATATATATATATATATATATATATATATATATGGAAATCTATGCAGGAATATAAATAGTGTCCACAAAGTCTTTAGACTTTTTCAGAAATTCATTACGAAAGAAATTAAAGGTGTAAGTTAAATTTCTGTTATTGTTATGTTGTTATAAACTTTCTTTTAATGATATTAATAGTTTTATTAAAAGATTTTTTTCATCTTTCAGACTGCAATTAATTTTTTTTTATGTTTAAGACCGCAATGACTTTGTGGACACCCAGAAAACATTTGTTCAAGCTGCTCAATATAAATTTACTTAATTAAATTATTTTATTTATTAAAAAAAACAAAAAAAACTTTAATTCATACCTAATTAGTATGCTGGTGTCATATCTGCACCAGTGTATCAGTGCCGTCTAAAATGGTGGCAATTGTTTGAAAGTCTAAATACTAAGATGCAATGAAACAAATTTTTGAAACAATATATTGAAACTCAAGAAAAAGGAGATTAAAGAATTCCCCACTAAAATAACAGGCTAGTGATACGTTTAGTTAATCGGTTACCATGATAATTTTATATTTTCAATGGCATATATCATTTATTAATCCCGGTATTATGCAAATATCATTTACCGCTATATCTTTTTTATGCTAAAATTGTATGCCATTAATAAAACAGTGAAATGGAAATATATCTTTGGGGAAAAAGATTAGCAAGCGATAGAAAAAAGACGGCGAGGGCAAATACGGTTTCAAGACCGAGTTGAAGCAAGACGATCGCGTAATAGACAAAGGTATCTGAATACTTCACATGAAAGGCTTGAACAAATAAGCCTGCAATCTAAGAAACGTAGGAGTAAAGGAACTGATGAAGTAAACGGCTCATTTTGCTCAAGAACTAACTTTGTCTAAATGAAGATAAATATTTTATATGTATAAATTGTTAAAACAACAAAGGGAAGAAAGAAAGAAAGAAATAAAGAAATAAAGATAGGGACTATTGATTGAATGAAAGAAAAAAGAAAGAAAGAAAGAAAGAAAGGGGAGAATGTTAGAAAGAAAGAAAGAAAGAAAGAAAGGGATAATTGGTTGAAAGAAAGAAAAAAGAAAAGAGAAGAGAAAGAAAAAAGAAAGAAAAAAGAAAGAAAGTAAGAAAGAAAGGAGAGAATGTTTGAAAGAAAGAAAGAAAAAAGAAAGAAAGAAAGAAACAAGAGATTGAAAGAAAGAATGAAAGAATGAAAGAAAGAAAGAATGAAAGAAAGAAAGGGATGATTGATTGAAAGAAAGAAAAAAGAAAGAAAAACAAGAGATTGGAAGAAAGAAAGAAAGAAGTAAAGAAAGAAAAAAGAAAGAAAGACAGTGGAAAATGTTTGAAAGAAAGAAAGAAAGAATGAAACGGGAAACTGATTGAAGGAAGGAATGAAAAAACGGGAAATTGATTGAAAGAAAGAAAAAAGAAAGAAAGAATACGGTAGAAAAAAAATGATTAAAAGAAAAGTCGGAAGTGCCAGGATTGATGGGAAAGTGAGATAAAATCTGTGGCGTAGTACGCTACATCTTAACTATGACGACTAAAGGAAAAAAAAAGAAAATTATAACAAAACGGAATCAGCAAATATGAAAATGTAAAGAAACAAACCGAAAAATAAATCGAAAAAACGAGAATCTGAGGAAAAAAATAAATGTGTTTCGATTCCTTCCATTAAACAATCACAAGACGCTAAGAATAAATTGTTAACCCTAACATGATTCCAAATACCAGGGTTCATATTCGAATGCGTTAAAAGTATATTTTCCGTTCATGTGGAATTTCTCGAGAACTTCTATAATTCCTTACCAATACAGTACATTGAAAAAGCCTACGAACTTTTTAAACAAGTATAAATTTCTGGTAATTACCAGCTTGTAACTTCATATTCCATTTCCTGGTTTCTTAATATCATTTGCATTGCACAAAAATTGATGGTACAAGAAGCCCACAAAATCGGCACCAGCTTTAATAGCAATGGCATTGTTAGCCTTTTTCTTAGTAAGGAAACGTTTAGCATTCATTGCCCGAGCACTCATGGCTATTCAAGTTATTTTTTTCACTCCCTTGGTTTTCGGACTGGATTAAAAATGTAGCGTCTGTTCTCATCATTACAACTAATGGTAATATTAGCCGTATCCGTATAAGGGAATATTCATTAATAATTGATATCTATCCAAACAAACTTAAGTACCGTAATACCCCATGTATAATACGCATTTTTTGTTAAAAAAATAATAAGGAAATTAGGGTTGCGTATTACGCACAGCTACAAAAAAATCTTTAAAAAATGCAGTTGCATAGGTTGATTTCATTTGCGAAATGACTACTCACCAGAATACTTTCTTTCTTTCTTTCTTTCTTCCAATCTCTTGTTTTTCTTTCTTTTTTCTTTCTTTCAATCAATCATCCCTTTCTTTCTTTCTTTCTTTCTTTCTTTCTTTCTTTCAAACATTCTCTCCTTTCTTTCTTTCTTTCTTTCAAACATTCTCTCCTTTCTTTCTTTCTTTGTTTCATTCTTCCTTTGTTTCATTCTTTCTTTCTTTCAATCTCTTGTTTCTTTTTACTTTCTTTCTTTCAATCAATCATACCTTTCTTTCTTTCTATCTTTCTTTCTTTTTTCTTTCTTTCTTTCAAACATTCTCTCCTTTCTTTCTTTCTTTCTTTCTTTCTTTCTTTTTTCTTTCTTTTTTCTTTCTCTTCTCTTTTCTTTTTTCTTTCTTTCAATCAATCATCCCTTTCTTTCTTTCTTTCTTTCTTTCTTTCTTTCTTTCTTTCTTTCTTCTTTCTTTCTTACATTCTCCCCTTTCTTTCTTTCTTTCTTTCTTCCCTTTGTTGTTTTAACAATTTATACATATAAAATATTTATCTTCATTTAGACAATTTGACATACGACAATTTGACCCTAACATTCAGCGATTGCGACTCCATAAGGATGTCAAATACAATCATATGTACCTAGCAATACTTACAAATGTAAAATAAAATAAGGATTATCATAAAACTAAATTAGAATAATATGTTTAAAACCATTTTTTAAAATAAAAGTAGGAAATGCTGGCCGTAATGAAATTGGAGAGGTTTCAATGTATAGGGCTTGAGTCAACCCATTTCCCCACATTTTCACCACAATTTTAGGTGTGCGTATTATGGATGAAAACGCATTATACACGGAGAATTACAGTATTTTGTTTGCTACTTCAACGTGTTTCTCTTTCCTCCTTGTCAGTGTCAGATTTTCCAAGCCCTCTTTCTTCATTATTTTCCAGAAGTGTCAGGTGTCTTTCTCTGTTCCTAATCATGAATAACCTTTCCGTTCCCATTTCCTGCTTGCTAGTATGCTTCGTCTATGGTATTCTCCACATCTTTTCCGGAGAACCGCATCTTTGTCTTTTTCATCTGTAAGGAAATTATTCCTGCATTCAGAGTTACTGTCTACTGAAATTTATAAAGTCCTCCTATTAAAATATTTTTTCATGGAAATTATTTAGTTTGTGGCGTACGGTGGCCGTTAATGATTAAGTATAACTCAAGACTTCACTGTTAAGATAAACCAGCATTTAATTACAACCACAAATAAATACTTAACAAGAAGAAAGAAGTAAAATTCAACCAAAAATAATTAAGCATTTCAGTGAATACCTTGTTAGTAGCGCGGCTCGACTTAACGCCCGGTAAATCTTAAAATCAAAACCCAAATCATCGACGCAAAATAATTCACACTAATTCGACTGGATAGTTCCACTCGATAGTCACTCAATAATCTCTCAGTCAGTAGCCTGACACTTCTATTTATACACCTAGTTAAATATATATTATATATATATATATTCATAAGTCCAGAGTGTCACGCTGGAATCTCGGTGTCGGTAGTTACTTATTTTCTTCCTGTATGATAATTTCTCAAGTCCAGTAACTCTTATTGCTCTTTCAGGTTTTGATGTGGGCTTTCTTCATAACGTTTTGTTTGTAGCAGTGTCGAAAGTCATCATTTTGAATATATTATTATTTTATCTTTGATTTACACGTGCTAGCCATTGTAATTGTTTCTGATGTTGGGCACACTCGCGTGATGTTATTTCTATTATTGTAATTATGTAGCACTAGTCCTAGAGGTTGGTCGACTGTTGATGTATAACAAAGATTCCCAAGGTGGTGCCCTTGCCTCACCGGTGGGGCATGGTAATATTTTGGTGGGGCATGCGTAGGATGTGCAACCTTCGGCTTACTATACCAACAGAATAACGGGACAATTCGAGAATGATTGTTTTCTAGTGAGTCTGAGTGATAGTTTTAATGCGTGTTATACATTCGATGCATATACAGTATGCATACATAAAAATATTCCGTGTGTATGTACGTACATGTGTAATTGGCATACAGGGAATTTCCCGCCACCCCTACACTCGTGCGTATCGATCAACAAAGAAAAGGTCGAGGGAAGAGCCCATGTTTTGTCGGACAGTCAGCGCGTGTGACCATTCAGTTTCGTTCCTTCACGTGAATTGCAGTAAAATTTTGAATATGTAAGAATTAAATATTACAGGGGGCACCAGAAGTTTAGAAATACCAAAGTGGAGCATGGCATAAAATCGTATGGAAACCACTTATCTATAGACATCATTCGCTGGAAGGCGTTTTAACCATTTATCTGTGAAAGCTGTTTCATATTGATGACATTTGAGATCTTTCTAAACGAGCCTGGTGTCATTCATGGCATCCACATCAAAGTCAAGATCTGAGGTAACTATTTAAGAACATGAGTCAAGCTTATAGGTTAAACTTTTGGTTTTGTAGCAATTTGTCATGCTTGCCGGAACTACTCCCACGCAGTCCTTTCTATGCGCAATTCCAAATACATCCATTTCCAGAAAGATTATATTTCGGTTAGAAGATGTTGAGAGCTTTCGTTATAAGGAGGCTCTATGCCACAGAAAATGCCCAACATAGCAGAGTCCGGCTGATGAAATTTTACTTTGGTGAAAATCCGCACATTGAATCCGCACATTGATTGGCAAACAAATATTAATTCGTGATTGGAAGTTTTTTGGGGTCTGGATTTTTTTTATGACGATGACGACGAATTACCTCGTGCCGACTCATGCTTGGCATTTTCTAATACATTTTTTATCTACGAGCGACGAGCACGATTTTATTTGCAGTGATAATCTTATGGATTACCGTGTTCAATATCAGCGATAGAGCGTTTGTAAATGTATAAAAGCTGACACTGACGTCATCATCTAGCGGTAACAGTCTGTTCCATGACTATACGCTACTGTGGTGCATTTATATGTCTTTATCATTCCTTTTGCTAATATTCACATAAGCCTATCGGCTTTTTTAAAAATACTTTCATTCGCTGTGTTTATTAATTCATACACATATCAAAATATAGAAAAAAACAAAATTAAAATAGGATGAATAAAACCAGAGGAGCAAATGTATGGAGTAGAAATCTTAGACTGAAAGAACGTAAATGAATTAACATATTGCCTGTCAACTACGAGATAAGTTGAGCAGTTTTTATTATGACACCGACAACGTGCCATCTAGTTCTTGTTGACTTGCCATAATTACAATAAATTGTACGTGGCGTCTAAGGTAGGAACGAAAAAAGATACTGGCAAACAGATAGTGATATTTTTACTGTGAACGCAATGTTATGACTTCTGTTGAAGCTGTAAATGAATTCATAAAAAAACACAATTGCTTTAATCTGATCATTATAAAATTGACGTTTGACACAGATATTTTAATTGACCTCTGGGTGCCAGTGTATTATACATTATTCAGCTTTGAGCCATGACTTAAATATCGAATAAAGTTCCACAGAAATTTCGTTCGAAGAATCTCTACAAATGTGTGTAGTTTTAGGAGCACATCCACAGAGAATGGCATCAAATACCTGTAAAGATTTTGAAGAATTTCCTATCAGGGCGTATTTAATCAATTATTCAAGCTAATGGAAATTATGTTGTCTATTGACAATGAATGATAAATTCTTCAAATGAATATGGAAAAAAAAACAGGTTCTATGTTCCTCCAGGACATGGGAAATCATTGTCCTCTACACATTCCTTTTCTTTATTAACTATGAATTGCAATAATTTTTAGAAAAGATTCTCCGTGAAATTTTCCTTGATTCAGTTTTGGCCACTTCGCCAGATATTGTTTCATTTCTTTCCCTTTTCAGAATTCAACGCGATGTAATGGTTAACATGCTTGTCTCACTAGATCGAAGCAGAATAGTGAGTTCGATCCTCACTGGGTGCTCTATAGTGTGGCTTTGAGAAGCCTGTATCTTTCACAGAAAAGTAAGCCCATGTGTTGGTTTGGCGAGCATAACATTATCAAGAATTTTTATATTTCATGTGTCGGATACAAGTTCTATTGCACGACATCTAAATACACATTCCTGTCTACCTTCACAATACAGGAAAATACTTGTTGACAACACCAATATACTACACCATGAAAATATTAAACATAAAAATCAAATTCTCGAGGCCGTCTCTACCAACGGACAACAAAATTTACAACGAATATATTATCGGAAACCCACTCCTACCATCATCGTTTGCCTCAAACCTTTTCTTTTTCTCTCCTTTCATCGTCGTTGCTACCCTGTGAGCAACGACCCAACACTTTCGATGCTAAGGCACGTGACCGTTTTGGAACGAACATCCATTCAAAGTTTCTTTGGACGGTTGGCATTTTGCCGCCAGACAAACGGCCACGTGACTCATCGGATACCCGCCAAAAAGTATCCCCGGGTAAGAGACGACCTGCGGGCATCGAGTCGGGAAGACGAGTTTTTACATCTCTCTCTCTCTCTCTCACTCTCTCTCTCTCTCTCTCTCTCTCTCTCTCTCTGCATATAAGCTTCAACCGTCTAGACTTCGGCAGTAGACCTTTTCATAGTAAATTCGTTTGCCGAAGCTACCTTTCATCAGTGTAGACTCACTCTTAGCCCAACTTTCATTTTCGTCACGAACCTCAGTATCGAACGGACCTGCCTAAACAACAAGTCAGAAATTCACAAGATTCCACACGTGGTACCTATACTTTCTGGATCTCTCCATTTTTTGGTCTATAGTCCTGACAGGCAACGAACGCTTTTGCAGCTCAGTAATCTTTGTGATTTTCCTCGGTCGAAATCTCATAACCGACCGAATTAGTTCTGTCACTAGGTTTCTTCTGATCTTTCCTTTTCTACTAAAAAAAAGGTATTCTTAGGTAAAGTTTCCTTCCTTATACTGTTTATTCAAAAACAAAAAAGAAGGAAACTTTCTATATATACTTTCCCCACGTTTTTGGACTATTTCTTCTCTAAGAACACTTAGCGCCAACATTACTATTTTTGGCGCGCAACAGCCTCCGACCATTAACGTCACCCTCACATTGTGCATATTTGGTTTAACCGCCTTTCTAGAGAGCAAGAGTTCTACTTTGCATTCCCTCCTCTACTGCACCCTGCCAAAGTTGTTGCTGAAAAACAATGAATTTACATCTTGTTATGCCTTTTCTTATCTAATGGTGTTTGTCCACTTTTTACATTGCTAACTTGTCATGAACCATGATGTTCTAAGGTAATATCAAAATACTCTTATACGGGGAAGTCTGGTGGTCTCACACAATGCCATTCGCAAGAAACCGCACTAGGCAACCAGGCTCCTCCTATAATAGCAAAAACATATTACAGTGCATATAACATATATATACTAATAATATTTTAAATTTATATCAATCCAACTCCACAGGAGGCGCGGCAAATTAATGGATAGCGGCTTGGATTGAGGAATGCAGTAGAAATTCACTTCCGTGCTAATATGAATCCTTATCTTCCCCCCCCATCTATGGGTAAGTAGCAGTTTAGATCGGGGTCTATATCCTTGGACGGCAAAGAAATGGTAACCTACTTCAGGAAAAAAATCTGCCTCGTCAGCCATGTATCTTTCGATACATGATCGCCTAAACTTGTATCACGTATGACTGATTGAAATTCCCTTACGTGTTAATACCCTTGGGAAAGGTATGAAGCTTCTTCTCTTCCCCCCCCCCCGCCACAGCTATCGGTAAATAGCAGGACAGACCGTCTATAGTCTTGGATGGCAAGTGGTCTACCGCAGAAAGTAATGGCAACCTACTGCGGTAAAAAATCTGCCTCGCCAATCATGTATCGAAAGCAATCCTAAGAAAGTATCACGCATGGCACATAACTGATTATATTCAAACGCGGGTTTTGTAAAATAAAATCCATAACTACAACAGATAAATTTAAAAGTTATAATCTTTTTAAAAATTAGTATGACAGCGAAGGATTTGAAAATATATGCTTATATGGACTTTTGGTCTGGTGCAAGAAACATTCCCCCAACATTATAATGGTATTTTTGATACTCCCTGTATATATGGTAAGAAATTTGCTTTTCTTTTAAATTTATTTTTCTCATGTTCGGACTATATGTCTTGTTTCCCGAAAGGATTTGAACATAAATTCTCTGTGCGTTTTCGGTTTTCATAATTCATTATCAAAGGGTATTAATTTATGTGGAGATGTCTGAATCTAATTCTCCCGGCGACGATAGGAACCTTTGTTAGAAAAGATCACGTTAATAGCATCGCATTATAGTTGCCAAAGGACACATTAGACGAGTCTTAATTTTGTCAAACACTTCACGCACAAACACCGAAAAGCGGTGTAAGCGAAGGATGCATCTTTTACGGGATTTATTTAACTTTTACAGCGAGTCAATCTCAAGAGAAAAAGGCGTCTTACCAGGATTTATTATCGGTGATTGGAATCTGAACAACAGAAGATATGCAGTAAACACCGCTCTAACGCAGAAAAAAAAACGAGGTAAATCCTGGATAAGTTTTCAAAGGGGAGCAGAAAGAAAGGAATAACTATTAAATGAATGAAGACAAAATTTTTCTTTTCCACAACAAAAGGAAGATACAAAGATACTGTAAATTCTAAACGTCAAAATAAAGCAGATACTAAAATTTATTTAAATGAGGAGTGTTAAAGGAAACGAGGTAAAATGTGGCCCGGAAATCCGAAGGCAAAACCGAAGAGATAAATATACCTTTCAAATTTAAACAAAATATCAAACAAACGGAAAATTTTCTTTTGAAGCAAATTAAAGAGTTGGTCAACTGTTATGTAACGTCAATTGCCTTCACGCGAAAAAAAAAGGGTGGAGATTTCTGCACAGATGAATAAGAGACCTAAAGCAACATAGATGTAGGCCTACAGAAGGATGCTGGGAATACCATGAACTAAACATGTAAGTAACGACGAAGGTTTAGAGAAAATGGATAAAAAGAGATAGTCATCTATATTTCTGAGATGCGGTATTTTAATTATTCACATTATTTACATTGTTCGGACGCTCGACCTTATATTTATTGCCATGTTCACGACTATTCAGCCGAACAAACTACCCCGGTGGACAAAATAAAGAGTTCAGTTTGAAATTCCAATCACCTGAAGAAGGCCGAGTAGTACAGCGGCCGAAACTTCGTGAAGATGACAATAAAGGTTAGGACAACTGTCCGAACAAGATGAATAAAGTAAATAAATACACTTGTAAATAACATCAGGAAAGTACAGTTGAAATTTAAACCTCACATGATGAAAGAAGAGGACTTAGCAAATTTGATATATACCATGTATAAAAGAGGAAAGCAATGAAATCTGAAGGAACAATATCACAAATATTTAGAATTGCAAAAAGATAGTTAAGATTTTCGGCACGCACAATGAAGAAGGTGGGTTCAGAGGAATGAAACAGAGGGGGCTTATTTTAAGCAATAGGAGCAGAAGGAAATATCACCAGGTTGTGTAAATAGCTGACAGAACAGAATTACAAGGATAGGGAAATAAACAGACATTTCGAAGAATAAAGAACTGGTGAGTGTGGAGAGCCATGATCACCCAGTCCTGAAAGGAGACTGCTGATAGAAGAAGATGAAGCCTCAAACAACCATATGAAAAAACGCTACTCCCTGTGTAATTAACTATTCTTATCTATCTATCTATCTATCTATCTATCTATCTATCTATCTATCTATCTATCTATCTATCTATCTATCTCAGTCTATTCTTATCTATCTATCTATCTATCTATCTATCTATCTGTCTCAGTCGATTCTTATCTATCTATCTATCTATCTATCTCAGTTTATTCTTATCTATCTATCTATCTATCTATCTATCTATCTATCTATCTCAGTCTATTCTTACCTATCTATCTATCTATCTATCTCAGTCTATTCTTATCTATCTATCTATCTATCTATCTATCTATCTATCTATCTATCTATCTCAGTCTATTCTTATCTATCTATCTATCTATCTGTCTCAGTCTATTCTTATCTATCTATCTATCTATCTATCTATCTCAGTCTATTCTTATCTATCTATCTATCTATCTCAGTCTATTCTTATCTATCTATCTATCTATCTCAGTCTATTCTTATCTATCTATCTATCTATCTATCTATCAGTCTATTCTTATCTATCTATCTATCTATCTATCTCAGTCTTTTCTTATCTATCTATCTATCTCAGTCTATCTATCTATCTATCTATCTATCTATCTATCTATCTGTTTCAGTCTATTCTTATCTATATATCTATCTATCTATCTATCTATCTATCTATCTCAGTCTATTCTTATCTATCTATTTATCTATCTATCTATTTCAGTCTGTTCATATCTGTCTATCTACCTATCTATCTCAGTCTATTCTTATCTGTCTATCTGTCTATCTATCTATCTAAAAAGACAAAGACATGATTGGTAGATACACATACAATTCCACACGCATTCATACGTATACAAATACATACATACATACATATATAATGTTTTATTACATTATTTTTCGCATCTGTATCGACGCACCATTTATTGTTAAACATTATTTATTTCGTCTGCCAGCCTGCGTACTTGAATAATCTATTACTTTTTCAAACACACACACACACACACACACACACACACACACACACACACACACACACACACACACACATATATATATATATATATATATATATATATATATATATATATTCATGGAAAATTAAAAGGCTTCAATTTTAATGTTAAGATAAGTACTAATGTTAAACAAATAAATTTTCTTGATGGTCCACTAGGTTTTGTTAATGATATATTCCAATCTTATATGAAAAATAAAGCTAACCCAATTTATATTCACCCCAATTCTAACCACCCTCGATCTGTAATCAAACGTATACCCTCATCTATGGAATGTAGGATTAGCAACGACTCATCTGAGAAAGACGTCTTTCATAAATAAAGATGTATTATTACTGCTTTAAAAATAGTCGCTACAAGTACACGGAAATCAAGTATATAAAATATGATTATACTAATCTAAGGAAAAAAATAAGGATAAGAAAATCATTTAATACACACACCCATTTAACCAACTGATCATTACTAAGATTGGTCAGAAATTACTTCATTTAATTGATAAACATTTCCCTAAAAGTAACCCTCTTAGTAAAGCAATTAAGAGAAAACACTAAAACTGAAGTTATAGCTGCACAGACAATATTGATAACATTATGAAGAAATACAATAGTAAAATTTTAAACCAATTTAAAAATTTGGGTAATAATCCACATTTCAAAATAAATACTGTTGATAATATTAATCAATACAAGTGCAGGAATTCCAACGAATGACCATTATGAAACAGAGGTTTAACCAACTCTCATGTTTATCTAAGTACTATTTCTACAAAAAAGAATCCGACTGTTGGAAAATTTTATATTGGTAGTACTAAGAATTATTTTAAAAGTAGGTGGTACCAACATATCTTATACTTCACCAATAGCACTTATAAAAATAGTACATCTCTTTCTAAATATTCTTGAAATTTAAAAGAAGCTATAAAGCTCCGAAGATAAAATGGAAAATTTCAAAAGAAGCTAGAACATGTAGATCAGTAAATGGACCCTGTTTCCTATACTTACATGACAAATTAGAAATTATGATATTTTTTGATAAAAAGTCATTATTAGACCAAAGAAGGGAATTCAAGGTAAATTGTAGGCATAGTATATCTTTTAAGTTTAAATTTGTTAAAACTTTGAATAAGATAATACTTTTTTATAGTAATAATCAGTAGATGAATTGCGGTACACCTGGTATGGCTTAATATTTAATTTTAAGATTCATTTTGATTTAATATAGGACTGTAATCGCATTTAGTTAATGTTATTAACATCTTATATGGGTGTACATTTGTTTAGTTAGTATTATTAACCTCATGCATTCATTAGATTGTATTGTTAATATCTTACAAGGATCCTCTTAATGGTTGCAATGTAGTTTTGTATTTATGATCATTATGTTTTCAAATGTTTATATTTTCCAGTTTTCTTAAAGGAGCCTTTATTTATCAATTACAAAATTTTATGTAGGTAGCTGACCGAGCATATAAATAATTAGCATTATGTTAAATTACCTCCCTACCTCATTCTCTTTTACTTATTAGAAATGTTGCTCGCCAGAATTCTATATAACTTATGAAATAATATAATCATTTGTATCTGTCCATAATGCGATTGTCTAGAGCAAACAAATCCGTGTCATGACAGATATAATTAAAAAAATCGTTGAGTTTGAATTTAGCATAGGTCACATTCGATTGGATAATCACGTTAACGCCCCAAATCCTATTTTAATTCTGTTTCTTGTTTCTCGAGAATAAAAGAGGAAGAATTCTGCTTTTTGAAATTAAAATAATCGTACACTCGCCATTAGTTTACCATCTCCCGATGTGACAGATTTGTAGTGTTGAAACATAATTGCAATTATGTAGCGATTTTTAACATGTTTTTTGTTTTAATATCCTAAAATAAATTATATATATATATATATATATATATATATATATATATATATATATATATTAATGAATGTTTCATTAAATAATATAGACAAGTTTTGTCTACTTATTTTAAGTAAGTTCCTTTCATATTGTCTGGTAAGCTTAATAACATTATCATTGAAAGGCGAAAGGAAATCACCATAGTGATACGTGTTTAAATTCAATCTAAGTTTTCGGCTTACATAAGCCATTATTAAAGATAGCAATTACTTTTCAATATATCAAACAATACACGGATGAAACAATAATGATAGTCTGTTTTTGTTGCATGAAAAATTTCAAAGCACCAACAAATTTGTGTATACGAGATGTGGAAGCGAAAATCGCGTCGCAGCTCGTGACGTCACACAAAACCACGCGAGAGTGAAAACGAGAAGTATTAATTATGGGAAGCTGTTGGTATAAACTAATGACTTCTGTTATCAAGTATAGGCAATTAAAATATGCAATATATATATATATAAGTAATTGATTTGCGGATTTAGGCTAATTTTATAGTAATTCGTCGAGCTTAGAATCTTCAACAGAATGCAGAAATCACTGGACGGCCGTTTCGTCCTATCTGGGACTCATCAGCATTGCGCATCTGCTACCAAGAATCGAGCCAGGATCGCTTCGTAACGTCATACCAACTGTACCACGGGACTCGATGACGAAGAAGACATAAACTAGACTCGATATAGCGCCGCTACTCACTCAGTTCTGTTTTCCGATACCCATCCAAGTATA
Organism: Acanthosepion esculentum; assembly: GCA_964036315.1. Taxonomy (NCBI): domain Eukaryota; kingdom Metazoa; phylum Mollusca; class Cephalopoda; order Sepiida; family Sepiidae; genus Acanthosepion; species Acanthosepion esculentum. Next base: position 72,318,426 of record OZ038502.1, on the reverse strand, counting down.
CAGAGTTATCCAGAGTCCCCGAATAATCTCGGAACCTGTGCCCCAAGAGTCACGACTACTAATTTTGACCCTTAGCCGCTCTATCACAGAGCTTAGCTGGATCTAGCAATATATACAAGCAATTGATTTGGGGATTTAGGCTAATTTTATAGTAATTCGTCGAGCTTAGAATCCACAACAGAATGCAGAAAGCACTGGACGGCCGTTTCGTCCTATACTTGGGACTCATCAACAGTGCGCATCCACTACCGAGAATATATATATATATATATTCAAAAGTATTTCAATGAATAATATAGAAATATCATGTCTATTTCTTTTTAGAATAACCATTTCTATTTCTCTAATCAAGTCCT
>OZ038502.1:72305570-72310570 GCA_964036315.1 Acanthosepion esculentum | reverse complement strand
CGATAAGACTAACGCTTAGTGTAATAGTTAACGGCACGGAAAAAGAAATTGGCGGTTCGATTTCGAGAAACATTCTGATTTCGTTGTATCCATTTTTGCTAAAATAATATTAACATTTGCCGAATCTCACCGGCTGTCAGTTAAATAGCAGAGCAAACTAGCTTCTTTAACCGTTGGTAGTAATTAATCAAGAAGGAAAATCTGAATTCAAACCAGTTTCTTGTCCTGACGAAGCATATGCAATGCAGCTAAGGAACGTGTAGCGTCATTAATAATGACTATGATCCAAACTGTGTAGGATACAAGGATGTCTAAAGAATTTTCAGATTAACCCCTTCCCCGGCGTAGACATGTATATACGTTTTAACCGAAAGGGTATTTTTCAGGCACGGACGAATAAACACGTCCAAAACATAACGTTAAAAAACGAGCTATATAACCTTACTTCGTTGTCAAGTTTTTGGAATTCTCGTATACTTGTATGTTGATTGGTCATTCCAGCTTATGTAACAGCGTTTTCCCCTTGTGAAGGATCGTTAATTAATTTGAAACTTTAAAACACTTTATTCTACATTCAACATCATCACTTGATAAGACACCGGAGGTGTTGAAACAAAATGGCTATTTTTGGAGTTATTTTATAACATATTTATGTTATAATTTTTAAATAAATAATTATATCTGCTCTACTCTATATTGAGCACTCTTTTAAGAATAGTAATTGTTGGTTATTGGAATTTATTCCGTATACACCAATCCTATACTTGGGTATATATATATATATATATATATATATATACGGTGATATCATGAGTAACGATTATTGGGAAATAAGCCGCATCAAAACTAATGCGTTATATATATATATATATATATTTATATATATATATATATATATATATATATATATATATATATATATATATATATATATATATATACCCAAGGATAGGATTGATGTATATGGAATAAATTCCAATAACTGACAAATATTATTCTCTTACAAAGTGCTCAATACAGAGTAGACCAAATATAATTATTTATTGGAATATCGTAACATAAATATGTTATAAAATCACTACAAAAAAGCCATTTTGTTTCAACACTTCTGGTGTCTTTTCAAGTGATGGTGTTGAATATATATATATATATATATATATATATATATATATATATATATATATATATATATATATATATATATATATATATATATATATATATATATATATATATATATATATATATATATATATATATATATATATATATATATATATATATATATATATATATATATATATATATATATATATATATATATATATATATATATAGTTTATTTTCAGTTAAAAAAAGTGCTCAATACACATGTAAAATATAAAAAAATAACATGTTACAGCTTTTAAGTACCAGCGGAATCGACTGGTCTCCTACTGGAGCAATGGGTAGCGTCTTGAATTCAGGAATCGGAGAGCCGAGTTCGAATTGCACTCGAATCCATTACATTCACTTACGTGCTAATAACCTTGGGAAAGGTGTGAATCCTCTTCTTCTCCCTCAGGCTATGGGTAAATAGCAGAACAGTCTGGGCTCTATAACCTTAGATGGCAACTAGTCGAGGAGAATGACAAATTCAAAACCTGCGGAGGGTCGTTTGGGTACCGTGTGGCACATAGTTCACCAGGTCTCTGAATTCGGGCCTTCAAAAAGTGTGGATGGTTCTGCACAAAACATTCACCACTGTAATCAAATCTCAGGTACTGGTGTCGGGCTGTCTGTTTCCTATGACGTGATCGGCTTGACCCTCTTACGTCGAATTCGACGGGAGAGTTGTGTAGATTATATATATATATATATAAATATAAAAGTGGACATGGAAGTCAGCACTTAGAGGCGACAGTCAGTTTCATGCTAGTGCAATCGTTATATTTACACACGCTCTATTTCTGATATTGAGCACTTTATCCCATAAATATAGCACACTTTAAGACTATATTTCTTCATATATATATATATATATATATATATATATATATATATGTCTGTGTGTGTGTGTATGTGTGTTTGTGTAATCGGCTCTTATTATGTATATATATAGTATTCCAGGGTAAAACTGACGTCAATTCTTCGAAAATTTTAATAGTGAGACCAAATGGAACAAAATTTTGAAACAATGCATTGAGATTCAATAAACCGGAGATAAAAAAAATCACAACTAAAATAGAGACAAATAAACCGTTTAATTAGTCCGTTCCTTCTATATTTATTAGACGTTCGCTGGTCTCTTCTTTGATTACCTCTGGTATTATATAAATCCTGTTTTGCTAATCATCTTTTAAATTTAAGGTTTTATGTGTTTAAAATAACTTTGTAAACGAAATGTATCTTCGGAAAAAAAGATCATCAACCTGGCGAAAAAAAGTAACCATAAAACTAACTTCAGGACAAGTTGAACGAAGACGTTCATTTAATAGACAAAGGTATCTGAATACTTCACATGAGAGGCTTGGACTCATATGACTGCAATCTAGAAATAAATGAATTAAGTAAACGGTTAATATTTCTTCAGAAATAATCGTGTCTAAATGCAGGAAAATATTTTATTTTTTTATAGATGATTAAAACGACCAACGGAAATTAACAGTTATAAATTTACTAACTTAAGATTATTTATATGACCCTACTTAGTACAGATGGGATTGGATATATATAAAGACACATTGAAAATTATTATGTGGATTGATATGTATATATATATATATATATATATATATATATATATATATATATATATATATATAGGGGTTGGACAAAATAATTGAAACACTTGTTAAATTCAAAGAAAATTTATTTAATATGGAGTTGTTTCTCCTTTAACTTCACATGCAGCTTTAATACGTCTAGGAATGGAATCCCACAGCTTTCTGACTTTATCCAGAAAAATGTTCACCCATTCCTCCATTAAAACCTACTCCATCACTTTAAGACAAGATGGTGGAAGATAGCGGCTTTTGAAGTGTTGCGCCAAAATTCACCACAAATGTTCAATAATATTGTTATCTGGAGATTGGGGAGGCCACTCTATTTGTTCTAGCTCACATTAATCCTCTTCATACCAATTCTTAACCACTTAAGCGGTATCTATTAGAGCATTATCGTCTTGGAAGATGCAGTCACCATCAGGGAATAAAATCTGGGCCATTGGATGAACATGATCTCCCAAAATGTTCAGGTAATTTTTGCTGTTGATTCTACCTTGCAGGGCAACAACTGGACCGAGACATTTCCATGATATGGCAGCTCAAACTATCACTGATCCACCTCCAAGCTTTACTGTTGGAAGAAAGCAGTCAGGGTTGTAAGATTCTTTTGGGCTGTCTCCTCACATAAACACGCCCTGCAGTTGGAAAAAGAGAAAAACTGGGCTCATCTGAGAATATGATTTGCTTCCATTGGTCTGCAGACCAGGCATCGTGACCTCTGCACCACTTCAACCTTTTCTGAATGTTGCGAATGGAGAGAAGAGGTTTTATCCAGCCTTATGGAGCTCATGGCGAACAGTTTTAGTAGAAACATGACAGATGAATATTCAACTCAGCAGTCACTTTGGCCGCAGTAGTCCGATGATTTTTTGCCACATTCCGTTTCAATGAACGTCGGTCCCTGTCAGTAAGTTTGCAAGTCTGATCCGAATTTCTACAGTTGCTAGAGGTTTTGCCCTGTTTCGCGAATTGTGTCATTCTTATTGATATGGAAGCTCTTGAAAAACCAAACACGTCAGCAACATTAGTGATCGAGGTTCCTGCGCTTCGAGCTCCAATAATTTGCCCTTTTTCACGTATTTAGCTTAAATTTTACTAAATTCTAAAAATAGATAAGCCCAATACAATAAATTAGATAAATAAACGTATTTACAATAGCTATAACCTGCAATTACGAAGTTTTAGTAAAATTTATTATTATAATAGGTTTTTGAAATAGAGGAGTGGAATTTGCACCTGTTCCAATTATTTTTTCAACCTGTGTGTGTACACACACACACACACACATATATATATATATGTATGTATATATATATAAGTATAATACTTTTTCGATTACCAAACAGAGAAAAATAAATTAAACAAAGATAAGAGACGGTGATATTGGAAAACCAATGATTTTATGTATGAATAAAGAGAAAAGAGGAAAAACTATATTTGTCCCAGCGTCCTGTAATGGACCTTATCGAGAAATATATGATTTATTATGCTGCACATGTTTATATAGGCAGACGTCATTGGTTTACCAAGGTTTGTGAGTTTGAGAAATTTTCATCAGGTGATTGGAATGTTAGTCAAATCATGTGGAGGACACAAAATGTCCAAATGCAAAGTCTGGAGAAAATAAATCTATCGAGTACAATAAATTATTTAAATTTATGGTTATATATATATATATATATATATATATATATATATATATATATATATATATATATGTTGAAACTTTTAAAACCATTTATTCTACATTCAACATCATCACTTGATAAGACACCAGAAGCAAAATGGCTATTTTTGTAGTGATTTTATAACATATTTATGTTACGATATTTAAATAAATAATTATATCTGCTCTACTCTGTATTGAGCACTCTTTTAAGAATAATAATTGGTATATATATATATATATATATATATATATATATATATACCAAGCCTATACTTGTATATATATATATATATATATATATATATATATATATATATATATATATACAAGTATAGGATTGGTATATATATATATATATATATATATATATATATATATATATATGTATATGAATATATATATATATATATATATATATATATATATATACATATACAAGTATAGGATTGGTATATATATATATATATATATATATATATATATATATATATATATATATATATATATATATATATATATATATATATTGAAACTTTTAAAACCATTTACTCTACATTCAACATCAT
>OZ038502.1:72273070-72300570 GCA_964036315.1 Acanthosepion esculentum | reverse complement strand
CATTTACAGGAATATAACCAACAATACATATTTATAGTAAAGTTACCAAAATACATACAATACACATTTACAGGAATATAACCAACAATACATATTTATAGTAAAATTACCAAAATACCTACAATACACATTTACAGGCATATAACCAGCAATACATATTTATAGTAAAATTACCAAAATACCTACAATACACATTTACAGGAATATAACCAACAATACATATTTATAGTAAAATTACCAAAATACCTACAATACACATTTACAGGAATATAACCAACAATACATATTTATAGTAAAGTTACCAAAATACCTACAATACACATTTACAGGAATATAACCAACAATACATATTTATAGTAAAGTTACCAAAATACCTACAATACACATTTACAGGAATATAACCAACAATACATATTTATAGTAAAGTTACCAAAATACGTACAATACACATTTACAGGAATATAACCAACAATACATATTTACGAAAATACCTACAATACACATTTACAGCAATATAACCAACAATACATATTTATAGTAAAGTTACCAAAATAAATACAATACACATTTACAGGAATATAACCAACAATACATATTTATAGTAAAATTACCAAAGTACCTACAATACACATTTACAGGAATATAACCAACAATATATATTTATATTAAAGTTACCAAAATACGTACAATACACATTTACAGGAATATAACCAACAATACATATTTATATTAAAGTTACCAAAATACCTACAATACACATTTACAGGAATATAACCAACAATACATATTCATATTAAAATTACCAATAATGCATAATTTTAATAGAATTTCCAGCAATATATTTTATAGCAAATTGACCAACACTACACTTTTTCTGTAGTTGAATGCATTCCATTGCGTTCAAAATAGATTTAGTTGATGCAATTAACTTTTCAAGATATTTAGATTTCGCCATTAAATAACCCATAGTGGTTAAGATGCCGCTAAACAAAATCAATCAACCAATCAAACAAGTCCTCACTCTTCAGGATGTAGAACCATCTTCGGGCCCTTCTTGTCGAGAAATTATTTTTCCCTGTCTCACAGACAAAACGTGACAAACCTCTAGCTATTCAATCGCTATTCCCATACGAAAATCTTAAACCCTTATCTTTCTCGCATTTCCACATAGGCTACACTTCTAACGCTTATTCATAACCATGATCAGTAACACTCTACCTTAACTGGCTCTTGGGCCTTGTCTTGAGAGAGAAATTAATAAAACCAAATAACATGTCTGTGTTAGGTAGGAAATCCCTCTTTCCATTTTCGGGTCACAAAATTTTAAAAGTCTTTTTTCTAATTATAGAAAGGTTCGTAAGAGATCATGGCACTCCACAACTTTCCATTCCAACTTATCCATTGTATTTTTGAACATTTATCATTATATTTGCCTTTGTTCTGCAGTCTATTCACTCAAACTGTGATTTACTAAACGTAGCTTAGATGTGACACAAGGCCGAAGGTATGGAGCACCTAGTGAGGATCGAACGCACTATTCAATCGTGAACAGATTTTCTAAGCCTAAATTAGATGTGTTAGAAGGCTAAAAGTGTGGATCAATCAGTGAGGATCGAACTCACTACCCAGTCGGAATTGACTTAGTGAGTATTCATTACATCGTCGAAGTTCCCCTAACGTCTTGCTTATGTCTTTGTTATGTAAGTATGCCATTCTGTATATATTTTTTCATCAATACTTCCCCACAAAATATCAACTCTCCCTTTTCTGATTCCTACTGTTATCAATTATTGTTTTTTTCTTTATTTACAGAACATACATTGCTTGAACACTCATATATATATATATATATATATATATATATATATATATATATATATATATATATATATATATATATGTTGTTTGCTTTTTGAACTTGTCGGTCTTATGAATTTGGTCGTGATTACGATTCCAATGAAATAAATTATAACCATGAAATATTAGTGTTTGAGCCTTTTATATTATATTCATACTTGCTCTCTGACATAGAGCTCTACCTGGATTTTATCGTCTTGGAAATATATATATATATATATATATATATATATATATATATATATATATATATATATATATACATATATGTATGTATGTATGTATATATATATATATATATATATATATATATATATATATATATATATATATATATATATATATATATGTATATATATATATATATATATATATATATATATATATATATTACTTGTTCAATTAAATATAACCCAGTGCGCATGTTAGTACTTAGTATTTCCATTCCACGAAGTCTTTCCTTGCAGATTGAACACATATTCTGGATTGTATTTAAATCACTAGAGTTTTCGAGGTAATCGATAGTACTTTCGTTTGCTCACTGGTAAGGCTTGCCATTTTATTCTTGTTGCTTTACAACTTTCGTAAGCTTCCTTGGATTGATGTCCATCGCATACAATGGCCGTTGGACAACTAATCGACATTCGAGAAAATAGTGCCTGGGCATTATGGAAACCTGGTGCAATCATGGATGACACAATATTTTCAAGGTCAAACGAATTTCATCATACACCCCGAAAAGAGATTCATATTACCACACCACTGAAAATCAGCTAATCTGAGGAAAAAAATAGAAATCGATTACACCCTGTCATTCCAGTTACCGTATCATGAAAGCAAAATAAATTTCATAATGTGTGACGTCATTTGTTTACATTTGGATATGCATCGAGCAGATATGAATGTACGAGAGAAAATCATGGAGAATTGCAGTTTAAAGACCTTGCTAACGGAAACGGCCATCTGTGGCTCAATCGGCAAAAGCACGTTAGGCTGCAATGACGGTTCCGTATAGAATACAGTTTCGATTCCTGTCGGAGGACGCATATTTTCTATGAAAATTTCTCGGATATTCAGGCCGGTAAATGTCGTTAATACTGTTTATTATAAACAGAGCATTTACTTAAATATTTGTATCTATAAAAAGAAATTATAAACATAAAAATGTCTTTATATATATATATATATATATATATATATATATATATATATATATATATTGTATATTTACTTTGCCTGTGCCGGATTTTATTTTTCAAGTAAGGTTTTCAACATAGGATACGTATAACAAACTTCACACGATTTGGCGCTCGAACCTTCCATCCTCTTTAAAAGACCAAACCTTTCGAACACTGGTTGAACCAGTCCTACTGTATGGATCCGAAACTTGGACATTATCTGTTCGTCTTGAAAGACGACTGGATGGAACTTATAGAAATCCACTTAGAAAAATCCAGAACAGCAGTAGGAGATCCCATGTAACGCTTAACACAATTTACGGAGAACGGTGACCATTCTATCTTAAGGGAAAACAAAAGCGAGCGGACGAGGAGGTTCTCTCTTCCTTACTTATATGGCATCCTGCTGGAGATATCTTCTCGCGAAAGTTGGCTTTCCCAGACAACATGGCTCCGGGTTGAAAATTGGGCATCTGAGGCCGAGCAGATTGGAAAGGGATAGTTAATGGTGTTCCGACCGACCGCAGGGAGGTTGTAGGATGATGACGACGATGAATATCTTCATAACAAACCGGTATTAACAAAACGAAGTTGGTAAAATGTTCACATCCATGTATATGAAGGATTAATCTTGTGACTTCTAGCATAGGTGTCGCGGATAATTTATATGTGAATAAGGCGAAACGATATTTACATTAATCGTTACACTCCAAGCAAGGCGATAAATCCACTAAGACGCAAGTGGCTAATGATAGCGTAACAAACTGAGAAAACGTCATTGAGGAAATTCACAAAGACACAAGATTCTATCTAGCTATTTTAACAATAAAATGATGAGAAAGAAGTGTCCCGTCCTGCGTATGACGATAAATTACATACGCGTCTTGGGTAAAACGATAAACTACGTCGGACAGCAAGTCCTTTCATCAGGAGGTTTTGAAGTGTGTTCTCCTGTTCCTAAGTACACCTTGACTCGAGGTGGTAGCATCTATTAGGGTCCCAGCTATAGGCAAATAGTTAACCCCTAAACTGAGGTCAGAATACTTTGATAGTGTAAAAAAATGAGTTTTAATACCTGAAATATATATATTTTTTTAATTATTACCAGCAATACATTTTTGAAAAAGAATATTACCAGCAATACATTTTTGAACAAAAAGAAACAAAATATTACCAGTAATATAGTTTGGAAGAAAAAAAAATATTACCAAAATATAGATTTTTTTGAAGAAAAAAATATTACCAGCAATAAAAATGTTGTCGGTATTAAGTAACCCATTGAGGTTGATATGTCGTAAAACAAACCAAACCAATATATACCGAGATAGATAGATATATAGATAGATAGATAGACAGCTAGAAACAAATAGATAGATAGATAGATAGATAGACAGATAGAAACAAATAGATAGATAGATAGATAGATAGATAGACAGATAGAAGCAAATAGATAGATAGATAGATAGATAGATAGGTAGGTAGATAGAAACAAATAGATAGATAGATAGATAGATAGATAGATAGATAGACAGATAGAAACAAATAGATATATAGATAGATAGATAGATAGATAGATAGATAGATAGATAGATAGAAACAAATATATAGATAGATAGATATACAGATAGAAACAAATAGATAGATAGATAGATAGATAGACAGATAGACAGATAGAAACAAATAGATAGATAGATAGATAGATAGATAGAAACAAATATATAGATAGATAGATATACAGATAGAAACAAATAGATAGATAGATAGATAATTAGATAGATAGATAGATAGATAATTAGATAGATAGATAGATAGATAGATAGATAGAGAGATGGATAGATAGATAGAAACAAATAGATAGATAGATAGATAGATAGATAGATAGAAAGAAACAAATAGATAGATAGATAGATAGATAGATAGATAGATAGATAGATAGATAGATAGATAGATAGATAGATAGATAGATAAAAATATTACTAGCAATAAAAATGTTGTCGGTATTAAATAACCCATTGAAGTTGATATTCCGTATAACAAAAACACCAAACCAAACCTAATCAGATACTACGCTTCAATAGACGTGATCCAGGTACCAATGGTGAAAGTTCAAATTAGGAATGGTCACTTCTCTCTTGCTTCTGTCTTATTCAATTAGAGTAAATATATATTTCTCCAGCTATGCATTAAATGGCAGCTCAAGGTTTGCTCTCTTAACCTGAGGTGACAACCTGTCTAAGCGAAACGAAACTATACATTCAGCATTTGACTAAATGAAGATGGGCTCCCTCAGGTTAAATTGTCACACTGCTGAAGCTATGGCTGCATGTTATACCCTTAGGACAGTGAATAGTTAAAGGATTTATGACGTGACATTTCATCTTGTAATATCTCTCCTTATTTGAAAAAGACAGTGAGGGTCTAGTTTTATTATACGAGGGTCATTCAATAAATAAGGTGAATTTTTCGCTATAAGGACTTCTAATAAAGATAGAAGCTTACCTTTTTTTTCAACGTAGTCTCCCAGCACTGTCACACACGTTTCCCATCTGTGCACAAGATTCCGTATTCAATCAGCGTAAAAGACTTTGGACTGATGTCTCAGCCAGTAGCTCCCAACACTTTTGACTTCATCGTCATTTTTAAAATTCGTGCCTCTCGTGAACGCTTTCAAGGGACCAAACAGGTGAAAGTCTGAAGGGGCAAGGTCTGGGCTGTAAAGGGGATGAGGGAGCAGTTCCCAGTCCAGCTCGTTGATTGTCTGCAACGTTTGGGCTGCTGTGCGAGGCCTTGCGTTGTCATGATGCAAGATGACTCCTTCTGACTGATGACCCCTGCGTTTGTTCCAACAGATAAGCTCAAAGTCCTTGCAATGTCATCCACTGTCACCCTTCTGTCAGACTGAATGAGGTCATTGACTGATACGATCACCTCAGAAGACCTCCCTTCTGTAGGCCTCCCAGGCCTGTCTTCATCCTCAACACTGCCCCGTCCTTCTTTAAACAATTTAGCCCACTTGTAGACATTTTTTGCCTGAAACATGTGGCACCATACACCGTTGACATTATCCTATGAATTCCAACTGGCTTGCACCCTTCAGCAATCAAAAACTTGATAACTGACCGCTGTTCAATCCTGGAGCATGCTTTTTGGTCGGTCATCTTTGTTAATCGCCAAAACTCTCAAAGTTTTTTTTAATCTGCAAAAGAAATTAAATCCATGCGAAAAAGAAGTAAAACAAAAAATAAAAATAAAAAGGAGTAAGCTTCTATCTGTATTAGAAGTCCTTATACCGAAAAATTCACCTTATTCTTTGAATGACCCTCGTATAATCTGCTTAAAACATTTTATCACATCCAAAAGATATCGACCATAGAAACGTATATTTGTTAAGCATGTACCTGAATAAATTATTATAGTATTCTATATATATTTTAGGGTACTCGAAAGCAGGTGTCGGGTTTGACCTAACATTACAATCTTGACTTGGGGAAAGAATTAGTGTACCCAGAAAACCATTGTTAATTACGGGTGATTTTTCGCTAAGATCTAAAATTTGTTTGTTCCTTCACCAGCGTTACGGATTTTTCCAACACAAAGGAAAGGTATTTATTTGAGTGTTGATTAATGATTAACACAAAGGAAAACAAGATAATAGGTATTATCATTGAGTAGAATCGGTCTTACATCTACGTGTGCGTATAACTCAGTGAGTGAATGGAAATAACGTTACTTACTGCTTCAAGTCGAGAGTGTCACAATATTTCCTACGAGAAATGAACTGTTACTACGTTTTTTTAGTTTATGGAAGGGCGTAGAAACCGTTCGACCGGAAGTTGTTTTTGATTGGACTATATTGTTCATAAATTATGGGATGTGTTGTACCTGATGGATGATACACAAGTCGATATCCGATCAGTATCGACTGCGTCACCGTAGGGAGAGGGTATGACGTTCAAAGATACGAAATCTCTAATGATCCTGTATGCAGGTTTTTGTACCCTTTGAATTTATGTGACCAACAATTTGCCCTCTCTAGAAAATAAGGGTAAAAAGAGCCTTGACGCGACACGGCGAGATAAAACAGGACAACGCCAAACTTGAGAGGAAAGAAGAAAGGCTTTATATCAGAAAGAGGAAGAAAGAAAAAGGAAGATAGAAAATTTGGGTTTAAAAATCGTTGAAAAGAAAACTGGTTTTTGCGAGGACTTAACTGGTGGCAGTAAAGTTCGTTCGGTTAACAGTTCTTCTCATTTTTGTTGCAACGTCGGAATATATTCGTCTTCAGGTCGAAGATGGATTCAGTTTTCGGATTCATTGCTGCAACTGTTGGGACATCCTCGTCCCTATGTTGTATTCTTGGTTGCTCCAATTTCGGACACCATGTGACTGCTGGTTGAGTCTTACGGAGCTAAATCTGGTCGCGTTGACTCGTCGGTGGCACAGGAAAAAAAAGAGGCCGTGATAGGCTGTTTTCAGCCCAACACTGGGATCGGTGATAACGACCCCTACAAAGAGAGGCAATACATTTATCTATATAATATTTTCAATCCCTGAGCTAAAAAAACATCACTGATGATGTATAGCAAAAGCATCAAAGATAACATATCTTTGATGATTTTCGTACACATCATCAGTCATGTTTTCATGAAAAATATGAATTTAAGATTTTTTTTTTCGTCTTGCGATTTTGTCAACATGTTTACGGTTTTGACTTTACTTTTATTTTCAGAAGATTTTATTGCATTCCAGAGATCTATGCATGGATGCAGTTCTTCATTCTCACATGCAAGTCAATGAACCACACTTCCTTTAATGGATAAACACTTGGAGAGACAGAGAAGCATTTCATAAAATTTGTGTCTTTGCGATCATTTTGGCTAGGATCCACAATGATCAGTTTTGCTTGAGCTATTTGTTTGTTTAACGGCATATCAACTACTTATTGGTCTGCTTATCTTTCTGACATGAGGTATTGTGTACATTATTTCCATTATTCTGACTATTGTCCTCATCTTTGTCGCCATGTTTATCACAACGTTTCGGCCGTTGTACGCTCCGGCCTTCTTCACTTGGCTGGAATGTCGAAATGAAGAAAGCCGGAGCGTACAACGGCCGAAACGTTGTGACAAACATGGCGACAAAGATGGGGACAATAGTCCGAATAATGGAAATAATGTATTTATTGGTCATTTAATGTCGAAATTTTATTTTCTAGTTTTGGAGTAATAAAAATATGATATATCTTATTGTGCTTTCACAAATTGAATACAGAGTGCAGTGGGTAAATTGCCGCCCTTTTATATTTTTAATTTCGCGAGAGAAAGAGCAGCATGAGGCACTCTACTAGAAATTTGGAAGCGGCATGCTGTTCTGCTAGGCATTCGCGCCAGAATCTCCAGCGTGAACATTTCAGAGTGTTTGCGTCTCAATCCGCAGAGGATTTGAGATTCGGAAAGAGCTGGATGATTTTAATGGCGATTACGAATGTGCGGCTGCTCCGAAAATTGACCCTGATCGTTCTGATAAGAAAATAAATCTTGGGTCAAGAAGGGGGTTAATGGAAGACACGATATCTGGCAATAGGATCCTCCACAATGCCACACAAGCAGGAGAACCTGGAGATGGCTGTCAGAAAATTTCTGCGACCACATCACCTCTTATATCCGGCCAACTAACTCCCCAGATGGCAATCTCCGTAGATTATTATGTGTGGGGCACAGTTGACCGCGAGACCATGAAAACTCTTTTTAACGCCAAAATTGAACTGAAGGCAAGGAGTATGACAACATTCACCAACGGAAACAAGAAGATATTCCAGAAGAGTTGCGGAAGATTCCAAAGTGGTCTGGAAGCCGTTTTTACAGCCAATGATTATTCTGTATCTGTCTATATTTCTGAGATGAGGTATTATGTACATTATTTACATTATTCGGACTATTGTCCTCATCTTTTGCGACAAAGATGAGGACAATAGTCGGAATAATGTAAATAATGATTATTCTATTGAATAAATGTACTCTTTTGTATTTCAAGATTTTTTGCGTAATTTTGGTAAATATTTCTGTTAAAATGAAATGTCAGTGATATTTTCATTTTAGCGCTATTTAGATGACAATTTATCCATCGCAACCCTATACATGGCAAATGCTACACGGTTTTTGTTTATAAATGTTTTATGTTTGGTTGAATTTGTTTAGCGGCATATCAAACTCTATGGCTTATTTAATGCCGAAATTTAAATATTTTGTACATAATGTTATACTTTCATGATAAAAAGTATGTTCTTTAGATACATAGTCCATAGATAATAAAATATATTGCTGGAAATCTCCCTACAAATCTGTATTGTTGATCATTTTACCATAAAAAAATTGTTTTCATATGTTTTTAGTGTCGTATTGATTGTTATTTTACTATAAAATTGCACTGTTCATTATTGCTTGTGTGTTCACTATTTACCAATAGCTTCGGGCTTAACCAGTGTTACCACACCGGCTCAGGATGAACCTGGGAACAATGGCAATTAAAAGGTCGTTCCACACTCTTCAGAACCTCCAGTCTCGCGGTGAGAGGCCTTGCTGCCGGATGTAGTTTATTTTTTTTTGAGGACGATGAAAAATATGAATATTCATTATCTTCCTCAGATATTTGTAAGCTCAGAAGGCAATGCCATTTTAGAAGAACGGATAAAAAAACAAACATAACCTAAATCTATCAAAATAGTTTTTTATCCAAAACGTAATCACATATATTTGGAACTATTGCTGTCGAACGGAGAGACAATTATTAGATTATACGTTTAAAATATATATTTTTAATTTCTAAAGAATAACGTTTTAAAAACTGTTTTTGACTTCTTAGTCGGTAAATATCCTACCATTTATGAACTGTTCTGGTGAGCAGAAGAAACCAATAAATGTAGATACCAAATCTGACGAATAAGAAAGTTGTAGAAACTTCCATCATAACGATCTTGAGTTCGTTTTGCATAGTTTTTTTTTCTTTTTACACTGTATAATTCGTAAAATAAAATAAATTCGGTTTACCAAAGCGAGATAATTTGGATTCAATATTCCGTTTACAAGATTAATTTGTTTTCAATTAATGTCTGCAGCAATGGTTATTCCATATTCCGCTGGCTCTTTCATATTCCCCAGCTTTCATAGTCTAAAGCTACCGTGCATGAAATTCTCTGAAGGGAGTCCTGGTTTTGGTTTTTCTACTGGCATCTACCTTTTCGATAACGACTGTTTTTTCCGATTTTTTTCTCATGCAAAACCCATTTTTCATCGCCTGTAACAATGCGATCAAAGATAAAATGTTGGAATGTGTGGTCATGCAAAACTAATTCTTCATCACCTGTAACAACGTAAATATTGTGTTCAATTCTCAGAGAAATCCCACGTGGAACACAAAATAACTCTTTGCATATTTTCACATTTAATCTCTAAAATGCAACGCAGTAGGTTGGCTCATAGTCCTTAGTCATGAAATACATAATCATTTTCTTATATTACTTTCGTTCTAGGAGACGAAATCCAGAGACACCCATGTCAGAAAGAAAATTAAGAGTTCTTCGCGAACAATGCCAAAGGTTAAATGTTTTGGGACTAATTAGGATAAGCCCACGTCAAATATAACACTATGTTTATCATCGCCTTTAAACGCCTCACAACATTTATTCTTTTATTCTTATATGCCTTGTGCCTTCAGAACGTAGGCGATCATGTCTCTCCATTTCCCCCTATCTCTTGTAGCTCTCAATAAGTTTTGTCCCTCTGCCACCTTCCTCAAAACACGTTCTGTCACCTCCTGACTTAAGCCCGTCAGGTATGTTATGCATTGCTTTTCCTTGTCACTCTTTCCCTCTATTCGACCTGTGAGTGTCAGATTTCGTAAGCCCTCCTTTCTTATTATATGTCTCAGACGTTTTAGCTGTCTCTTTCTGATGTTAAGTATAAGATTCTTTCTTATTTGTATCCTCTATAAAACCACATCGTTACTTACAGGCTTGGTCCAGGATATTCTTAATATCCTTCTGTAGAACCATACCTCCGCCGCCTCGAGCCTCTTCTTCATCTTTGAGGAGACCGTCCAGTATTTTCTGCCGTAAAGTAGGACAAATATCCCGTAGCAGCTTATTCCTCTTTTCTGTATTACCAAAGTCATTCCCTCGTCTCGTAATACTCATCTTATATTTTGGAATGCACCCTTGACCATCGCAAGGTCTAACGTTTTCCGTAGACATGAAGTGAAAAGATTATATTAAATCAATTGCTAGGTCTGCTGCTAGGCATGTTAATTCACTCTGTCGTGGCAAATAATTCTCACCAGAATCTATCTTACATATTTATAAGTCCACCATTCATCCATGCATTGAATATCGCTGCCACATATGGCCTGGTACTTCTGCTATATATTTAGAGATTCTTGATAAAAAATATGAATCTGTCTGGAATTTTACTCATCCAAACCTGGCATCTCACTTTTATGCTAATTGTACCGATGAACTATCCTCTATAGCACGCAGGCTTTATCAATTTAACCACATTACTAGATTGCTGGAAAGGTCGCATAATTTTAAAGTTGAAATGGCTAAATGTAACCGTAAGTTCTATGCTAACAGTTTATTCCGTTGCACTTCTCGCTTGTGGGACTTTCTTTTGTGTTCTTGCTTAGAGGTCAATATTGATCTTCAAAAATATAAATGCAATGTCAGTCGTTATCGTCTGTCTTCTTCATTCTTGTTTTTTTTATTGTTCGCTTTTTTTAATCATGTTTTTCTCATATTCTATCGCACTCAGAAACAACTTGCGTTTTAATAGCTTTATCGCCTTTCTCGAAGTAAAATCATTTATAAAAGATACACTCTTTCATATAACAATTTATAACTGTCAAAATAACAAAAAACATCGGTATCAGTAAATATATACCCAAATAAATATGTTTTTCGAAATAAAGCGTAGCAAAAACCGCATCATTTGAAGACTTCCAATAGCAGCAACAACTAAAACGCCTAGCATATGCAACTCGGGAAAATAATGATATGATAAATATATTGACTTTCTGCACTGCCGTCAGCAAAGAGGTATCGAAGGAGTGCCATGTCAGTACTAGAAAGAGCGATAGCAGTCGTCTTGAGATTATTTTCCTGAAATAAAAACGGGAAAATTTTATTCATTTTTTTCGACAGTAACGCCAACATTAATATTATTATCAATATTACACTTATCATGAAAGCCACCATTATCCTTACCTGGACTACCACTATTACCATTACCATGAATACCACTATTACTATTGATACCGCCATGACCATTATCATTAATACCAACTTTATCATTACCATCAACGCTACCATTACCATTACTAACATTTACGCCACCATTACCATTGCAATGATTACCACCATTACCATTATAACCACGAATACCATAACCATTAATACCACCATTACCATGAATACTCACATTAATATTAATACTAAAATTGCCATTGAATACCATCATTACCATTCCTAGGTATACCATCATTACCATTACTACCATTAATATCAACATTTCCATTAACATGAATACCAACATTACCATGAATTTCACCCTTACCATTATTACCATAAATATCAACATTACCATGAATAACGACATTACCATTAATACCATTAATACCACCAATGCCATAAACATTAACACCAGCATTGTCATTACCATTAATAGCAACATTACAATTAATACCACTATTACCATTAATACCATTAGCACTACTATTACCATTAGCAATTACTATTACCATGAATACCATCATTGCCATTAGCACCACCGTTACGATTATCATGAATACAATTATTTAGTAATTTCCATCGGCAACGATGAAATACATATGATCATCTTTTATGCGCCGTGTCCCTTCAGGACGAAGACGATCAATGCCCCCCATGATCCTGTTCCTTGTAGCTCTTAATATTTAATATTTTCTTTTATTTCCCCCACACCCTGTTCTACCATGCAATTACTCAAGCTCTTCAAATATTTCAGACGCTGCTTTCCTCTGTCTTTTTTCCGCTCAATCTGTCCTTTAAGTATCCGATTTTCCTAGCCCTCCTTCCTCACTACGCACCCCATAAATTTCAACTGCCTCTTCCTGATGCTAATATAAGTTTCTTATATGTTTCTATATTATCCAAAATCTCGTCGTTGCTGAGTTGTTCCGTCCGTGGTATCCTCAGCATCTATCTGTAGACCCACATTTCTGTTGCTTCAAGTGTCTTCTTCATCTTTGAGTAGACTGTCTGGTGTTCTCCGCCATACAGAAAGAGAGATACCACGTAATGACAAATCGGTCTGATTAATGCCTATCAAATCCAAAATTATAAGGAGCGCCAGGAACGGAATTTCAATCAAAGACCAGGAACTTAAAAATAAAGAACTAATTCAAATATCTCGGGTCGATTATCAAGCAAGTGATCTCCAGAACACAATTAGTTTCGAGAGCATTACAAAACATTATTAGGGGAATTACAGTGAAATGTCCCAACAGATGAGATGCTACAGAACCATCTGTAGCATATTCAGTGCGAGACAACATAATGCGAGAAACGGGCCCATTTGAAGAACAAGACGACCAGGTTTGAATTGTATGGGCGCCAAGAATGTCGCTGTATGAACCCTTAACAGAAACACAGACAATTAGTAAAACGGGAACTAGTCAGGGGCCCAGATGCCCAGTGAAGCTACAACATCCGGTCATACAATTGGTGACGATAATGATGATGTCTTTTTTGGCAGATATGCGACGCGTAGGCGGAAATAAACACCAAGACAGTCAAACATCGTAATTGTTTTTGAGTCGGAGTATTCGCGCATGGTACTCGTTAAATGAATCCTTTGAGAATAAATATTTAACATTTTTCAGGCAATAGGTCGTGTTCCCGCCGACAATAAAAAAAAACAACCTTGTGATCTGTTTGAAGAATATGTAAGTAAAGCCTCTAAACGAAAAAAAAAACAGTAAGAAGCAACGATAACATACGGCAACATATGGCAGCACTGCTTACTCATTCACTCGTCGTCCTCAACAGGCTACGTGACACATACACCATTCCACACTAAGCAACGTGATATTTAAACTCTTCCTCGCCAAGTTACGTGGCATTTACTATCTTGCGCACCAAGGTACGTGACATTTACACTCTTCCTCACCAAGCTACGTGACATTTACACTTTCCTCACCAAGCTACGTGACATTTACACTCTTCCTCGCCAAGCTACGTGACATTTACACTCTTCCTCATCAGGCTACCTGCCACTTACACACTTCCTCACCAAGCTATGTGACATTTACACTCTCACACACCACGCTACGAGCGATTTACACTCTTCCTCATCAGGCTACCTGCCACATACACTCTTCCTCACCAAGCTATGTGACATTTACACTCTCCATCACCAAGCACTTAAAATTCCTCCTCTGACTGTAGGAACTCATGCACCCTAAGAAAATAAGTTATAAAAACATGAAAATAAAATAATTCATATTTTATTTTAGATCTAAATACGTTTCCTGTCTTTTTTATTGTTTGCGTTGATTCAAATCCGCAACAAATATGATCTTTAGTTAAACACAATTTCCGCTGTCAGTATGAAATCAAAATAAAGCGAGTGCCGAAGAATCTTATTATCGTCAAAATCTGATACGCTAAAAAGTATATAAATGACACAAGATGATGAAGTAATTATACACGCACTTTACTCTCATTCAGCCTTAGTTCCGCCTTGGTCAATCGATTCGCACTTCAGAGTGTTTCAAAGTGTACTGATTTTCCAAACTGCTTAATATATCATTTCCTTTAAAGCTTCTTGATTTTAACTTTTACTACACAAAAAAGATACTTGTCCCATACTCTAGCTTAAACCAATCATCAATTTGAAGAGACATATAATTTTACTGCCTAAAGTAATATTCAAGAACATTATGCCGCTTTCTCCAGTTATCCTTTATGTCAGGTTGGTTGACTACTCCCTGAAGCACTCAAATTATCACCCTAAACATCAATTTCTTTCAGTGGAATTCAAAATTTATCGTTACAAATTACCGTTTTCCATTCGCTTTAAGTTTCTCTTTGTGATGTTTACTTAAATGCTGTAGATTTGTTTGTTTTCGTTGTTTTAGCCAATGTCGTATATTTAAACAGAGAGTGAAGACACTGAATATTAAAGACTCGGCATCCTTTTTCGCTCCATCGATGATACGCAACACAAATTTTCCTAATATGTTTCTTGCTCGTCAGGCCAGTGTTCTAACATATTGACCTTTTAAAATCTCAGTGTATATTATTTTAAAGTCATTCTTTCCTTGCTTGATTTTTTCCGTTCTTTTTTTCATTGTTCTAAAAATATTTGTTCATTTTATATACTTAATCTATTTTTGTTATTCCCAGCAAATTTATTTTCTGTAGAGGTTATGCCGTACATAACACACACACACACACACACACACACAAACACACACACACACACACACACACACACACACACACACACACACACACACACACACACACACACACATATATATATGTATGTGTATGTGTGTTTGTTTGTGCCTGTGTCCAATATATATATATATATATATATATATATATATATATATATATATATATATATGATAAAAAGTCTTAAACACTAATATTCCATGGTCATAATTTATTCCATTGGAATCGGGAAAACGATCCAATTCAACAGACCTCGTTTTCACGATTTCAATGGAATAAATTATGACCATGGAATATTAGTGTTTAAGCCTTTTTCTTATATCCTTACTCTGTCCGAGACATTTGAGTTCTGCCTGGATTCTATCCTTTTGGAATTATTTTTATAGACATGTCTATGTGGAAAAATAAGGAAAAACAAAAAATCCGACTATGCAAGTTTACCGTTTTTAATGTTGTTTCAATGTCGGCGTCAGACGTTTCGGTCTAGTAGACCTTCTTCAGGACATAGTTATTAAAACATAATTAAAATTATACGATATTCAAGTCAACAAGAAAAGACGATAGGGATAAGAATAATCAAAACAAAATGACTGAATTTTAAGATCAGCGTTCCGTTTTGAAATGCGATCACGTCGGCGTCACGTCGGCGATGTTGTGAAAACGTACATTGAAACATTAAAAACTGTAAACTTGCATATTCTGATTTTTTGTTTTTCCATATTTTTCCTGATACTGTCGGATCTATATCCACATATTTGCTTACATATGTATGTGTATGTATGTATGTATATTTATTTATATATTTTAGATACAGGATTGCATATGTATGTGTATATTTACCACTAATATTATCTATCTATCTATCTATCTATCTATCTATCTATCTATCTATCTATATATATATATATATATATATATATATAATCGTTTGCCAGTTGAGCACTATAGAAGGAAAATTTTCAGTAGTGGCTGATGCTGCTATTAACGCATCGCTCTTCAGTTATGAATTGAGCTCTCTTGACTACTGATTTGGAGTTTGTATACATCACGTATATAATACGTTAGAAGATTACCTTTTTTGTCGTGCACCGATAGTTCAAGGGTGGAGTCTCTGACTGATGCCAACTAGCTACACGGATGATCTGTGATACAGCGAAATAGGTTACGAAAGCCGGATGTGTAGTCTATTCGTTCTCATCGTATATATATATATATATATATATATATATATATATATATATATATATATGTAAAGAAATAGAATTTTGATGTGTGCTATATTTATGGAAGAAAGTGTTCAATATCAGGGATAGAGCGTATGTAAATATAAAAGTGGGGATTTAAGTTAACACTCAGAGCCGACAAACATTTTCATGCCTGACGTAATCGGTAGTCAGATGATTGCGTCTAGAATGGATCAGTCTGTAGACTCTGATCTTTGTCCTCAATGACAACATTTATATATATATATATATATATATATATATATATATATATATATATACTTATTTATTTAAAAATTATACCATAAATATGTTATAAAATCACTACAAAAATAGCCATTTTGTTTGAACACCTTCGGTGTCTTATCAAGTGATGATGTTGAATGTAGAATAGAGGGTTTAAAAGTTTCAAATTAATTAACGATCCTTCGTAAGAAGAAAACGCTGTTGCATAAGCAGGAATGACCAATCAAAATACAAGTATACGAGAATTCAAAAAACTTGACAACGAAGTAATGTTATAATAGTTATTAAAAGCTTTAAATTTTATATATATATTCCGTTTATGGCGAGAGAGATACTTGCCAAAAGGAAGGGCTGTGTGGCAATTTAACATATAAAATATTGGAAACATCCTCTTCTCTGCTACCACGTGTTCTCCCAAAATGTTTTATCAGGCATTTGCTCTACACATACACACACACACACACACACACACACACACACACACACACACATATATATATATATATATATATATATATATATATATATACATATATATATATATATGTAGGTGTATCAAAAATACTTTTAAAACCAAGGATTTGCGCACGTAGGTTTATATGAAAATGTATTTTTCATACACCTTGTATGTATGTATCTATCTTCATATATATATATATATATATATATATATATATATATATATATATTTAGATAGATAGATCTACCTATCTATCTATCATATATATATATATATATATATATATATATATATATATATATATATATATATATATAGATAGATAGATAGATAGATAGATAGATCGTTTTAATGAATTTATTTTGAGACAGTTGAACATTAACCGAATTTTGTTCAGGGAATCTCAGTTAACAATCCAAATTGTAGCTGACCATGTCAATCATATATCAGCGAGCATAGCCAAGTGGTCAGAACCCTTGCATTCCGCTCTGGATATGTCAACGCGACTTTCCATCCTATTCAGGGGCCCGAAGTACGTGTTGTAAAAGTTTTTGTTTTTTTGCGCTAAATGTGAAAAATGCTCTTGTTTCCGAGTTTTTCATTAACAAACCTGTACCTCATTATCAAATCTACTTTCCTTCTTTTTACATCTTCTTCATTTTTATTTCTTCCTTAATTATTATCACCATTGTTATCGCTTAGATTTCTTCTTGTTTCTCGTTCTTTTTCTACCATCAATTGCGTTCCTTCCTTCTCACCTTGCTTCCGTTATCATCTTCCACTTGTCGTCGTTTTTCATTATTGTCATTGTTTGAACTCCCATACGTTTACTCTATTATTCTCAGAGAGAGAGAGAGAGAGAGAGAGAGAGAGAGAGAGCGATACCTCTTTCCCCCTATCTTTCGTTCTTTCTTTCTTCTATCTTTCTTTACATCTTTCTTTCTATCTGTTTCTTTTTCATTCTTTCTTTCTTTCTTTCTTTCTTTCTCTCTATCTTTCTCACTATTTTTCTTTCTTTCTTTCTTTCCTTCCATCTTTCTTTCTCTTTCTCTTTTACTCTTTCTTTCGTCCTTTCTTTGGTACTTTCTTTCTTCTATCTTTCATTCCATCTTTCTCTCCACCTCTTTCTCTTTCTTTCTTTCTTTCTTTCTTTCTCTTTCTTTCTTTCTTTCTTTCTCACTATTTTCTTTCTTTCCTTCAATCTTTATCTCTTTCTTTCCATCTTTTTTCTATCTCTTTGTTTCTTTTTCTTTCTTTCTTTCTTTCTCGCTATTTTTCTTTCTTTCTTTCTTTCTTTCTTTCTTTCTTTCTTTCTTTCTTTCTTTCTTTCTATGTTTCCACCATCCTAATTATCGCCAACAACTCCACTCCCTCCTGCTTTCTTCCCCTACCAGCATTTATGTCGTTCGATAGTCGTTTTATGAACGACACAATCAAACAAATTTTACGTTATTCAGATTTGGTCGACGCTTGAGGCTCGTCGATGGAATATTTCCTTTACAGTTGAACCCGTACAATATAATATGCGTAGGCTTTTGCAATGTAGGACTATTTTAACTGGTTCTTATTAAAAGAATGATTGATTTGTTCATTCATTTTCTACGTTTTATCAACTCTTTGTAGGTTATTGAAAGTCAGAAAATATTTTTATATTTGAAGACTTTTTTCTTGTTTTTGAGATTAAAATGCTTTATTAATTAACCCATAAAGCATAATTGTCCATCCAACAAAACGATTAACATCTAAAAAAAAATAAGATTAACTAATTGCGTTTCTTTATTCCATATTTTCAGATAAGACGTTTAGACATCATGACATCGATAAGTTTTCGTAAGAATCGCTGTAAATCCATTTGAGTTATTCAGCTAGGAAAAGAACCGCTTAAAAATCTGTTTTTGACAGCTCCACTATGTCTACCCAACTGATCAATGGTGAGAGGAAAAATATCATTCAGGCCTTCAGTATTGATATCAATATTTCAAAATCTGGCTTCCATCTTCAAAGTTCATTCAAGAACGACGAATGTTAAAGAAAGAGGGAATAGTAATGAAGGAATCTGGAACAGTGTTTCAAAGCATCAAGAGAGATCATCATTTGAACTTAGAGCTAAATAGAGTCCTACTGATCAAAGTAGAGTACAATAGTGTCATGAAAACATCAGAGAATTCTAGTAATATTTAATAATTTCTAACATACAGTGTTTCAAATATTAATCTAACAATCGTTCAATTTTTCTGTTACATGATTTGTAGAGTTGTGCTGTTACAACAGGTATATATATATATATATTAATACATGTCTCATTAAATAATATAGATAAGCGTTGTCTATATATTTTATGCATAAAATATATAGACAACGCTTATCTATATTATTTAATGAGACATGTATTAATGAAAAAATGCTGCCTAAATACACACAATATATATATATATATATATATATATATATATATATATATATAACATGAAACAGCCTATCGCCTCTGAGTGTTGAATTCAATATTCACTTTTGTGTAACTCTACCGAGTGAAGATAGCTCTGGCTGACACCTAATCAGTTGAGTTTCAATCCTGGCTTGAGGCATTCGGATGTCTAGTCGCACTGAGGAGCTGTGATACAGCGAAACAGTACTGTCTGTGAATGACATAATTTAGCTCTTGAAAATACATTTCAATTGACCACTGTTGAGTGATAAGCTAATTCTATAAACAACAGCCACCTGCACTAATGCAAAGCTCTTCAGTAAAATGAATGGAGCACTTTGGCTGATGGGCATTTGTTTACATTAGTAAAAACAATACGCTAGATTTAGTTGTATAACCCTACCGAGTGAAGATAGCTCTGGCTGACACCTAATCAGTTGAGTTTCAATCCTGGCTTGAGGCATTCGGATGTCTAGTCGCACTGAGGAGCTGTGATACAGCGAAACAGTACTGTCTGTGAATGACATAAAATATATATATATATATATATATATATATATATATATATATATATATATATATAACAAAAAAAATAAAAAAAATATATGTATATGACATTAGAGTAATTCATCGAGTGTAGAAGACTCCTCAAAGGAATGCAGAAAGCAATAGGCGGCTATTTCGTCCTATTTTGGGACTTATCAGCAGCGGGCATCCATTAACGAGATTCGAACCCGAACCGATTCGATAAAACGCAAGCGACATGCCAAGTGTACCAACGTTGAAACTAAGTGGACTCGATATAGCGCCGCTACTCACAAATTCCGTAGTGATACTCATCGAAATATTCATAACCCAACGGATAGAGCCCAAAGAGCCATGGCTTTCCTTTCCCCTAAACCGATCCTCCGCAGAGCATTAGCTGGGATAATGAAGAATATACAAGTAATAGAATGTTGGGGATTTAGCCAAATCATTATAGTTATACATCGAAATGTTTGTTGTTCGAATATCGGTAGTGGACGCGCACTGCTGATGAGTCCCAAAATAGGAGGAAATGGCCGTCCAGTGACTTCTACATTCTGTTGAGGATTCTTCTAGACTAGATAAATTACTATAATGATTTGCTTAAATCCCCAAAATTCAAATACTTCCATATACTTGCTTGAGTCAGATAATGCTCTGCAATATAACGGAATGAAAGGAAAATCGTGGCTTTTGCGGCGCAAATGTTGCGTTATGTATAGTTGGATGAGTATCGCCACGGTATTTGTGGGTAGAGGCGCCGTATCGCGTATATTCAGTTTTTCCTTCGTCACCGAGGCCCGTTGATACAATTGGTATGCGGCTTGCGTTTTATGGAAACGGTACGGGTTCGAATCTGGGTAATGGATAAGCACTGCTGATGAGTCCCAAAATAGGACTAAACGGCTGTCACTGCATTCTGTTGAGGATTCGTCTAGACTCAATGAATTACTTTAATGATTTGCCTAAATCCCCCAAATTCTATTACTTCTATATCCTTGTTTGACTCAGCTAATGTGCTGCAGTGTAGCGGTTCAGAGGAAAGGAAAGTCTTCTGGGCCACAATCTGTTGCGTTATGTATACTTGGGTGAGTATGGCCACGGAATTTGATATTGGAACAACAAACTTTTTTGATGTATTACTATAAAGATTTGGCTAAATCCACAACATTTTATTATTTGTATATTCTTGAATATCCCAGCTAATGCTCTTCGAAGAAGCGGTTCAGGGGAAAGAAAAGTCGTGGCGCTTTGTGCTCTATCCGTTGGGTTATGAATTCTTCGATGAGTATCACTACGGAATTTGTGAGTAGCAGCGCCGTATCGAGTATATTCAGTTTCTTCTTCGTCACGGAGGCTCGTTCGTACAATTGGTATGGCGCTTGCGTTGTGTCGAAACGGTACGCGTTCGAATCTGGGTATTGGATAAGCACTGCTGATGAATCCCAAAATAGGACGAAACGGGCGTTCATTGACTTCTAAATTCTGTTGAGGATTCTTATAGACTCGATGAATTACTATAATGATTTGCCTAAATCCACACAATTCTATGCTTTTACAGCGTATCACCTTCCTCTCAGATTTTATAGCTTCACAATGTGTCGTAGTTAAAAACACAATCATGGAAAGTAAATGAATTTGGCGAGATAGCAAAAAATATTCTTTGAACATTATGAAACTACCAGCGTCTCTCATTCAAACCCATGCGTTTTCACAACAACGTCAACAAAACCATTCCGATGAAGCCATAACGAACGAAACGGGTCACAAAAACGTGTTTCCAATTTGTCATACTATTTTCTCAATACTGTTTTTGATACATACAAATATACAAATTTATTGTTTTAATTAAAACAATTGTGGCACATGGCCAAAGGCGAAATGGGTAAAGACTGGTTGACAAGTTCTACCCTAGGCCTATCCAATCTAATTCACGACATTTTCATTCATTACAATTTGCCCATTCACCAAAATTACTCATCCCTCTCAATTCAATAGTTAATACGCCACACTATTTACATTGTTCGGACTATCACCCTCATCTTTGTCGCCATATTTATCACAACGTTTCGGCTGTTGTACGCTACGGCTTTCTTCAGTTGGTTGGAATATCGAACTGAACCCTTTATTTTCGATCACTGGGGTAGATTGTTCTAGTTCCACGTCCCATGTCTAATGGATGTCAGTTATCAGTTATCTCCTGTTAATTCCCCTCTCCAACTCCTCCACTATCTTAAACAGGTATTGAACTCGCACTCTTTGGGTCCTGTCATTGGATCTAACTAACGCTTTTATTCACTGTGGCATGTGTCATACACCACATTACCATAAATTCACACGGAATAAATCTCGATGACATAAAATTTCAATATGGATAAAGAGTTCAACTGTCTCTTTTTTCCGTGTTTTTTTTTTTTAATATATAAAAATATGTGTTCATGAAATGAGGCGGAATGGGATGAACTAAAAAAACGAAACTAAAATATAACAAAATCGTTCAAGTTAAACATAACTGATGTTAATAGGACCTAAAGCACCACACAAAATAATAAGAGAGACCACTGTATTCTGCCTTTAGACAGCATCAAGCAGCAGACTCAGGAACGGAGAGGGAAGAATAAAAAAAAACATTATGTCATTACTTCAAAGGTTATTTTTATGGATGCCTGTATTTGATTAGATATTCTGATTTTTTTAAAACGGTCTCAATTTCGCCTTCCGTCTCGTGCACTCAATAACTGGAGCCGTAAGGGCACTGGCCGGTAGACAAAAGAAATGCTGCAAAATAAAATGGCGCGTCTTCACAAATACGGGTATCCACTAAAAATAAGGTTTGAATTAAAAAAAAAATATCTTGGATTAAAATACAAAATTCATTGGTTCTTTAGAAATTACTTCACACACACAGGGAGAGAGAGAGAGACATATATATATATATATATATATATATATATATATATATATATATATATATATATATATATATATATATATACAATGAAATGGACAAAGTCCGACAATTATTTTAAGACATTTTTATGCTTATACATTCTTTTTATAGATACAAATATTTAAGGAAATGCTCTGTTTTTTATAATGAACAGTATTAAACAACATTTACCGGCCTGAATGTCCGAGGCTCACGCACACAAACATATATATATATATATATATATATATATATAGAGAGAGAGAGAGAGAGAGAGAGAGAATAAAAGAGAGAGAGAGAAAGAAAGTAATAAAGATATGTTTGTGATTCAGTGATTAGATATGTTCATATATGTATGTATATATATATATATATATATATATATATATATATATATATATATATTCATATTCATAGACAGCTATATATATATATATATATATATATATATATATATATATATATATATATATATAGATAGATAGATAGGAAAAAACAGAATTATATTGATAAATAGAAAGAAATATAAATAAATATATATATATATATATGTATATATATATATATATATATATAGATAGATAGATAGATAGATATTTCGATAGCAGATGATTGATTTATATATTCAAGCAATGTTACATTTTACACTGAAATGCTAATGAAATTCCACTCTATGCTTCATTACTTACGTGTTTTAATGATGCACAAACATTAAATATTCATACTTCCTATATATATATATATATATATATATATATATATATATATATATATGAAGGAAATATAGATAGATTCCTTTATAGATTTCATGTTATGTATATATATCCTTTTTTAACTCCGTATATTTCGTTCCGCCTTCCCTTCGTTCAGTTTATTTAATTTGATTTTTTATCACCTCATTTTCTTTATGTTTCTTTTATCGTTAATTGTCCTTCACCTGTGAAAAATCGCAGAAAATGGACGACATCAGCCCGACAGGCATTTCATTCGAGATTGCATTGTCATTCCTTCTTAATGATTCAGCAATGCACCTCGTTTTTTTCTCTCCTTTTTTTTATAGTCTTGATTTCTTTTATTGTTTCTATTTACATTTCTCGGTGCAAAGTTTTTCCTTTTCTTTCTTTCTCTCTTTCTTTCTTTTTTTTTCTTTCTTTAAAATAATTTATTTGACGCCAGTCAGTTTCTTTTTCGTTTTCTCTTTTCTTTAAAGCTTTCTTCAGAGGAAGAAATATGAAAGACAGACAGAAAGAAAGAGATACTGGAAAAAATAAAAAATAAATTTTATTACTGATTTAAAGAATAAAGATTTTTTTCATGTCTTCTTTCATGCTTTTCTTTTTTTCCTACTTTCATTAGCGGAGATTATTTGTTTTCATTTAGTTCTTTCTTTCTTTCAGGCTTTTTTCTTAAATATCTTTTCTTTTCTTTTTTTTTCATTTCTTCTTTTTTTAATCAGTAGTGAAAATTATTTCTATTTTCTTCAATCATTTCTCCCTCTTTTTCTATTTCTTTCTTTCTTTCTTTCCTTAAATTGTTCTTTCATGCTTTCTTTTTCTTTATCTTTTGTTAGAGGAATTTCATTGTATCTATTGCATTCTTTCTTTCTTTCTTTTTTCTTTCTTTTTTTTCTTTCAGCAATTCTTTCACGTTTTCTTTCAGGCTACTTTCAAAGAAATTTCCAATCAGTTTTTTGTTTCTTATTTTCATTCATTATTTAATGCATTATTTCATGCGTTTTTTTTATTTTTTCATTTATTCGTTAGATAAATTTATTAATCTTTCTTTCTTGTAATTTCTTTTCTTTCTTTTATTTTCTTTTCTTTCTTTTTTTATTTCTTTCTTTCTTTAATGTGTTCGTTCTTCCTTTAATGTGTTCTGTCATGCATTTTCCTTCTTTCGTTAGAGAAAGTTATTCGTCTCGAATGAGTTCTTTCTTTCTTTCTTTCTTTCTTTCTTTCTTTCTTTCTGTAGATTCCCACATTTTCTTTTAACTCTTTCCTTCATTCTTTGTCCGTAGTTCTATCTTATCACTAGCTCCCGATTTTTTTTTTACCATTATCTTCTGTAATTTTCAGTTTCTTTTCAAAAACCGCAATTCTGTTTCTTATTTCTTGTTACCATTTCTCGTCTTTTATTACCCTTCCTTTCTATTTCGCTGACTCCGTTTTTTCGATTCCATATTCGACTATCTCTTTCATGCGTCACCTTCATTCATACGTTCATTCAATTTCATTTACGGTGCTCTTCATTAAACAGCTCCTGATTTTATTTAAAATATCCATTTTTGTTATTTCTCTCTTTTATCTAATTGTATATGTTTCTGCGATTATGGCTCTCCACAATTTCCTGTCCTTTGTAGCTTTTAATACATTCCGCCTTTTCATTAGTTTTCCTATTGTCGATAAAACTAGAAAAAGAAAAAAAACCTACTGTGCTACAAGCAAGAATTGATTTCGACTCTTTATATCCCCTGCTGATATATCAGCTGTTATTATGAATAGATACAAAGAAGCAATTCAGTCTTAGGCATCACAAACGCCTTTGACAAGTACTAACAGAATTCCCATTTAATGGCTATTACATTTAAATGTCCGATGCAGCACGCATTTATTTACACATAGCTTCTTTGGCATCATGATGAAGATTGATCCAAAGAGATCTTCCGGTATTTCGCCATGATCATTTATTTCATTGATCATTTTTCTCATCTTAACGATCCTGAAATCATTGAAGGCTGTTATTCTTTAGAATCGTATCCAGTCATCCTGATTTCTTTCTTTCTTTCTTTCTTTCTTTCTTTCTTTCTTTCTTTCTTTCTTTCGTTTGTTCATTCATTCGTTCCATTCTGTTTAACTAGCTGTTTCTTTCTTTTTAACTAGCTCTTATTTTCTTTCTTTCTTTCTTTCTTTCTTTCTTTCTTTCTTTCTTTCTTTCTTTCTTTCTTTCTTTGTATTTAACTAGCTCTTTCTTTTACGACATCGCACCCTTCCTTCTTTCCGATCTTTTTTCTTTCTTCACACCTTCCTCCCATATATATATATATATATATATATATATATATATATATATATATATATATATATATATATATATGTCTGTGTATAGGTAAGATGAGAACGATTAGAGTACAATTCTAACTTTCGTCACATTTAAGTCAAAAGAGGGCTCAATCCAAATTAAAGTGATATCATTTATTTTAGGATATTACACGGAAAACGTAGAAAAATCGGTACACAACTGCAGTCGTGTTTCGATGCATATCAATGCATCTCATCAGGCGAATGCAAATTACTAGCGAGTGAATGATTTATTTAGATTTAAAAGAAAAATGCAACCTCTTTTTACGAAAAAAGAAAAAAAAGACGGTTTGTAAGGTTTGTGGGCTTTGCTCTGATCAAGCAATCAAATATTGCCTACGTTAAATTTAAACTAATCGAAGAAACCAAAATTTAAAAATATATTTTTTTTTATTTAATTGGGTCATGATATATCTTATCAAAAGAAGGCCATTGTGATTTAAGGTCCAGTACAGTTTCCATATGAAAATATAAATGCTTGAATAAATATTTCCCGGACTTTTCATTGTAAGCTCATACTGTGAAAATTTTACATTTAACATATAGGTTCCTCAAGAAATTATGCTGCGAATGTGACGGTTATAAAATCGCTAAACAATAATCTGTATAAACCTGCCACAGCTCAATCCAAAGTTACGCGTATATTTACAATCGAAATAAAATTTATGTAAAGAGATGTGTTAGTGGTAGATGGTATACACGTTACAACCATTTGGTTCAACTTTAAACCATATATTTATTTCACTTCTTCACATAACAGGTACTGGAAAAGTATTTGAAGAAATACATGCCTTCCTTTCGCTTCAATTTAAATAAAATAAATAAAGAAAACGCTTATAGAATATAATATCAAAACAACAAAATATAAGAACATATTAACTTTCAAAAAAATTAATTAAAAAATATAGCTTTCAAAATATAAAATCATAACACAACGATTTCAAAATATAAATGTGAGCTTAACATGAAAGAGAAACTAGCGTATATATTTAAAACACACACACACACACACACACACACACACACATATATATATATATATATATATATATATATATATATATATATATATATATGTGTGTGTGTATAC
>OZ038502.1:72255570-72270570 GCA_964036315.1 Acanthosepion esculentum | reverse complement strand
TAGTGTGTGTGTCTGTGTGTGTGCGTTCACACACACGAATATACACAAACTATATATATATACATTAACACACAACACACACAAACTATATACATAGTTTCTAGGCTTCATCAGATTAAAATTATCGCAATATGCTTATGTATTTTTAAATCGTAAATCATTTGTTCTTTTCCTGATAAGCTGGAGATTCATATATATATATATATATATATATATATATATATATATATATATATATATATATGAAACAGTCTGTTTCATGCTAGATGCAATCGTCAGGCCACGAGTGCTGTTATTTTTCTCGGCTATTTATATATTTGGTTGAGTGGTGCATTGTGGGTAGTCTATTTTGGCGGTTATTTTACCGGAAGTCTGTAATTTGTTTATTTATTTATTTAGGTTAAATTATTTTGCTTGTTTTTATTTTTTATTTTTATTTCCTATCTTAAATATTTATTTAATATTTTATGTTTATGTTTTCGGTGTTTTTATTAAGGTAGTAAAATTTGTTTATATAGCTTATTTAATAATTTTGTTTATGTTTGGGAAGATAATTAAAGCTTTGTTCAATTTGGGAGTTGATTGTTGTAGTTTGTCCTAACTATTATTTTAGCGGAACAGTTTTTAATTTGTTTATTACTGCATTTATTTTGATTGATTATTTTATTTGTTTTTTTCTAACGGCTAGTTTATCGGTATAGGTTGTTAGTTTATTTATATATTTGGATGTATTTAGATCAATTTATTTTACTTATTATTTATTTGTTATGGTCTAGGAAGGTAATGATAGCTATTTTTCCCCCAAGCAAAGTTTGCAAGTTTTTGGTTGGTTGTTATAGGCTGATGATTTTTTCCTTATTTTCCAAGATATTTTTAGCGTGGTGTGCGTTTTGTTTTTAATTTCCCAGATATATTTAGAAAGCATTGTGCTGTCCGCATATTTACTGTTTGTGAAAGATGTTTTGTGTACATAATTTCTTTGTTTCCAGGGTCCTTTAGTTACTCCTATGTATACTTTATCTTCATTATCTGGTTATTTTATCATGGCTTGGTGTATTTCGTTGTTTTGTAAACAATTACCGTTTAAGGGACATTCGTTCTTTAATCTGCAGTTGCACATGGGCTTAATTTTTTCGTGTGGTTTGTTGATAATTTTCCTGTTGTGCTTTTTTATTATTTGTGCCATGTTCTCGGTGTAAATGTAGTTGATTTTTACTGTGTTTTTGTTGAATATTTTGTGTAGGGAGCTTGATTCCGGGAAGTGTTTGCGTAAATGATTGAAGAATATTTTCCTACAGCTGTTTTTACGTTTTTGCTGTACGGTGGGTTGAACTATATGATATTTCTTTTCCTGTTGGCCTTTTCTGTGTTATGTGTTGAGTATGTGTGTGTTGCTTGGAATCCGCTATTTTTGGGGCCTGTTTCGTAGTCTTTCTTAGCTTTGTTAAATATAGATTCAGTGAAGGAATTGTCGGAAAGCCTGCGGTTAATCGATTTTGGTATCTGTTTGATTATAGAAGGCGGGTAGTTGGAAGATGTGTGTATATTATAGTGGTTTATCATTGGGTTTTCTGTAAAGTTTGTATGTGTCTTTTCTTAGGTTGAACGTTACATCTAGAAAATCTACTTCGTTTCGGTTAGTTTTTATATCTATGTCGAATCCGAATGTTTTTTAAGGATTCTGTATTCATTATCAACACACACACACACACACACACACACACACACACATATATATATATATATATATATATATATATATATATATATATATATATATATATATATATATATATATATATATATATGTTAGTCACAAATGTACATAGTACATTTATTTAAGTATGTACTTAGAGTTTTAAATATCATATTTAAAATAACTTTTTTCGTCGTTACTATTCAGGGATTGAAAACCAGTCCTGAAATAAAATGAAACCGAATTTTAAAATTTACCTGCTTAACCTCAATATAACCGCCTTTTTCATGAAGAGAGCTACGTTTTGTCTTATAGGGACATTAAACTACCACAGACAATCCTTCATTTTTCTATTAAAAGAATTTCCCCTCTATTATTATCTAGTAATATTTTTTCTACATCATGAATATTTTCGGACGGGAGAAATGTGAAAAAAAATTATTAAATACACACACGCATATATATATATATATATATATATATATATATATATATATATATATATATATATATATAATTGTAGGGAGGGAGAGAAGTCAAGAGAGACAAAATGACTGAGTGTAAGGTGAAAAATATAATTTTCTTTCTACATGAATTCATATTATTGTCTAATGGGTATTGCGGTAGTCAATTCAGTATATTTCGGAACATATGTGGGCAGAAATATTCTTTATGACCGAAATTTGTGGGAAAGTAATCAGAATGTGTATGACTAGTGTATAAGGTTGTAATAGTTTGGCGTTATATAAAAGAATTTGGTGAATAAATGAATGGCACACTGAAAGAAATAAAGGATTACAGAAATAATAATAATAATAATAATAATAATAGTCTACATTCAAGGGTTTGAGAAGAAGAAGAAGAAGAAGAAGAAGAAGAAGAAGAAGAAGAAGAAGAAGAAGAAGAAGAAGGAGGAGGAGGAGGAGGAGAAGAAGAAGAAGAAGAAGAAGAAGAAGAAGAAGAAGAAGAAGAAGAAGAAGAAGAAGAAGAAGAAACTTAGCAAAAAAATATAAATCAAAACAAATAAAATCACATGTGAACGTAAACTTATAAACGGTATAATTATTATACCGTCAAAATTAACACTTCGGAAGTATATATATATATATATATAAACAAAAAGAGAACATCAAATGGGTAAATCGTGTATAGCTACAAATACAAACATAGGGCATATATAATGGCTGCAAGGGAGATAAGCCTATTCTCGCTAAGTATAAAGCTTGCACAATAAAATGATGCTAATCCCATATGAATTGAACGTGAATAATTTTGAGACGATTGGTGTGTAGAGGTTCAATCTTCACGGCAAACATGAATGTTTTCCAATGAATATACAGTTAAGTCTTAAATGTATATTCATTGGAAAACATTCATTATTTCTGATAAACAAACAAATAGCAGAAAAAACAAAATCTGCAATTATTAACAATCGCTGAGAATGGATGTCAAGTGAGATCCAACCCATAATTATCTTAAAGTGTAAATAAATAAGAGTCATTAAGGAACGTCGGTTAGATAATTAAATCTCCCGACTTGAATACATTCACTGCTCATAGTTTAACGCCCTCGCATAAACTCTTCTTCTTTCTTTTTATGTGCCATGTTCTTACAAGACGTAGGCGATCATGGCTCTCCAACGCCTCTATCCTTTTCAGCTCTCAATATGTTCCTTCCCTCTGCTTCCTCCCCCAGACCACGTTCGGTTATCCACCTGTTCAAGTCCGCCAGGAATGTCATGCGCTGGTTTCCCTTGTCTCTCTTTACCTCATTTCGACCAATGAGTATCATATTCTCCAAGCACTCCTTCCTCATTATGCGTCCCAGAAACTTCAGCTGCCTCTTTCTGATGTTAAGCATGAGACTCCTCTTTGTCTGCTTCCTCTCCAAGGCCTCATCGTTGCTCATACGCTCGGTCCACGAAATCCTCAGCATCCTTCTGTAGAACCACATCTCCGTCGCCTTGAGTCTCTTCTTCATCTTTGAGGAAATCGTTCAGCATTTGCAGACGTAAAGAAAGACAGATGTCATGTAACAGCTAAGTATCGTTTTCTTCGTTACCAAAGAAATCCTCCCGTCTCGCAATACTCTGCCCAGCTTTTGGAATGCGTCCTTGGCCATCTCAATAAGTCTACGGATCTCAGTGTCGCACTTACCGTCCTGTGTCAAAACGCTACCTAGATATTTAAACTGTCTGTTTGATTCTAGTTTTCTCGACCTGTAAATCGCATTTCGGGCTCATCGTCTTACTGATGACCATGCATTCCGTCTTCTTGTAGTTTATGCTTAGTCCCTTCTTCTCACTCTCCGTCGCTATGTTGGAGATATTGATTTTTTTTTAAATGTTTATGTTTGGTTTCCGGTTCCTTTATAATTGTACATCAACGACTCTCCTAAAGGTCTCCATCCATACCACTGAAATTTTCTTTACGTTTTTTTTCATTTTTCAATAGGAGTAGATAGGTTCGCCTATCATCCGGTTCACACACCTCCCCGTTGTACTTGTTTAGAAATGGGTTTCTGGTTCTTCTAAACCCTTTTCCTTCTCTTTCATTTCCTTTGGTCCTTTGCAGCTTAGTGGCATTATCTCCTTAATTGAGGTGGCGGTGGGGGGGAGGGCTCTTACTCTGTAAACCTCTACCCCGAGTGGGTCTTGGACCTTGTATAGGGTGAACATCATTGTACAAAACATCGCTGTATATCAATCATCTACTAAATGAACAGGATTATAGGTTTAACCCTTGTTTCCTATTCAGGATAAGGTTTCTTCGTCCTTCTGAAAATTATCCTCATTCTCTTTCACTCCCAGTAGCCCCCTTTGCGGCTTAATGTCATTGTCACCTTACTTGGGGTGAAATGATTAAAAAAAATCATTGTAAACATTGGAAGATTTATGAATTACTTGAAGACGTGATTAGAAGATTAGTTACTTTTCCAAAATTGTAAATGAACCAGTTTCAAAGATAGTGTACTTCTAAAACCTACAGAAATAATGATCTGGTTGTTGGTGTATCAATTAAACATTCTGTCAATTAACTAAATACTAGTTTCATGACCTGTCTACATTTCTAAGACGAGGTATTGTAACTAATTACACTATTTACATCGTTTGAAATGTTGTCCTCACCTTTATTGTCATACTTACGATGTTTTGGCCGTTGTACGCACCTGCCTTCTTCAGCTGATATACATAACTCAGTAGATAAATATCTTGGTTGAAGTAATCCAAAAGTGACTTGATACAAAGAGTTATGAGTTCAATACGTTTCCACAGCAGAAGTGAAGAAAAAACTGCAGAGTTGAGTTACTAAAAGGAGTTAATTGAAACTGCGATATCCAGAAGAGGTATGGCGCGTGGAACTAGAACAATCTATTCCCACGGACTAAATAAAGGGTTCGATCGAAATTCCAACGTATATCACCTGAAGAAGGCCGGAGCGTACAACGGTCGAAATGTCATGAATACAACAGTCCAAACAATGTAAAATAGTATAAATTGTTACAATAACTCATCTCAGAAATATAGACAGATCTTGAAGAAGGCCGGAGCGTACAACGGCCGAAACATCATGAATATGACAATAAAGGTGAGGACAGCCGTATGAAAAATGAAAATAGTGTAAATAGTTGCAATACCTCATCTCATAAATAAAAAACTTATGTTAAAGAAAGCCGGTGCGTACAACGGGTGAAACGTCGTGAATATGACAATAAAGATGAGGACAACAGCCCGAACAATGTAAGTAGTGTAAATAGTCACGATATCTCATCACAGAAATATAAACTTGTGTTAAAGAAGGCCGGAGCGTAAAACGGCCGAAACGTCATGAATGTGACAATAACGATGAGGATAACAGTCCAAACAATGTAAATAGTGTAAATAGTTACAATATCTCATCTCAGAAATATAGGTAGATCTTGAAGAAGG
The DNA here is from genome assembly GCA_964036315.1 of Acanthosepion esculentum. Lineage (NCBI taxonomy): Eukaryota > Metazoa > Mollusca > Cephalopoda > Sepiida > Sepiidae > Acanthosepion > Acanthosepion esculentum. The sequence continues at coordinate 72,264,946 of OZ038502.1, read as the reverse complement.
TGGGAGCGTATAACGGTCGAAACATCGTGAATATTACAATAAAGATGATGACAGCAGCCCAAACAATGATAAATAGTGTAAATAGTTACAATATCTCATCACAGAAATATAGACAGATCCTGAAAAACGCCGGAGCGTACCACGGCCGAAACGTCGTGAATGTGACAATAAAGATGAGGACAACAGTCCGAAAAATGTAAATAGTGTAAATAGTCATAATATCTCATCTCAGAATTATAAACTTATTTTAAAGAATGCCGGAGCGTACAACGACCGAAACGTCATGAATATTACATTAAAGATGAGGACAACAGCCCGAGCAATGTAAAAGAGTATAAATAGTTAGAATATCTCATCTCAGAAATATAGACAGATCCCGAAGAAAGCCGGAAAGTACAACGGACGAAACTTCGTGAATATAACAATAAAGATGAGGACAACAGCCCGAACAATGTAAAAGAGTATAAATAGTTAGAATATCTCATCTCAGAAATATAGACAGATCCTGAAGAAGGCCGGAGAGTACAACGGACGAAACTTCGTGAATATGACAATAAAGATGAGGACAACAGCCCGAACAATGTAAAAGGGTATAAATAGTTAGAATATCGCATCTCAGAAATATAGACAGATCCTGAAGAAGGCCGGAGAGTACAACGGACGAAACTTCGTGAATATGACAATAAAGATGAGGACAACAGCCCGAACAATGTAAAAGAGTATAAATAGTTAGAATATCTCATCTCAGAAATATAGACAGATCCTGAAGAAGCCCGGAGAGTACAACGGACGAAACTTCGTGAATATGACAATAAAGATGAGGACAACAGCCCGAACAATGTAAAAGACTATAAATAGTTAGAATATCTCATCTCAGAAATATAGACACATCCTGAAGAAGGCCGGAGAGTACAACGGACGAAACTTCGTGAACATGACAATAAAGATGAGGACAACAGCCCGAACAATGTAAAAGAATATAAATAGTTAGAATATCTCATCTCAGAAATATAGACACATCCTGAAGAAGGCCGGAGGGTACAACGGAGGAAACTTCGTGAATATGACAATAAAGATGAGGACAACAGCCCGAACAATGTAAAAGAGTATAAATAGTTAGAATATCTCATCTCAGAAATATAGACAGATCCTGAAGAAGGCCGGAGAGTACAACGGACGAAACTTCGTGAATATGACAATAAAGATGAGGACAACAGTCCGAACAATGTATATAGCGTAACCATGCTAGGTTTCTGCTTTTTCTTACATGCACCACGAGCCGAAGAGTTATTACTTTAGCCATGCACCATTATTGCTATTCCAGTTTTATAAAGTAAGGTTTTTGAATAGTTCGGATTTTTGCTTACGCTTCCCAGGCACCACTAACCTTTCGTTAGGTGCTTTTGCGACCATTCTAAGTGTTCCACCGAAAATTGGACAACTATCACCTTAACTACTGAATGTATTCTTTACTTTTTTCATTTTTCTTACAAGCATGAGTATTTTTTTTCAATTTCTTTTCATTTTCATTCTATTAGCTTCTGTAACAGTAATAACAGAACGTTGCATTTCTTGGGCATCTATAATTACAGACATCCAACGATCGCGAAGAACCCAGCTAGAGACAGAGATGAATAAAAACCAGCGAAAATGAAAGTGACGCAGAATAGAGCGAGAGATGGAACACTACGGAAGGAGTAAATATGTCACGGCCGAGCATGTGATATGACAAAATGAAATAGCACGGAGGCTCTCGATTATGTAGATTCAAAGAAGTCATGTATCGTTTTTCCGGTGGGCGAGACCAATTCCATGCGGATTTCGCACTAATTAGGCTTATATCGCTATTGGTATTTTCGTGTATTGGTACATATATATATACGGCATTTAATAACAGACCAAGAAACAATTACACACACACACAGATATATGTACATACATACATACATACATACATATATATATATATATATATATATATATATATATATATATATATATATATATATATATTTAAAGATATTTTTGAAAGTACAAAATTTTATCACAGCAATAAACGTATGAAGCTTGATATTACTAGACATATTAATATTTCTTTCCCGTTTTTAATATGTCTAGTAATATCAAGCTTCATACGTTTATTGCTGTGATATATATATATATATATATATATATATATATATATATATATATATATATATATATATATATATATATATATATATATATTGAACAAGAAAAAATATTAAAAAAATAAAAAAGTAATTAATTAATTAAAATCTTCAGACACACTAGGTTATATATTAATATGTCTTCGTTTTTATTATTATTTCATTTAGATTCCTAGGACTAGTTTCGGCCTACATGCCCATCATCAGGCGAAAAATAATTTTCTCCTTGCTGGTAGCAGTGAACTACAGAAATGAATGACTTGATGGAGAAAATGAACTTTTGTCTGTAGTTTTCATTTGTTTTTTTGTTTTTTTTTAACATGAATTTTGGTGAGTCTTTGTGTTGGTCAAACAGTCTCTTTTAATTTGTTTTTGTGTTTGAGTGTTTGTGCGTGGGATATACTTGGCTCAGTGAATAAAATAATGCTGCAAAATCTAGATAAAAATTAATTAAATTTTCCTTTTTCATATTCAAAGAAACCTATATATATATATATATATATATATATATATATATATATATATATATATATATATATATATATATACATATATTGGCTTATTCCCAAATTCTCGCATGACCAGACGACTTAATTCAATTTAATTTCAAAAATTATATTAGGGGTCTCGGCTCTCGCTTTTGAAACATGAGAACTTAAAAAAATATTAATATATATAAATATATATATCATGGCCATGGTTTTATTTGGTTTTATCAATAGATATTGTTCGATTATTTTCCTTTCTAGCCAATTTTACACTGAAGATCCGTTTAGGTGAAACCTAGGTAGGTTTGTCTGGCTCCTTAGTATCGTTTTAGTTATTTCAATAAAACCTTAAAAAATATAGATTTAATTCTTTCTAAACCTTTTTACAAATCATTTCTATTGCAAATACAATAAAGTTATAAATATTTTAAAGTGCACACGAACTTTATGGATACACTGCATGTTTATATATATATATATATATATATATATATATATATATATATATATATATATATATATATGAAGAAATATAGTCTTAAAGAGTGCTATATTTATGGGATAAAGTGCTGAATATTAGAGATAGAGCGTGTGTAAATATAAAAGTGAACATAGAAGTCAACACTTAGAGGCGACAGTTTGTTTCTTCCTAGATGCAATCGTCAGGCCACCAGTGCTGTTATTTTTCTCGGCTATTTATATATACGGGTCATTGGTGCATTGTGGTGCAAAAATAACGGAATCGACATAGATATAAAAACTAACCAAAACGAAGTAGATTTTCTAGATAACCAACCTCTACTTAATCTAAGATCTACTTAACCTAAGAAAAGGCACATACAAACCATACAGAAAACCCAATGATAAACCACTCTATATACACACACATCTTCCAACCACCCGCCTTCTATAAGCAAACAGATACCAAAATCGATTAACCGAATGAATCTATATTTAACAAAGCTAAGAAAGACTACGAAACAGCCCTAAAAGATAGCGGATTCCCAGCAACACACACATAATCACCACATAACTCAAAAAAGGTCAACAGTAAAAGAAATATCATATGGTTCAACCCACCGTACAGCAAAAACGTAAAAACAAATGTAGAAAAAATATTCTTCAAACTTTTACACAAACACTTCCCGGAATCAAGCACTCTACACAAAATATTCAACAAAAACACAATAAAAATCAGCTACATTTGCACCGAGAACATGGCACAAATAATAAAAAAGCACAACAGGAAAATTATCAAAAAACCACACGAACAAATTACACCCACATGCAACTACAGAATAAAAAAAGAATGTCCCTAAAACGGTAATTGTTTACAAAACAACGTAATCTACCAAGCCACGATAAAATCAACAGATAATGAAGAAAAAGTATACATAGGAGTAACTGAACGACCCTGGAATCAAAGAAATTATGTACACAAAACATCTTTCACAAATAGTAAATATGCGAACAGTACAATGCTTTCTAAGTATATCTGGGAAATAAAAAACAAAACGCACACCACACCAAAAATATGTTCGAAAATAAGGAAAAAATCATCAGCCTACAACAACCAATCAAAAACTTGCAAACTTTGCTTGGAGGAAAAAATCGCTATCATTACCTTCCTAGACCAAAATAAATTATTAAATAAAAGATCCGAGCAAATTCCAAAATGCAGACATGAAAACAAATTTTTACTACGTAACTTAAAAATCGAAAACTGAAAAAATAAATAAACACATAAACAAACAAAATGACAATAAAATAAGCAAAATAAATTAATCCATACAAATTACCAAATCACACCTGTTAGAAAAGACGAAATAGAATGAAAAATCAATAAATATAGTAAATAATAAACAAATACTATTATGACCAAAATATTAGACTATTAAAGTCAAAACAAAAAATCGGATTAAAAATGGCTATAACTGTTATATGACGATAAAAATTGAATAAAAAATAATATACTGCGTTAGTTAAAAAACGAAAACCAAAAAGAGAAAGTATACAGTGTAACAAATAAATAACAAGTAAAATAAATTGATCTAAATACATCCAAATATATAAATAGATTAACAACCGTTACCGACAAACTAACCGTTTAGAAAAAACAAATAAAGATAATCAATCTAAATAAATAAATTAAAAACTGTTCCCGCCAAAATAATACAACAATCAATCCCAAAATTGAACAAATAGCTTTAATTATCTTCCCAAACAAAAACAAAACTATTAAATAAGCTATATAAACAAATTTTTATTACGTTAATAAAAATACCGATCAAAATAAAAAAAAATAATTATATAATATAAAAAATAAAAATAAATAAAAACAAGCAAAATAATTTGACACAAATAAATAAACAGATAAACGACTTCCGGTAAAATAACCGCCAAAATAGACTAACTAGAATGCACCAGTGACCCGTATATATATATAGCCGAGAAAAATAACAGCACTCGTGGCCTGACGATTACATCTAGCATGAAACAGACTGTCGCCTCTCAGTGTTTACTTCTATGTTCACTTTTATATATATTTATATAAATAAACGGAGTGTCTTCTCAAATGTGAGATTCCACTAAAATAACATTTAAGTAATAAAATATGACGGGTTAGTAAATAGACAACGTAATCCTTGTTTAAAATAAACACACAGACACACAGACACAGACACACAGACACACACCGTGTGTGTGTCTGTGTGTGTGTCTTTGAATATATTTATTGTTCATATATTAGGTTGGTGCAAAAATAATGTCGTTTTCTCACATGAAGTTGAACGTCAAAAAACGACATTATTTTTGCACCAACCTAATATATATATATATATATATATATATATATATGTGTGTGTGTGTGTGTGTGTGTGTGTGTGTGTGTGTATGTGTGTGTGTGTGTGTGTGTGTATACATGCAGGGTGTCCATAAAGTTCGTGTGCACTTGAAAAAATTCATAACTTTATTGTATTTGCGATAGAAATAATTTGTAAAAAGGTTTAGAAAGAATTAAATCTATATTTTTTAAGGTTTTATTGAAATAACTAAAACAATACTAAGGAGCCAGGCAAACCTACCTAGGTTTCACCTAAACGGATCTTCAGGGTAAAACTGGCTAAAAAGGCACCTAATGGAACAATATTTATTGATAAAATCAAATAAATCCATGACCACGTGACAAAAAAACAAAACAAAAAAAACAAACCTACATGTTACTCTAATAACTAGCTTATTTTATTTATGTCTGCACCTAATATTAATTTCTGATTTTTGGTTTACTATATCTATGGGTTCTTTATGGGTATCGATAGCTAGCTTTTCCTCCATGCATAGTGAACAAACTTTATGGCCTGCCTTATATTTATAACATTTTTTTAAAAAAGGGATCATTTTTGTCTTCCTGTTTTATCTTCGATATATAAGTGGACAGGGTTGTACTATGTTTATAGGTTTTGTATTTGAAACTACTGAGGTGGTTATAATAACGTTTTTTTTTTAACTACTCTGGGTAGAACCTATATATACTTTAGGGTTCTTATCAGGAGACATAAAAATGCATGTATTATATTAGTGGTTAAATCTATTAATTTTGGGCTATTTTGCATCTTTCTTTTACTTTCTTTCTGGCCTTAGCCTCGAGGGTTATAACTGGTCGACCCAAGGAGTGTAGTTCATTTGAACACTCTCCATGTAAATAACGATAGATCATGGAGAGGCTTACGACATTGGATGTCTACAAAAGGACGAATCATCCTTAACAATTTATGAGATATTACAGCTTTGAATAACGCAGAAAAACGTTTGATAAGCCAAAAAATCAATCAATTAGTATCTGTCATCGCTCGAATAAAAAAATATAAATAACACCAGCGACAGTAGTCCTAATTTTACCGAGTAAAGCCAATGAGTAAAAAAAGTTATTTTGATGCAAAGAAGCAGAACCCTATCGTAGAAGGCAAGAAGAGTACAGATTTACTCCCTGTAAGCATTTGAGGCAAGAAGAATATTGATTTACTCCCAATAAGCATTTGAGGCAAGAAGAGTACAGATTTACTCCCAGTAAGCATTTGAGGCAAGAAGAATATTGATTTACTCCCAATAAGCATTTGAGGCAAAAAGAGTACAGATTTACTCACAGTAAGCATTTGAGGCAAGAAGAATATTGATTTACTCCCAATAAACCAGGGGTCGGCAACATTTTGAAGATCGTGGGCCAGACGTATATGCAGTCTCTCGGAGGAGGGACATGATATCAAATGTACTATAATAAATTGTCTCGGTCTCAGACGACTCCTTCCAGAAGGATGCCTTTCTCTAGAGGTTTAAAGTAAAAACAACGAAGTTAAAGTTATATTATTTAAACATGGTTACTTATTGTTATGAATTATTAAGAGTGGTTTCCACTTGTTTTGTTACTCTCCTCTTTGAGAGAGGTATTTCTGTTTTTTTCATTCTTTCTCCTGTATCTTTTAGGTTTTTACCCCCTTTCTACTTCCCTCATGGTTCTTTCTCTTCCTCTTCATATCTTACCATTCTTTCCGGGTTTGTTTTTAATCGTGATTTACTTCAGTTATTTCTTATTCTTACTTTCCTTATATTTCTATTAGTTCTCAACCTGCTGCCCTCTTTCGTATTTGTTAAATGCTTTCTCTTTTGGGGATTTTCTAAGCGTAGCTTAGATGTGGCACAAGGCCGAATGTATGGGAAACACCGTGAGAAAAGAAGAAAGAAAGAAAGACAAAAATAATACAAGAAAAGCAAGAAGAGAAGAAGAATCTGTCAGAAAAATAGAGAAAATAAATTCACAATGAAAATGCTTAAGTCAAAGAAAGAAAAAATAGAATTTTGTATAGAAAAACGACGAAGAAGGAAAGGAAGAAAGAATAAAAAATAAGTATTTCCTTGAAAGAAAGAAAAAAGAGAGGAATACAATAACAGAGAAAAAAAGAAAAAGCGAAGGGAATCAAGCAAGAATGAAAATAGCAAAAGAATATAAAACTAAGAAAATAAATGAAAGAAAATACTTAATTGAAAGTTTAAAAAAAGGAAATGAAAGATAACAGCAGAGAAAAAGAAAGAAAAAAGCTAACAAGAGAGCAATTGTTAAAAGGAAAGAAATTAAATGCTTTCTAATCTTTTGTGTTAAATCCATTGTTTATTTTTTCTTCTTCCTTCTTTTTTCTACGTACGTTTCTCCTTCTTTCATTTCCTTTTTACTATTCTCTCATTTTATGTATTGTCTTGTCTTTTCTCTTTCATAAATGTTTATTTCTTTTTTCTTTATATCCATTCTGCCTGACGTAGTTTTTAGCGTCTCTTTCGTTCCTTCTTGAGTTTTCTTCCCCTCTTTTCCTCCACTCTCCTTTCATCGCTACCTCTTTCAACCCGAATCTTTTTTATTTTGTTATTTGTATCCTTATCTTGTCATCATTCTCATTCTTTGTACTTTCTTTCTTCACTTTCTTGTCCATATATTTTGGTTTTTCATCCGCTCTTTTTTTCTTTCATTTACTTTCATTCAGTTTAATTTCCAGTTAACATTTTACTTTCACCTTTCTTTTTTTAAGTTTTCTCCGTTCTCTTATTCACGTCCCGTTTTTCTTTCCTTTCTTTTTTTTATAAAAATATCTGTTGTCATTATTATTCATTCCAGCTCTTCTTCCCTCTGATATTTTTTCGTCTAATTTTTTTTCATTCTCGCGTTCATTTTTCTTTATTTCATTCTTTCGTTTATATATTCCTTCCACCGGAAACTTTATTCTTCCATTCTCTTTTCGTATTCATTTTGCCATTCATTATTTTCTTCTCATCTTCATCGTATTATTCTCTCTCTTTCCTTCGGTTCAGATTGTTTGTTTTATTTTATTTCTTTCATTCTTTTTTCTTTCTGTTCATTGTTCTATTACTTTTCTCTTTTCCTTCTTTTATCTCTTGTTTCGCTTCCATTTTTCAACCACTTCTTTCTTTCTTTCTTTCTTTCTTGCTTTCTTTCCATTTTCCCTGTCCTTGTTTGCGACTTCCCCTTTTCTTCTTTCCCTCCTTCGTTCTTTATTATTCTCCTGTTTCACTTCCATTTTTCACCCTTTTCTTTCTTTCTTTTCATTTTTATATCCTTTTTCTGTTTCTTTCTTTCAGTTCATCTAGATTTTATCGCCTGTTTCACTACCATTTTTCACCCTTTTCTTTCTTTCTTTCTTTCCCTCCTTCGTTCTTTATTTTTCTCCTGTTTCACTTCCATTTTTCAACCCATTCTTTCTTTCTTTCTTTCTTTCCCTACTTCGTTCTTTATTTTTCTCCTATTTCACTTCCATTTTTCACCCCGTTCTTTCTTTCTTTCTTTCTTTCTTTCTTTCTTTCCATTTTTCCCTGTCCTCGTTTGCTTCTTCCCCTTTTCTTCTTTTTCTCCTTCGTTCTTCATTTTTCTGCCTTTCTACATCGTTTGTCGATTCTCTATTCGTTTCCTTCCGAGTGAACTCGTATTTTCGCACCAATAGATATTTCTTTCGCTAATTCTACGAAATGGCAAGAGTTGGTCGGGGTTATTTGAATACTCGCGGAGACGATGGTCGCTGTTTGCTCGTGGGTAGGACTGGAGAGGAGTCGAGGGCAAAGTGAAGTAATATCAACTTCATAAAAGAATTCGCCAGTACAGGTGGAAGAATGTTGTACGTAACAAAAATTCGGTTGAAGGACATAGGGGAGGGCATTTGC
>OZ038502.1:72243070-72253070 GCA_964036315.1 Acanthosepion esculentum | reverse complement strand
ATGTCTGCGCCTATCTATCTATCTGCGCATATGTAGTTATCTATCTATCTGCGCATCTTTCTCTCTCTATCTATCTATTTTATATCTGCGCATATCTATCTCTTTTACATCTGCGCATATCTATCTATCTAACATCTCAGCATGTTCATATCTATCTAACTATCTATCTATCTATCTATCTATCTATCTATCTATCAGCGCATATGTAGCTGCCTCTATCTGTGCATATCTATCTATCTATCTATCTATCTATGTATCACACTGATCGCAATGGGGATCATTGGGTCATTGTGAACACCTCGAAGTTTTTGTTGGCTGCATAATATTTGCTATGCCATGTCGACATACATTTCTCTTCTCCTGCACTGGTTGCAACCACGGCAGTAATCTCAATTTTGATTTCCATTTAACCTGTCTTTTGGCGTGTGTAACAGAAACGATTTCATACTTTTATTTGCGCGATTGTGAATGTAAGGAACCTGACTGTAATTCGAACTTGATCCGCCGTTTTCTCGAACCCCCTGCAGCTCAAACCACTACACCACCAGCACATACTCCTATCCCTAACTAAACAATATTCATCACTAACATTTTTAAATGTTTCTTGTATTTGTATCTAAATATTTTCAATTTGTTCTTCTGGTGGTAAATACGGGAAAATAAAATTAGTTATTTTTATATAAGTTAATTTTGTTTTCTGACAAAAGAAAATAATCCAGTGGGATTAGAGCTAGGTTGATTATGTAACGCAAAGAAAACTGAATTATGGATCTTTAGATTACAATATTATTCCCTGCTAAAAAAAAAAAATAAAAATATACTGTGTATTTGGCCGTATCACCGACTAAAATCTTTCTATTGAAGTCGTGTGGTTTGTCACAGAGTGGGCTCGATTGGCGTTGACGCATGCGCGAATGAGCTTACAAACGAACTGTTCACCAGGTTGAGGAGAGTTTAATATATTTCGCGTTTGACGCTTCACTGGAACAGGCGGTTTGACTCGCTGTTCATCTTCTTTATTACTGAAAACACCGAGAGAGAACCCCGGGGCTAATCTCAATGAATACGGCGCTGGACGGTGGCAAAAGAAGCGGTGCTGGTCATAGCGAGCGTTTGTTGTTGCTGCTGATGGTGATGATCGCTGTGTTGTGGTGGTTGGCTGTGATGTCTACACAAAAGTAAATTGCGAAGAAGGTGGGGACGAGAGGGCCGCGAGTAGAAATGGTAAATTCGCTTGAATTTGCAGGAAGTTATAAGACTCGAGTTGAAAGAGGGGGAAGAATATGATTAATAAATGGAATGTTGACCAGAAGATTAGATAGAAAGCGATCGAACGGCGACGGAGACGATTACAACGTCAAAATGTTTGGTGGAGAGCTGAGTGCTGGTAAAGACATAATATGTGAGATTATATAAAAACGGTGAGGATGAAGAAAGTAAAAAGATATATATATATATATATATATATATATATATATAGAGAGAGAGAGAGAGAGAGAGAGCAAATGTTTAAGTGTAAGAAAGAGAAATGAAAGAAAGAAGCAACAGAATCAATATAGTGATTTACTCAGTGTAGATTAGATGTGGCACAAGGCCGAAAGTATAAAGCACCCAGTGAGCTCACTACTCAGTCGTAATTGATCTATTGAGACAATTACATCACGTCGAATTGTGCAAATTATTTTCTAATCGGATCTCAGACGTGGCACAAGATAGATAGTTTGGAGACCCAAGTGACGATCGATCTCAGTACTCAGTCGCAATTGATCTAGCAAGACAAGCTTGCTAACCATCAAACCATGTCGCAATGTGCAAATGATTTTCTAAGCGAATCTCAGATGTGGTACAACGCCGAAAGTTTGGAGCCCCCAGTGAGGATCCTGACTCATTACTCAGTCGTAATTGTTCTAGCGAGTCAAGATCGTAAACCATTACGCCACATCAGAATGTCCTTTTTTTTCTGCACCTAAACGTAGCTTAGATGTGTCACAAGGCCGATTATATGGAGCACCCAGTGCAGCGAAATTTATCATGCCACACAGAAGAAAGGAAAGAAGGGAAGAAATAAGTTTAAGCTAAAGAAAGGTAAAAAAAAAGAAGAGATATATGATTAATAAATGGAAAGAAAAAGAAAGAAAGAAAATTATTTGATGAAAGAAAGGTAAAGGTGTAAATCATTCTAGAGAGAAAAAGAAAGGAACAAGAACGAAAGAAAATCTCTAAGGGAAAGAAAGGAAAAAGAAAAGGTATGATTATGTCAGAGAAATGAATGAAGAAAAAAGGAATAAAATGAAAGGAAAAGTTCAATTAAAAAAAAATGAAAGGGAAGGGGGACGATAATGCCATAAAGATAAATAAGAAAGAAAGAAAAAAAAAAGAAAAAGAGACAGAAAGAAAGAAAGAAAAGGAAGAAGAGAGGAAAATATGTCAGACAAAGAGAGAAAACAAATACACAAAGACAATTTTTTAAGTTAAAAAAAAAAGAAAAAAAAAAGGAATTATTATAGCAAAACGACGAAGAAGGAAAGGAAGAAAGAATAAAAGAAAGTAAGTATTTAGTTGAAAGAAAGAAGAAAACAGAGGAATAAGATATCATTGAAAGGAAGAAAAAAGAAGTAATGAAAGAAAGAAAGAAAGAAAGAAAGAAAGAAAGAACGGAATCAAGCAAGAATGAAGAAGTTAAAATTAAGGAAGGAAATGGAGAGGAAGAAAATAGCAAAAGAACATAAAACTAAGAAAAGAAATAAAGAAAATATTTAATTGAAAGTTTAAAAAAGGAGAGCAAAGATAATAGCAGAGAAAAAAGAAAGAAAGAAAGAAAGAAAGAAAGAAAAAGCTAAAAAGAGAGTAAATGGCAAAAAGAAAGAAGGATAAGGGAGAGGAAGGAGATAGCATTTGAATAAGATAAAACGAAACATAGTTCCAGAAAAATCCCAATAAATAATTGATGTAAATCTTATATATAAAGTACACTGTATGTATGTGTGTTTGTGCGTGTATGTCTGTGTGTGTTTGTATTGGTGTGTGTCCAAGCAATTCCCCCGCTTCCACTGGTCCAATTTCAATGAACCATAGCTCATTCACAAGCACTAGAAACGTTACGCGCAGGGAACGATTTTCTTTGAGCTCAGATTCAGGGTTGCCAGATTATGCGAGGCTAAAAATATATATTAATAAATTATACTAGCTATTACCGTTGCTTTTATGGTTCAAGGGGAGTAACTCTTACTTTCCTTTTGTATCCAAAACAGCAGCTAGCTCAAAATTTTAAGCTAGCTAAAATTTTAAGCTAGCTCATAAATCGCTCTATTGGACGGCATTTAAGCGAGCTCCTGTGGAGAACTCTTAGTTTGGCTATCATCACAATAGGTAGGGAGGAATAGATACGATAGGTATCAATAAACTACAGAAGAACTCAAAATTGATCGCTGCATTTAAGTATTGAATTAATGTTTAAGCTTACCTTTTAAAAGTCCAACGATAATTCTTCTGCTGCCGCTTTATTTAAAGACGATTTAATGTACGTAGATCTTTATTTTTCGTACAAACAATTATTTTTATTTCATGGATGACTGAACAGGGGACAATTTATAAGATAAAATTAATATACTGTAAAGATGGGAAAACAAAATAATTTATACGAGGGTCATTCAATAAATAAGGTGAATTTTTCGCTATAAGGACTTCTAATACAGATAGAAGCTTACTTTTTTAAAATTTTTCAACGTAGTCTCCCAGCACTGTTACACAATTTTCCCGTCTGTGCACAAGCTTCCGTATTCCATCTTTGGACTGATGTCTCAGCCAGTCGCTCACAACACTTTTGACTTCATCGTCACTTTTAAAATTCGTGCCTCTCGTGAACGCTTTCAAGGGACCAAACAGGTGAAAGTCTGAAGGGGCAAGTTTTGGGCTGTAAGGGGGATGAGGAAGCAGTTCCCAGCCCAGCTCGTTGATGGTCTGCACCGTTTGGGCTGCTGTGCTGTTTGTGCTCTCCAGTAAGCATCTTTGGCACCCACCGGCAGCTGACCTTGTGTGCTGTCCCAACAGATAAGTTCAAAGTCCTTGCAATGTCATCTACTGTCACCCTTCTGTCAGACTGAATGAGGTCATTGACTGATTCGATCACCTCAGGAGACTTCACTTCTGTAGGCCTCCCAGGCCTGTCGTCATCCTCAACACTGCTCCGTCTTTCTTTAAACAATTTAGCCCACTTGTAGACATTTTTTGACTGAAACATGTGGCACCATACACAGTTGCCATTCTCCTATGAATTTCAACTGGTTTGCACCCTTCAGCAACCAAAAACTTGATAACTGGCCGCTGTTCAATCCTGGAGCATGCTTCTTGGTCGGCCATCTTTGTTAATCGCCAAAACTCTGAAAGTTTTTTTTTAATCTGCAAAAGAAATTAAATCAATGTGAAAAAGAAGTAAAACAAAAAAAAAAGTTAAAAAAAGAGTAAGCTTCTATCTGTATTAGAAGAGCTTTATACCGAAAAATTTAACTTATTTATTGAATGACCCTCGTACATTTAAGCAATGATAGAGTACAACGTTTCTTGAATTTTGTAAACTTTCGGAGAAACAAACATTGTCAGCATTTTATACAATTGGTGATTTTCGCTAAGGAATGTCATACGTGTAAACATTTTCTTCTTTTTTTTTTTCTTTACACATTCAACAATTGAAAAGTTAAAGAAACATAATAGCTAATTAAGTAAAACATACATTATGGAATCTATATGAATGAAAGCGAAATTGGAGCTTAATTCTCCCACGAATTTTGAGATTAAAAATTCCCAGGTCTACTTTATGGTAATTTACACGCGGTATTTACTCTTTCCCCCCACTAGGTCGAGATGTGACACAAAGTCTATTCTTAGGAGAGGACATGAGCGGACAGGAACAAAAATTCCCCTCAGCCCCCGAAAGCGTTGGTTGCGCTGGCTTTGCTGCGAGCACCGATCCCTCCCTCTGGTGCAATGGGAGGGCCCGGCCGCGAGCAGCTGTTCCCCAGGGCACCTCTTCAGTATTATTTTCCCAGTTGCCTCTCTGTCCTTTGACAGAGAAGCCCCTTAACACACTCTGTCCAAAGACAGAGACGCGACTGTGAGTTGATAAGTAGACGTGAAATTACTCCAAAAGAGTAAGTTACACGCGAGAAGCTCAATATCTGTATTATATATTATGTACTCCTAGGCAATATCCCTCTTCAATTTGCATATTGATTTAAAAAAAGTTTCTTTCATTGTCTTTCATTACTGTTCTTTTATTCGAGGATTGTTTTGATTTTCATATCGAAAATAAATCTGTCTAGGAATATCGTTTTATATAGTACAGAAAATTGTTCCAAATTTGCATTTTACTTGGCCTTCAACAAGATGGCATCTATTTGTAAAACTTTCCTTAACTTTAACAAGCAAATTTATGAATGAAATTTTCATTTAAAATTTTTGTTTCAAAGATTTCAAAAAAGTGAATATATCTTACTTTGCGAAGCGATAGCGAGCTGGCGAAGCCTACTATGCTAACACCGTCCTGGGTATGACGATAAATTGCATACGCGTCCTGGGTTAGACGATAAACTACATTCAACAGCAAGGCCTCTAATCAGGAGGTTTTGAGGAGCGTGGAACCACCTCTTAATTGCTGGTGTTCACAGGTCCACCCTGACGCGCGGTGGTAGCACCTGTTAAGGGTCCCAGCTATGGGTAAATAGTTAACTCCCAGACTACATCCGTGTCCTGGGTATGACGATAAACTACATCCGCGTCCTGGGTATGACGATAAACTACGTCCAACAGCAAGGCCTCTGATAATACGTTTTTGAAAAAATAATGTTGCCAGCTGTACGTTTTTGAAAAAATATTAACAGCTATACTTTTTTTAAAGAATAGTGTTGCTATACGTTTTTTGAAAAAAACAATATTACCAACTATACTTTTTTGAAAAAATAATATTACCAGCTATACGTTTTTAAAAAAATAATATTACCAGCTATACGTTTTTCAAAAAATAATATTACCAGCTATACGTTTTTGAAAAATAATATCACCAGCTATACGTTTTTTGAAAAAACAATATTACCAGCTATACGTTTTTGGAAAAATAATATTACCAACTATACTTTTTTGAAAAAATAATATTACCAGCTATACGTTTTCGGAAAAATAATATTACCATCTATACGTTTTTGAAGAAATATTATCATCAGCTATACGTTTTGGAAAAATAATATTACCAGCTGCATGTTTTGGAAAAATAGTATTACCAGCTATACGTTTTTGAAAAAATAATATTACCAGCTATACGTTTTGGAAAAATAGTATTACCAGCTATAAATTTTTGAAGAAAAAAATATTAAAAAAATAGATTTTTGACAAAACTAAAATATTACCAAAAAAAAATTCGGCATTAAATGACCCATTGAATTTGATGTGCCATAAAACAAAACAGACCAAAACTATGCTAAAAAATAATACCCCCCTACACTTTAAATACAAATTTAAAATGAGCGAAAATAACTAGAAATAAATAAACACTGGAAGCAAGGAAGAGTTGTATGAAGCAAAAAATAGGTTGGCTACTTGATTTTGCTTAGCGGCATATCAAACTCTATGGGTCATTCAATGACGAAATCTAAATAATTTGAGTTTTTAACAAGGTAGTTTTTAAGTGTGTAGGATGTTAGCCGACTGCTCAACTCCCAACCTGAAGTACAAGGGTATGTCTTTCGTCTGGGTCCTACCCCACAGATCTGTTGAGTTTGGTTGGACCTGCTAATTCCCACCCACATAAAAAATAGCTTGCTACAGAAATCTCAACGATATCTTCAGAAAACGACATGGCTGAGGAACAGTCCTCCAAAGTGGAGCGTATGACGAGTGCTGGTGAAAATCCGCCGGAAGGTAGACGGTACGGTATGGACCGAGGTGAAGAGCATCGCCCGGAACCGCATCCGTGGGATAGGTGTTGTTGCGGCCCTATGCTCCCCAAGGACTTAAGAGGCATCATGAATGAAATAATTTGAACGCAATTCTATGCCTTCATCTACTGATAAAATATATGTTTCGTAATTCTAATATAAAATGTATTGTTAGTAACATTCTATAAAAAAAGTATTGCTAGTACTTTTACTATAAAGATGTATTTGTATACTTTCGTAGTGTTTTGCTTTTGATTGGGGGTTCACTATCTGGCCATAGATTGGAACCTAACAAGAGATACCACCACAGGTCATGGTGGGCATGGGAACAACAGCAATTACGAGCTTGTTCCACGCTCCTCAAAATTTCCAATATCGTAATATGAGGCCCTGCTGCCGGATGTAGTTTATCGTCATACCCAGGACTATGCTGGGGAATAGTATGCTGAATCAGAATACAAAAGAAAACGAATATAAAACAAATGTAAATAAAAGTAGACCATGAATTAGGACGGATTTGAAGACGACTACATATTTTAAAATATACGGAAACGAATGCAATGAAGGTGGTAAAGAAGGAATTGAGATTAAATGAAGACACGAAAGACAGGCAAAATAAAATTATTACAGTATTATGGAAAAATATAAAAGAGTCATCAATAAAGAAGAAAGAAACAACAGAAACAAAAAAAAACCTTCATATACAAAAAAAGAACGCCCGAAAAAGTAGGTCCGTATGTTACATAATATTTAAAAGAAAACAAAGTAATGAAAGGTGTTAAGGACAATTAGGTTTACTTTGTTTTGTTTTACGGCATATCTACATCAATGGCTTATTTAATGCCGATAAGATTTTTAATGCTGGTAGTATTTTTCATCTATCTATCTATCTATCTATCTATCGATCTATCTATCTATCTATCTATCTATCTATCTATCTATCTCAGAATATATTGTTTTGTTTTACGGCATATCTACATCAATGGCTTATTTAATGCCGATAAGATTTTTATTGCTGGTAATATTTTTCATCTATCTATCTATCTATCTATCTATCTATCTATCTATCTATCTCAGAATATATTGTTTTGTTTTACGGCATATCTACATCAATGGCTTATTTAATGCCGATAAGATTTTTATTGCTGGTAATATTTTTCATCTATCTATCTATTTTTCTATCTATCTATCTATCTATCTATCTATGTCTATTCATATCTATCTATCTATCTCAGTCTATTCATATCTATCTTTCTTAGTCTGATCATATCTAACTATCTACCTTTCTTAATCTATCTATCTATCTATCTATCTATCTATCTATCTATCTATCTATCTATCTCAATATATATTGTTTTGATTTGTTTTACGGCATATCAACATCAATGGATTATTTAATGGCAACAAGATATTTATTGACGTAATAATGTTTCCAAAATAGTCTTGCTGGTAATATTTTTTTCAAAAATGTATTGCTGGTATTATTTGTTTTTCAAAATTGTCCTGCTGGTAATATTTAAAAAAAAATGAATTGCTTATAGTAATGCATCGTTGGTAATAATTATCTACTTTAAAAATTCATTTCTGGTGATATTTTTCACAAAAATGTATTACTGGTATTAAAACCCGATTTTGACACTTTTATAAAATTTTGACCCTAGTTCGGGTTTTAACTATTTGCCCATAGCTGGGACCCTGGCAGGTGTTATGACCCCGGGTCAGGGTGGACCTGGGAACAACAGCAATTAAGAGGTGGTTTCACGCTCCTCAAAAACTCCCGATCAGGGGACTTGCTGTTGGATGTATCTTATCGTCTTACCCAGGACTCGGATGCAGTTTCCCCCTCTTTCCCAGGGCGCGGACAAATTAGGGATTTAAAAAAAAAATACAGTGAAATAGACAGGCAAAATAAGCGGGAAATAATGAAAGAATATAAATTAAAGAAGGACAAAAAGGAGAACGTATTATTAAATTTTCCCAAAAGAAAACATATTAAGGATAGCTTATATTTGGATATAAGCTAAAGAGGATCACACGGAAAACGCGGGAAAGAAAAATTGGGAATTGAAGCGGGAAAAAATCGGCCTAGAAAAGATATAAAAGATATCCTACGAAGAAAGAAAGTAAAAAGAACTCAGGCGAAAAGCACGTACATATATATATATATATATATATATATATATATATATATATATATATATATATATATATATATATATATATATATGCGGGGTAGAGAGAGAGCTTGAGAAGGAATACTGTATTATTAACAAATAAAAATGATCTCTTGTGGAAGTAATATTTTAACCGTTGTTTGAAATCAAAATTATCTTCTTCGTTGAACACGGAAGTTGAAACATCAGCTCTAGCTAATGGCCGCCTTCTGTTCGAGCAGGAGAAGCAATCATCTAGCGAGTTTCCCGATTGGTTTATTTTATTCATCGGAGGTTTCATTGCAACCAGACTGTTAGTCGCCCAATCAAATGATTCAAAATAATACAAAAAAGTAATGGAAATAAAAAAATAAGGTACTTATGAGGCATAAATTATATAAATGGCATTAAGATTGTCATAAAAAATACGTCAAGATATTTGTTTCAAGTGATTTTTTACCCCCACTCCTATTCTCTCTCGATAATGCATGCCGCCAGTTGAGGGCGCTATTTTGTGCAAAAGATATACAGTGTGACCAGTGAAATTATTAATAAAGAAAATGAACTAAATATTATAGTTATTGTAAATATTAACGATATATTTTTTTATTAAATACTATACATTACATGGATCTCGACTGCTTCCTCATTCTTTAATATGTTTCAATGTGACACGATATTTTAGGAAAGATAGTGGCGTAGTTTCAGCTTAATTTTCCTCATGGAAATTAATTCAGAAATGTCATTCTCCGAAAGAAGTTGCGGTTTCAATATGTTTATCCATTGTAAATAGTTATTTTAAAGGAAGAAAGGCAGAGAAATATGGAAACGAAAAAAGAAAATGTGATAAAGAAAGAAAAAAGAAAGAAAAATAGAATGAAATAAGGAAGGATAATGTGAAAATCAAAGACAAGATGAGGA